>CM070510.1:55812995-56185033 GCA_036346375.1 Guadua angustifolia
GAAATTTCATCAGCATAACCCAGTGCGTAGAAAATAGGAGATGACCGTGCGTGGATGTACAGTGGTTGGAGAAGTATTGAGATGCCCACAAAAGAGTGGATGATGAATACACAAGCTTTCATAGATCTTGTGTACTCCTCATCTCTAGGTGGCGGTTTGACAAAGTGTCCGTGCTCTAGATGTGGGAATTACGCTCAGCATGTCACGTCTGATATGGAGCGCCATCTATGCAAATATGGTTTCATGTCGTATTATCAAACATGGTATGAGCATCATATATCCAATCCGGTCGATGCTTTCGATGACCAGAGGATCGGATGGATGAAATGATAGATGATTTTGTTCGGCAGTTTGAGGATCAACCCGGGCCGGAGGTTAAGGAATTGTTTAGTCTTCTTTCAGCGGTAGGGCACTGTTCAGGGTCCAAATGCAAAGGGAATGCACAGAAATCCATACAGATGCAAATCATTGACAGCACGGAGAGAGAAACTGATGATGCAAAGCATTCTTTAGCATTTCTGTTCGCTGAGTGACGGACTCTCAAGACAGATCTCACATGGAATTATAATATCACACAGTAAAGTGTCAATAAATCCACAGATCCCACATGGCAATCCCAACACACACACTTCACAGCATGACAGTATTTTCCAATCTATCAGATAAGCATAAGCCCTCCACGTGACAGCGGCTAATAGCAGCTTGAGAGAACATTGCACGAATCATACATCTGCGAAAAGAACCGATGAATTAGAGCATGAAAAAACCAAGTTCGCATTATAAAGCAATGTACTATGTGTTGTTTACTAACTATATGTTAGTCGAAATGAAATCAAATTTGTATTATGCTACAAACAGTCATATCACAGATAACACGGATACTCAGCCCCAATTTTCTTATTTACCAAACAGTAAAATGTTATGAACATTGTAGGGCATAGACAGAAAAAAAAATATCACAGCAAGGCAGCAGTCGTCATACCCTTTCCTTCTATTAATTCTCTGTGCATGTGACTAGTTTCACGATAAATGCAACATAATTGCACTAATATTCGTCCCAGGTGTTGGTCATGTCAGTTGTCAGTGTGTGCAATTAACTAGAAGTCTAAAAATAAAATCCCGGAGGAATAATAATCAGAAAATGCAGTCTTAGAACTCATCTAGCACTACTACAGAAAAGGTCATCACAGACGGTTTGTGAACTATCTGTAAATATATGTCAATGACAATAATGATGCATTACAGACAGTTTAGAAATCGTCTGTGAAACACTTGTCATAGATGATTCTTTATTAGAAACGTCTATAATAATTGTATATCACAATCGGTTGGAATTTCTAACCGTCTGTGATCCTGATCTACCCTGCACAAAAGCAGCACTGTCCAGAGTCCAGACCTAAACTGGGCCAATAACAGTGGGACGGCAATGGTTGCACATACACATGTGCAAATCAGTAACAGATGCAAGCTGCAAGCAGTATAGAACAACATGGAAGTAAACATTGTGTAGCTTCACTCCATGTATCAACACATCATAATGTTAGCAAACCCTTGATATCACCGATCCTAGGTACCATTTTTAAAGTCCATTCATGACACATAAAAAAATCTGCTAACATAGGTAGCTTACAGAAGGAATTATTTAGGAGTGGATCACTCTGCTCTGAATGTAGGAAAAGAGCTCACCGAGCTAGCAAAAGCATCTCTGAAATATTCCTTCAGAACGCTAACCCGAGGCTGGTAGGTGGCTAAACAAACTGGGGCATACCTATACATTGTATGTATTGCTAAGCAAATGCACATAGGCCACAGTTTTGAGCCAATGTCTCCATGTCAGAGGATTAATCTCCACCTAAGGGAAACAACAAACCTCAATGACATAGACATATAAAGAATCAACTGTCTGCAACTCTTAACACAATTTGCAGTAAAAAGTAAAAACAAAAAAAACTTGGTGATTGCAGCTAGCCAATGAAATCACCGAAGTAATTTTTCATGGCAATCCATGGAACACAAAAGACCAATGGTTTAAGGACCATGTAGTGAATGAATCATGAGCTCCTGGGTACTGATCAATCTTTTGCATCACAGTTGCAGGATTAAGGAACAACATAAGCAGTCATGGAAGAACACAATCTGTTTTAATATTGTGTGCAAATATGAACATTTCAATGGAGCAGGGTTTCTCAATGTTACCTTAAAAACTCCAATTTTTTGCCATTAACCTTCCAACAGCCATGGTTCCACCCCTGCTAAAAAGCTGGAGTGGTGGAATGCACCTTTATCTCTCTGGATGGAGAAAGCATCTTATGAACAATAGGCTAAGTGATACTAATCTTACAAAAATATGATATAAAATTGTTCAGCAGCAATGGAGCACAATCCTTGTGAGAGTTGGTAGCTACCTTGCCAGCATAAAGACTCTTTGTTGTGTCCAAAACAGAAATCCATCGCGTCCCTTTAGGACCTTGGCTTGTATGAAGCGATTCTCCGTACTGTTTATAGATAATTTTTCCCTCTGTACTGATGTATTCATAGTGTTCACGCGCTTGCTGTAAAACTTCAGACAGTTGTTAGAACCATCTGGTAGGCTTAGATGGCGCAAAGCTCTAGAGTTCATGTAACATTAAGGCCCTGTTTGGGAGAGCTCCAACTTTCAGCTCCAACTTAGATCTGACATTTATAGGCTAAAATAAAGTAAATTAAGTTTATATTTTTAGTCTAAAATGTAAACAAAATGATCTACCTAAACACTGTTAATGTACTCACAGCTCCAGCTCCATAAATTTCTGGAGCTAGAAATACCCTGCTCCACCAACTCCACAGATTTTGGTGGAGCTGGAGCTGTCCCAAACACCCCCTAATATTTGAAAAGTACTTTCGTGTGGTAATTTTGTAGGATTTTGGACACAAAGGCTTTTATCAGTTCTTCTTGTAGTTGTCATGAGCAATTGAGAAAAGATGTGAGTGGAAGTAGGCCAGTGCAGCAATTAAACATTAAAATGCGGGCCTTTTGCTGTGTAAAATATATAGCTCAAATATGCAGTGTGCGATTTAATGACAATGACATTAAGATGTAACACATGCTTTCGATCCGAGAAAAAAGTTCTAAAAGATGAACACGAGGGAAGAAATAGTACAATGTCAGTAATATTTAATCGAAATAAGGCTCCGCACCACAATTTGGAAAAATGGGAACCAGCGTCGCCCCCAGCTCCTGCGACAGCCTTCCTCCACCGCCATCGCCCACCCACAAATCCGCCTGCCTACCTAGTACATCCCCCTCCCCACGCATCCCCGCCTCCTGTTCCCCCGCATCCCCGCCTCCTGTTGCCTTCCCGGAGAGGGTTTCCTGGAGCTCAGATGAGGAGGATGAAGAGTTCGTCCAGGAATCGCCGTTCGCCCCAGATCCTCAGATTCCGGTTTCTTCAGCGCCAGATCTGCGGGGTACTGCTTCAGGGCTGGTCGGCTCTGCCAAGATGGAGTCCTCCTATCGCCTGCGGTCTCCGGTTTCTAGGGTAGGTAAAGCCATTATTGCAGGGAGTTGCTCAAATGCAGTTGGTGGCCATTCAATTGCTGCGCTGAAGCGCCCTCTAGGTCTGCACCCAATCAATGAATCAATTAAGGTGCACCCGGTCTCCATTCTTAAGAGGCCTGGGTCATGGAATCCGGGACTGCTGGGTCTTCAGGTTGGTGCCGCTCGGGTTGATGTTCCTCTGCAGAAGTCCGATTCCCCATGTCAAGGTCGCGAATCTGCTAGCGCACCTACCGGATCCAAAGACATTCAAGCCAATGTTCAGAGGGGAATTCATACCTCAGATGCTGCGTATCCTTTGTGTGTCTCGGAGTCTGAAGATGGGTGGACTCGAGTCAGGCCTAAGCACTTTTGGAGAAAAGGCAGACTCAATGCTCATAAATCGCTTCCAACAACCACAGAATCGATTGCACCTCTTCAGCTCGCAGCGCTGCTTAAATCTCAGGCAAGAGGTCGCTGCTACTAGTGCCTGTCCTCAGGGCATTTTGTCGCTGGCTGCTCAAATCCTCCAAAGTGTTTGCTCTGTGGGCGCTCTGGGCACAGAGCAAGGTTTTGTCGGTCAAGCCCTGCAGACCGTAAGATTCAGGTTTCCTCCGACCACAGGCCTTCCCGTGCAGTAGGGACCATGCATGGCCCTCGTTTCAGGCCGGGCGACCCCGATGACAGGCCGGAGCTGGTGCATAGGCACGTGCCGCAGGCTCCCGGTATGGCCTCCCTTGAGAGGGACTACCGTAGGTATGCAGTCTTCGTTTTCACTTTGGGAGATCAGGAAACTTCCGACAGACAGGTCCAGCGCATCCTAGCTGAAAGATTCCACGCAAACAGGGATGAATTCAACGTGCTTGCTGATGAGCCCAGGAGTTACTTCGTTCGTTGCGTCTCATTCCAGCTCCGTAACGATCTGTTAGCTGATTCCAGGTTCCTGCATGAAGGAATTGACTTCAAAGTGGTGCCTTGGTTCCGTCACGCTATGGCTGATGCGGCAAGGGCACGCTTCAAGATCCATCTCTGCATTGAGGGGATTCCTCGTCACGCTTGGTCCCTCCAGACTGCCTCGTGTCGCTCATTCAAGATGCTGGGCTCTGCTTCCCAGAACTTGATGAACCTGCATCCAGCCAAGAAAAAGCATGTCTGTGCGTTTGGGTCTGCGCTCGCGATGCTGCAGCAATTCCGAAGTCTGCGATCTTGTATGTTGAAGAGCCATTCATAAGGTCTCCTCCCTTCGAAGACTTTCCGGAGCTTGGAGTTGATGGGCCCCTGCAGGATCGGCCTCCTCCCAGGATGTTATCCTACAAGGCGCTGCTCCACATTGACCAGGTATTCGATTTTGAGCCTCCTGATGATTCTCTTGCTCCGGTGTTGGCCAGCATGAGCCCGGAGCACAGCCCCGTCAGTGGAGAGCTCTCCAACGTCTCCTCCAATGAAGAAGAGTGGCCTAGGCGTAACGTCTACGTCTGGCAACTTGGAGTCATCGATGGGGCGCTCCCTCCGCGGGGTCCTGTGCACTATAGGCTCCAATACAGAGCTAGAGACAGATCGCCTCCGGGAGGGGGCGGCAGAAGAAGAAGACCTTCGGGATGGGATGTGCGGCCTTCGCGCGCACAGTCCGGCCACCATGCCGGCTATGAGCAGCGCGGGGGCCCTTCTGGTGCAGGTGCTGGGGGTCGTGGGACTGCCCCATCCAGGCGAGTGGCCGCAAGTCTGCCTGCTGTTCATGATTGCAAGAGGGCGAGGTCTCCTTCCCCAGGCCCTGCTGTGCTGCCTCAGTCCCTTCCTTCGGTGCGGGAGTCCAGCAAAGAAGTGCACGATGGACCAATCAACAGTCCGGCTGGGGGAGTGGTCAGTGAAGAGGAAGCGCTTATCTGCAAAGTCCGCCTTCTGGAGATTGAAGACCTTAGGTATGATCCAATGACTGAAGAATTACATTCAAATGTGCTTTGCAGTCAGTCTCCACCCCAGGCTTCCAGTGCGCAGAACCATGTACAGGTGCAGGGGCATTCCCAGCCTGCTGCTGGATCGGTCTTCATCAGGCGGATGAAGAGGCGGCTCCCGTCTCCTTTAGTGCCCGATGCCTCCCCGCCAGCGAATCCTATCGCCGCATCTACTGTTAAGAGACTGGGTAGGCGAAGCGCTCGGCTGGCTAGCAAGGCGGCTACTACATCCATGACTGCAACAGAGAAGGCTCAGTTCCAGGTGGCAAAGAAGCTCGGCTTGCTGGCGCCAAATGGGAAGATGGATGATCAGGCTATGCAGCGCTATCAATGCATGTTCGACAGCCCTTTATCCTCTGATACCTTACAGGCCATTGCTGAACTGGTGGGGCTGCAAAAATCGCTAAGTGTGGGCTCAGATATGGGCTCAGCTTCCAGGGTGCTTCAGCCAAATTGATGTGCTCTGTGGTTGTTCGTGGGGCTATATGCTTTCATGTTATGTTGTGTCCTCGAGTCTGTCATGTTATAGTGTTATCGAGTCTGTCATGGTGTCTGTTTAGTTGCATCCAGTCTGGTCAATGGATGGCCGTGTCCCTCAATGTCTCGGAGTTGTCTTTACCCAGCCTGTGTTGTGATGCTCATCCGTCTGGTGATAGGTCCTGGATGATCATGTTGTTAGGTCAGATATGCTGGTGCTGGGTCTTTTGTGTGGTTGGAAGTTGTTGTATCCGGCAAGAGTCTTTTGTAGCTACCTTCATTGTTACTCATTTGATGAAATGGCAAAGGAAGGTTCCAGGTGGCAATCTCACAGCGTGTGTCAATCCTCATGCTTTCTGTTTTTTCTTGCTTCGGCACTCCTGGGGCAAACTCTTGATGCTTACAGGAACAAGTACAGGTACAGGACTTTCATCACAGGTGCGACCCCGGCAATCACTCCATGGCTCAGCAGGATACTAGGCTCCTAAATTGGAATGTCCGGGGATTGAATAGCCCAGCTAAAAGAGCTCTCATCAGAGAGCTGGTTGTGCAAACCAGGGCGACAATTGTATGCTTTCAAGAAACAAAACTTCAGCACATCGACAACCGCATCGTCGGGGAGATGCTGGGAGGAGCTTTCATAAATAACTTCTATTTCTTAGGCGCGACCCAAACAAGGGGGGCATTCTTTTAGCGTGCTCCACTGACCACTTTGGGTTGTCTGAGATTCGGACGGGGACGTCCTGTGTTTCCGCGACTGTGCAAATGAAAAAAGATGGGACCTCTTGGTCCTACACAGGGGTATATGGGCCGCAGCATGAGGCAGATAAGCTAATGTTTTTGCAAGAAATGTTGAATCTTAAGGAGACTATGCGTAAGGAATGGCTCATTCTTGGGGACTTCAACATGATTTACCAGGCTATAGACAAAAGCAACAGTGCTACAAACCCAAGACTCATGGGGGCTTTTGCCAAGGCCATTCATGATGCGGAACTAAGAGAACTACCATTGTATGGCAGGAGTTTCACATGGTCAAATGACAGGGAAAATCCAACCCAAACGAGGATTGATCGCATGTTTGCCACAGTGGAATGGGATCTTCTGTATCCTGAATGCAGGTTACAGGCCTTATCGTCATTGGTTTCTGACCACTATCCTCTGCTCCTCCAAGGGCAGATGGCAGTTGCCAAATCTTCTTCCTTCAGGTTCGAGAATTTTTGGACCACGATGCTGGGCTTCCAACAAGCTGTAATTCAGGCCTGGACTAGGCCGACGACCACACACGATGTGCTCCGCAGGCTTCACATTAAGTTATCAAGAACCGCGCGGGGCCTCAGGATATGGAGCCGAAAAATTATAGGGGACCTCCGGCTGCAATTCTCCATTGCAGGCGAGGTCATTTTTCAATTTGATAAGGCGCAGGAAAGGAGGCAATCGATTGCGGTGAAAGGAACCGGACAAAGCTCGAGCCTGAGTTGCTAGGAATAGCGGCCATCCAAAAGACCAGACTGAGGCAGCGTTCGCGAATGACCTACATCAAGGAAGGGGATGCCAACACAAAATTCTTTCACCTCAGAGCAAATGCACGCAGGCAGAAAAATCACATTCAAGAGATTACAACCGCCAGGGGCGTCGTCCGCGACCATCAAAGCAAGCAAGAAGAGATCCACAATTTCTTTTCCAGCCTGTTGGGTTCCAAAAGGCAGAGGGATCATTCCCTCAATTGGGAGCTGCTGGACATTCCTCGCCATGATTTAAGTAGCCTCGACCACCCTTTCCAGATGGCGGAGTTGAAGGAGGCGGTGTTCTCTATGCCACCTGAAAAGGCTCCAGGGCCGGACGGCTTCTTGGGTCTTTTTTACGAGTCTTCTTTGGGAGATTGTCAAGCATGACCTCATGGACTCTATGAGGCAGCTTTACAATCTAAATACTCGGAACTTGCGGCTGCTTAACTGTTCCAATATTGTCCTATTGCCTAAGAAACAGGGAGCTTCCTCCATTGCTGACTACAGGCCTATCAGTCTCATTCATAGCGTGGGGAAGATCTTCTCCAAGATCTTAGCGATGAGGCTCGCGCCTTATGTCAGTCAGCTGGTGTCTGCCAACCAATCCGCCTTCGTTAAGAGGAGATCTATTCATGACAACTTCTTACTTGTCAAGAATATCGTCGCTGACCTTCACAGGAAAGGAACCCCGGCTCTTCTGGTAAAGTTGGACATAGCAAAGGCCTTTGATTCCGTCAGCTGGGAGTTCTTACTTGAATTACTCTGTCACTTGGGATTTACCACCCGCTGGCGTGACTGGATTGCGGCAACTCTGGCGTCATCTTCATCGAGAGTCCTTAACGGAATTCCTGGTCTGTCTATCCAGCACAGGAGAGGTTTGCATCAAGGGGATCCCCTTTCCCCCATGCTCTTCATTATGGCCATGGAACCTTTGCGGAATCTCTTTTGCAAGGCGGCCGTCGAGAATTTTTTATCGCAGGTGCCATCAGCGCCCCCGAGAATGAGAATCTCCCTATACGCCGATGATGTTGTTGATTTTGTTAGGCCAATCCGGGAGGATCTTGTCTTAATGCAGGGTTGTTAAATATTTTCGGAGGGGCCACAGGTCTTCACACTAACATTCACAAGAGCGAGGTGTACGCCATCAGGTGTGACAACATAGACATAGTGACCGTCCTTCAGGATTTCCCAGCTTTATCCAAGCCTTTCCCTTGCAGGTACTTAGGTCTGCCGCTGCGACCTACTAAGCTCAAGCGCTCGGACCTGCAACCTCTCATTGACTAAGTAAGGAAACGACTGGCGGGTTGGAAAGGAAGACTACTTTCTAGGGCAGGCAGGTTGATTTTGACGAACTCTGTGCTCACGTCACTAGCGGTATACCACCTCACCGTGTTCCCGCTACCTGTTTGGGCTGCAAAGAAAATTGACAGGATTCGCAGAAGCTTCATTTGGAAAGGCGAACAGGATTGTTCAGGAGGGCATTATCTGGTTAACTGGAACCGGGTATGCAGGCCTAAGGCCTTGGGAGGACTTGGCGTTAAGGATCTATCCTCTTTTGGACGAGCGCTCCGACTTAGATGGCTGTGGTATGCCTGGACTGATAGCAACAGGCCATGGGCAGGGATGGCGGTTCCGTGCGACGACTCCGATTGCGGTCTCTTCCGCGCAAGCACAAACATCACACTAGGGAATGGAGAAACTGCAAATTTTTGGAACTCCAACTGGCTCCACGGGAGGTTACCGCGGGAAATCGCGCCAAACGTTTATCGGCTAGTTAGAGGAACAGGTGCTTCGGTCAAGGATGAACTTCAATCTGGGAATTGGTTGCGACCGTTGAGGAGAATTTCCTCTGCCGCCCAAATCCTGGAATTCATACACTTATGGCGGTAGGCTTGGCGAGTTCATTGCTTCGAGCGTCGCAGGATAACATCTCTTGGAAATGGACACAACAGGGGGAATACTCGGTAGGGACGGCTTACAGGGCACAGTTTATTGGCGCCACGAAAGATCCAAACTGCAAGATGGTTTGGCGTGCCGACGCCGAAGCTAAATGTCGATTTTTCACTTGGCTCTTTCTACAAGATAGGATCCTCACAGTGGATAGACTAGCTCTCAGAGGATGGCCACACAGCACTCTCTGCGTGATGTGCGGCCTTGACGCAGAGTCATCTAGACACCTCATCCTGTTGTGCCCGTTCGCAAAGCAGGTGTGGAGAAAGGTCCTGTTCTACATGGGCATAAATTTCATCGCTATCCATCCTGATTTGGTTCAGTGTGACGTTGTTGCATGGTGGCGATCGGTCCGTTCCTTCAGAGAGCGTCGGATCGCCATAAGCAGTGATGGCACCTTCATGTATGTAGCATGGAACCTCTCGGAAGGAGAGGAATAGCAGGATCTTCAATAGCCAATACAGAACTATTGATGGCGTTGTCAGCGCCGCCATAGACGATATCCGGAGCAGAAGGGTAGCAACGCAGCCTACAAATCCATAATTCTGGTGGGGGTGCCTCCTCATTCAGTCTCTGGCTCCCGAGTTCATGAGTTATCCGTTGTATGTGGTTTCGGTTTGTATTGGCATTAGTTCCGTATAGTCGTCTGCCAATCGTCGTGGTTCTAGTTTTAATCGGGAGGCCGAGCGTTGTGTGGCTTCTTCGAGTATATTCTCAAGCTCTATACTGTATTCTGTATTCTCAATTTCTTTCTTAATGCAAGGCAGAGCTCCTCCATTCCCTTTCAAAAAAAGAAATAAGGCTCCGTGAATCAAAATTGAGGGTAGAATCAATGAAGTTAATACTCTTAAGTTCTAATGCAGCTCTTCTCAGAACACGTGGAAACGAAAACTTAGCAAGGAAGGAGCACCGCCTGATTCATGGAAGCCTCCACCTAGGAAACTGCAAGACGAAGCAAATCAACGCGAGAACACAGAAGCGAAGAGGCCTACTGGGATGGAGTCGGGAGTGGGAAGTGGACCTACTTGACGTGGCCCTACATGAAGTTGAAGGCGAGGTCGCCAATGCATGGGACCGTGACAAGCGGGTCAAGCGAGCACGCCCGCAGATCGTCGTGTAGCGGATCCCTGCTCGGAATAGCAGCAGACCACACCGTGAGGCATGAGCATGAGAACACGAGCCTAGGATGCGAAAGGGGAGGCGAAGAGCTCCTGAGCTAACCAGATCTTGCCATCCAGGACGAGCTCATACTTGTGGAGGAGGCCTGCGGTGACGAGCAACATGGACTCTTTTTAAGAGCAACGCGTTCAAGCATTCAACAATGGAAGTCAATCTGCAAAACATAGGGAAGGAGATAGTAAAGAAATGCAATGGTGAGCCTTTAGCTGCTAAATCTATCGGATCCCTCCTACGATACAAGGAGGTTACGGCATGGAAAGCCGTTCGAGATTGTTGTGGACGCTTTTGTGGGCAAGGTTTATGAGCGTCGTCACAAGAGGGTTCAGGAGGAGTCAAATGCGCCTAGCGCAAGCAGGGCAGCCGATTAGGGCTGGCGTGATCTGGTTTTAAGTTATCCAAAAGTAGTAGTATATCTTATCTCTTTAAATTAGTTAAGTATTTGATATGTTTGGATATGCTTATCCTTAATTAGTTATAGTTGGCATATGGAATAATTATTGTCGGGCTTCCCTAGTATATAAAGGGATTGTCCAGCAACTTTGGAAGGCAATAAAGAATTCAGTTGATTTCCCAATTGAGAGCAGAGCCTCCTTCGCAGAGAATCGGCCCTAGGCGAGGCGTTCTTCACCCTACCTCCTCAGATCTCATCTATTGCCACCACAAACCCTAGCCATATCATTTTGGTATCAGAGCCAACCCATCACCACTTCCATGGATTCGATTGAGAAGGACCGAATTTGGCGCAGATGCTCCAGATGATGGGGCGCATAGCCTGCGTTGGAGAAGGTAGACAGGTTAGAACAAGTGGTTTCCAAGCTCCAGATTGGAATCGAGCAGACCAATGGCGGCAAGGAAAAGGGTTCCCGCGACAGATGGAAGGAGGAGGAGGATCAGCGACATGGTAATCGTGGAGCACCTCGATTTCATAAGTTGTCCTTCCCAATTTTTGATGGCAAAGAAGATCCACTGCCATGGTTGAACAGATGATGAGCGGTTCTTGGCGGGCAATGGACATTGGAGGAGAAGGTATGGCTCGCGTCGTACCATATGACAGGAGCATCACAACAATGGTATTTGATTGGAAAGAAATCGGGAGTACCAACTTGGCCACATTTTGTGGAGCATGTGAATCTTCGCTTTGGTCCTCCTATCCGAGTAATCCGTTGGGAGAACTCATCCGATTCATTGAACCTGATGCGGTGGCTGAATATCAAGAGCAATTTCTTGCCCTTCTTTGCCGCTGTGAGGATATGACAGAGAAGCAGCAAGTGCAGATTTTCACTACCGATTTGCGCAATCCATTGCGAACTGATGTCGAGCTGCAAAACCCCGCAACACTAGAAGTGGCTATGAGTCTCACCAGGGCGTATGAGAGGCGACTGGAGGTAGAAGAAGAGGACGGCATTACCATTCCAGCCAAGGTGACATCCAATACCAAGTCGGCCACTTCGAACAGAGGACTGGGAAGCAATAATCCTCCAATTAACCCCAATCAGGGGTCTCGGAGTATGCTTTCCAACGCACCTCAAGGAGTTAATTCCACTGCATCATCCTCAGCGAACCCAAAGTCTCCAAATCCCAGAGGGCGCAAGCTTCTCACCGCAGCCAGTGGCGGAGGGAAGGGGGGCCAGCAGGGGTCGTGGCCCCTGCCAATGTCAGCGGCAAAATTTTTTTACTCATCGCTAACCACCTGATCCTGTGATCTGTTCCAGGCTTCCAGCATCCAAGGTCCAGGCCCAAGTGCCGAACTTGGCATTGGTAGTGTATGCATGCATTAAATCGTGTTATAAGCTAGAATTCGAACTATTTGTAATCACTAAATCATGTTACAAAATAGAATTTGATACATTTGTAGTCATAGTTAACAGGTGCTAAAAACTTTGAACCGTTTAATTGTACATCTTTAACTAGATAGCTTTTAAGCATACAACTTTTGACTAGACATCTCTGAACCAGGTAGCTTTCGAATAGAGACTATTCAACATTTCAACTAGACAATTTTTGACTAGACAACTTTCGGCTAGCTCATTTTTGACTAGACACTTTTTGAATTAACAACTTTCTATCAAGGGCGGATAGGCCCGGCCCGCCCCGCCCTCACAACGAAAATCAAATTCATTAGCAAGTAATTAGTAATTATGTATATACTTGAATTTTCAAGTTTTGATTGGTCCCCGTGGCCCCCTCTAACTAAGTTTTAGTTGGTCGTGTGACTTGAATTTATTAGCTAGTAATTAGTAATTGTGTGTATAGTTGAATTATCAAGTTTTGTATATTTGAAGAGTAATTGTGTGCTATGATAATTTTTTGTTGGTCCATGTAGCCCCCCTTAACCCGAAATCCTGGCTCCGCCCCTGACCGCACAGCAGAGATGGCTGACTGAAGGCTCAAGAGTTTATGTTTCAACTGTCCAGAAAAGTTTTCCAAGGAGCATGTTGGCAAGTGTTCCATGAAGGGGATTTATTTCCTGGAACTAGATGAAGAAGAAGAGATAGAGGAGGCATTGGTGGAAGACATTGAGATTTCGTTGCATGCCCTCACAGGCATCCGAATGGGCAAGACCATGCAACTGCAAGCTCTGATTAATGGAACAGAGGCTCACGCTCTGGTGGACTGCGGGTCAACTCATAATTTTGTGAGCGAAGAAGCAGCTCTTCGGCTTGGTTTGTTTCAGCTCAATGAAGGAATCGATGTAGCAATAGCAAATGGCGATCAATTTCCAGTCTTGAGGAAGGTGCGAGGCGATTCAGTCACAATTGGCAAGGAAGACTTTGTGTTGGATTGTTTTGTGATTCCCTTGGCTGGGTTCGATTTGGTGTTAGGGGTGCAATGGCTTCGCACCTTGGGACCTATCTTGTGGGATTTCCAGCAGTTGACCATGACCTTTTGGCTGATGAATCATCAGGTTACTTGGCAAGGACTCGGTCAAGAACCGCACCAGCCTGAATTAAGGATGACTGAAGGCGATGAATTGATGGCTTGCTTATTGAAGGACTTCGCTGCTATCTTCGAAAATCCAGACTCTCTTCCCCCACGCCAATGTGACCACCGTATACATCTGCTTCCAGGGACTGCTCCAGTAGTTGTTCGGCCATATCGGTACCCGCAATTGTTGAAAGATGAGATCGAGCGGCAGTGTGAGGAGATGTTTCAACAAGGTATCATTCGGCCGAGTACGTCACCCTTCTCGTCACCGGTAATATTGGTTCGCAAGAGAGATAGCTCTTGGTGGCTTTGTGTGGACTATCGGGCTCTCAATTCCCTGACCGTGAAAGATAAATTTCCCATTCCAGTGGTGGATGAGCTGCTCGACGAACTCAAAGGTGCTTGTTATTTCACTAAGTTGGACTTGCGCAGTGGTTATCACCAAGTGCGGATGCACTCCGATGACATCGAGAAGACAGCCTTCCGCACTCATCGAGGCCATTATGAGTTCTTGGTCATGCCCTTTGGCCTAACTAATGCCCCAGCTACCTTCCAAGCCCTTATGAATGATGTCCTCAAGACGTATCTTCGTTGTTTTGTGCTGGTTTTCTTCGATGATATTTTAATTTACAGCTCCTCTTGGTCAGAGCATCTTCAACATGTTCAGCTGGTTTTCGAGGTATTACTTCGTAACAAGTTGCTGCTCAAGCACTCCAAATGCCTTTTTGGTAAAAAGTCTGTCGAGTATCTAGGACATGTTATTTCGGCCCAAGGTGTTGCCATGGATCAAAACAAGGTTGCAGCAGTGAACAACTGGCCGACACCCACTTCTGTGCGAGCGCTGCATGGTTTTCTGGGGCTCACGGGGTATTATCGGAAGTTTATTAAATCGTATGGTGCGATTGCTGCTCCTCTGACCAAACTCTTGAAGAAGGAGGCATTCTCTTGGCCCTCGGAGGCTGACATTGCATTTGAAAAGCTCAAGACAGCGCGACCACAGGACCGACTCTACAGCTTCCAGATTTCCATGTGCGTTTCCTGGTGGATTGCGATGCCTCAGGAACCGGTTTTGGTGCAGTTTTACATCGAGAGCGGCCCCATTGCCTTCTTCAATGAGCGATTCGCCACATCACATGAAGTTGGCGGCCTATGAACGCGAATTGATTGGTTTAGTCAAGGCAGTTCGTCATTGGAGGCAGTATTTGTGGGGGAGAGCATTCACCATTCGAACAGACCACTTCACGCTGAAATTTCTTCTAGACTAGAGGCTATCCACCATTCCACAGCATACATGGGTCAGCAAACTTATGGGTTATGACTTCACAGTGGAGTTCCTACGGTAAGCAGAATGTGCAGAGATGCTTTGTCCGTCGGCATGAAGGTCTTGCCGATGATAGTGCTCTTTCGTCCCCAACATTTGCTATCTTTGATCAGATCCGAAGTGAGCTCAAGACCTCCCAACCAGCTTGTGAGTTGCGGGATCAAATCATTGCTGGTACAGCTGCTCCAGAGTGGTCGTTGGTGGATGATCTTATCTTGTGCAATGGCAAAGTATATGTTCCCCTGTGTTCCTCCTTCTGCAAAGAATCGCTGTCCAAGGCACATGGCAGTGGACATGAAGGCACTCAAAAGACTCTTTGCCGATTCCGAGCTTCATTTTTTCATCCCCATGCGTCCAAGTTGGTTCGGGAATTTGTGCATGGGTGCACAAGACGCCAACGCAACAAAACCGACCACCGCATCCCGCTGGGTCTCCTCTGACCCCTCACAATTCGAGCAAGTGTATGGCAAGACATTAGTATGGATTTTGTGGAAGGATTGCCGAAAGTGGGAGGAAAATCAGTTATCTTATCTGTGGTGGATCGCTTCTCCAAATACGCCCATTTCATTCCTTTGGGCCATCCGTATACGGCTAGTTCAGTGGCACAGGCATTTTTCAAGGACATTGTTCGCCTTCATGGGATACCCTCCTCTATTGTCAGTGATCGTGATCCGGTCTTCACCAGTGCTTTTTGGTCGGACTTGTTCCGTCTCTCTGGGGTTAAGTTGCATCTCAGCACAGCTTTTCACCCCCAGAGTGATGGCCAGACAGAGGTGGTTAACCGCATTATTGTCATGTATCTACGCTGCCTCTCCTGTGACCGTCCGAAACAGTGGCTCCAATGGCTTCCATGGGCGGAATTCTGCTACAATACTTCCTTCCAGACTTCCTTGAAAACAACTCCATTTCAGGTCGTCTATGGACGGGATCCTCCCACGCTTGTGTCTTATGAGCCTCGCACGGCTCGGGTGGCTGTAGTGGACCGTCAACTTCAAGACCATGATGAGTTTTTGGCTGAAATCCGTGAGCGCCTTCAACAAGCCCAAGATCAGATGAAGCATTACCATGATCAGTCGCGTCGTGACGTGAGTTTCGCAGTGGGTGAGTGGGTTTGGCTTCGGTTGCACCACCGCACAGCTTCAGGCGTCAAGGATACTTCTTCGTCCAAGTTGGCTCCCCGTTTTTATGGACCATTTCTCATTCTGGAGAAGATTGGTACCGTCGCGTATCGCCCGCGGCTGCCGGCCAAGGCTCGCATTCATAATGTCTTTCATGTGGCTTTGCTGAAGAAGTATGAAGGCTCCCCCCCCACATCGGACGTTCCACTTCCGGATTTTGTGCATGGTCGAGTAATTCCTTCTCCCAGCAGCGTTGTGCGTGCCCGTCCTCGAGTTGGAACAATACACATGCATGCACAGACATAGTGCTCCATGAGAGCATTCGGTGGATGCATGCAAATGCAATCATTGTGCAGGTTGTTAGGCTATCCAGGACCATGCCTCCAGTTGGACTCTGCGTATGGGCATACTACAAATCAAATACCACAGTCGCCTGCAAATAATAATACTGAAAATCAAATACTATGCCAAATCATCTAATATCTACTACCACACTCCCGGCTTGTATTAGTGCCGCAACGGCAGCTTAACTATGCAAAATTGATGTAATGGATGGAATTATGGAAGAGCGGAGTGCCACGTCGAATCCACTCCCTTTTTCGTTTCTTTTTATCGTGATCATGATTTTGATTGACGCCTGCTTGGCTGATTGGGCTCTACCATTTCTTTTGTTGAACTTGCAAAAGCTTTTTATGTATCCTGTAAAATTATCATGCATTTTCCACACCTTTAATTTCGCCGATAGCGTCCTAAATCTTTGCCATTCGATAACATTATACTCCCATTATTTTTGAATATATGTCACCTTAGCTTTCAAATTTTGTTCATAAATATATGTCATTATATAATTTCAAGGTGACTTTTTACTCTCTCTTTTTCTTGTATACCCTGTTACCTTTAGCTATTTTCAATGCCATTTACTACCGTAGACTAGAGTAAGAGACACAATCCAAAAACAATAAGTGGCCTATTGAAGAGGGGTAATTAAATCTTTTGTACAATTGGTTTGTTAAGGCCAGTCACAATGGGAGTTTCATTATTATTTAATGAGGTGACACATTAGTAAAAATATTGACATGGCAAAGAAATTATGAGGAGAGAGAGAGGAGACGAGTTTCATCTGGTTGAAACCGGGTGCACACCGTTTCCAATACATTGGAAACCGAATGAAATTGCACTGAGAGCGCATCGTTTCATCCCACGCACTGAAACCGAATGAAAATGCACCAAATAGAACATTTGATCACAACACCATGCAACAATTAAATGCTATGGCTAGCCTATGAAACCGTGAAATGAAACTGTGTATTGAGAGACCTTGTTTCATTTATCAACCTAAACCCTTTAGATGATGTGGCACTCCTAGAAGCGTAAATGAAACTTGCCATTGGGAATAACCTAAGAGTGCAATATCCTACAATGGTATCTATTGAGGAACAAAGGAAATACATAGCCAGTACAACATAGGGGTGACATGAACAACACAAGTTTAACTCATATTCAAGTTGTTTAATTGTCTCCTTATACTATATATACCTATGTTCATAGAAGGTTTTTTTAGATGTACTATGTATATAGAAGTGGGTTTTTCATGAATCTTTTAAGTTATTGCTACCACCAATGGCTGCATTAGTGGTGGTTAGGAAGATTGTTTAATTAAGCTTTACGTGCACAAACAATCCACGTGGAGCAGATCGTGTCTTGCTCAACCATATAGTCAGTAAGTCACCCATATACTCCCTCTGTTTTACTTTATAAGGCTTATTTTTAAGTGATCATAATCACAAATGTAAGATTTGTATGTAAATTTAATGAGATTTTTCTTTCTATATCCCTATTTATTCTCTCTCAACCATATGCATTTATTTATTACCACCCATGCAATATATATCTTTTATCTTTAAGACAATTAAGTTGTGGCATCTAAGTCATTTTTTTATAGCTTCTCAATTTCAATGCAACCTTAATTCTTGTGTAAAGTCAAAATATGTCTTATAAAAGTAAACGAAGAGAGTAATAGAAAAACTTGAGAAAGTTTCCAAAGATAATGATTAGAGTATCCTTCCAAGAGTCTCGAAAGGATGACATAGACTAGTTTTGTGTTGTTAGTTATATATAAATATTTGGTAAACAGAAGAAAATAAATAAAGGTAAAAGAGAAAAATAGCATTACAAACACATACACGTATTGTATGTTTTGAACAATGATGCAAATCAAATGCGTCTTACAAAAACCAATAGATTCTTCTCCATTGACACGCTCTGTATCATAGGTACGATGTACAGCACTGTAGTCAGCATGAAATCGACGCCGACAATGCAACCAGTCAAATTATGTTGGGCGAATTTATAGCTGGGAAATAGGACGGCCTTATTATATCGGCATGAGTCAGTGATGAGTCATCGCCAAGCCGATTATCTGTCCTATTGTTTAGGCCCATTCAAAGTGCAGTAGTACTCTGCCTGCACGTGTTTCGGGCTCGGTTAATTTACTACTCCCTCCGTTATTCCTTTATAAAGTTTGTTTTTTGAATGATCTTGTTTACAAATATAAAGTTTGTATATGGATTTAATAAGATCTTTTCTTTTATACTCCTATTTATTTTGTCTCATCCATATACATTTATTCATTACCACCTACACAAAGTATATCTTTCATTTTCTAAGACAATTAAGTGGGGGCATCTAAGTCATTTTCTCTCGCATCTTTCTCAATCTCAACACAACCTTAATCCTTGTGCAAAATCAAAATACGCCTTATAAAAAAACGGAGAGAGTAGTTATCGTTTTAAAGTAGGTATAAGGCGTATTTTGATTTGTGATTAGTATCTGTATTAGCAGTGTAAAACATAATCTGAAAAGTATGTGCCGGCTCAGCATTCCTTGCTGAGAGAATTAAAGGATTGGCGGTGTGACTTGTGGTACCCCGCCGTGGAGCTGTTGTTCACAACTGTACATTGTCTGTTTCACAGAAAAGTGGCCCAGACTACACATGTCCAGAGTTCTTACAATTCCAGTCTCGTAATTTGTTGAGTCTATTAGACATTTCGGTATTGTTACTGCCCTCTATCAATGCCTTTCTTGTGAAATAGGATGAAGCTTTTCATTCCACTTGATTTTGCTGAGACAGCGGGTTCTAATTATTTCTAGTTGATGGATTAGTTTTGATTGCTTCTTTTATTGACAAGTGATCAAATCAATTCTTCATTTTTCGTAGTGTCCCCCTTTGTTTTCAGTTTGTTATGTAGTCCTCATTTTCATATTTTGACGTCGACGTGCTTCTTGAGTTCAGTGCTAACATCACAAATGGAAAACAGGATTTAGTTCTGATCAGGATCTTACTCTACTTGTTTATTGCTATCTTGCCCCTAGCTTTGGTATTTGATATTGCCGTCAATATTTTGTTACTGTTAAACTTTTTCTTGGCAGTCATTAATATATTACTTTGTTGTATATGCGTTTCGGTCTAAATAATCTTGTTTTTTTGTAAACAGGAGCAACTTCTTTCCTTTTCACCGAATACAAGTATGTTGGACTATTCATGGGCATTTTTGCCATTCTGATCTTCCTCTTCCTTGGTTCTGTTGAGGGGTTCAGCACAAAGAGTCAACCTTGCCACTACAGCAAGGACAAGACATGCAAGCCTGCTCTTGCTAATGCCATCTTCAGCACAATTGCCTTCGTGCTTGGTGCAGTCACTTCTCTTGTGTCTGGTTTTCTCGGAATGAAGATTGCAACTTATGCAAATGCCAGGACAACTCTTGAGGCAAGGAAGGGTGTTGGGAAGGCATTCATTATTGCTTTCCGCTCTGGTGCTGTGATGGGCTTCCTGCTTGCTGCAAGTGGCCTTTTTGTTCTTTACCTGGCAATCAACTTGTTCGGAATTTATTATGGTGATGACTGGGAGGGTCTTTTTGAGGCTATCACTGGTTACGGTCTTGGCGGCTCTTCTATGGCTCTTTTTGGTCGTGTACGTGGTGGGATTTACACTAAAGCTGCTGATGTTGGTGCTGATCTTGTTGGGAAAGTGGAAAGGAACATCCCAGAAGACGACCCGAGAAACCCAGCTGTAAGAGTTCTTTCACGACATTTTAAAGACATGTGTTTCCAATAGTGCTTGAAATCCTCTGTATTAAAATTTTTCAATAATTCATGTCGTCGACAATAGTATTAACATTCTGATAGGTATTTGTATTTGCATGCAAGAATGATCATTCCTTCCACTTCTCGCAGGTCATTGCGGACAATGTTGGTGACAATGTTGGAGATATTGCGGGAATGGGGTCAGATCTCTTTGGCTCCTACGCTGAGTCATCTTGCGCTGCTCTTGTCGTTGCCTCGATCTCTTCTTTTGGAATCAATCTTGAATTCACCCTATGCTTTACCCACTCCTAATTAGCTCTGTGGGTATAATAGCTTGTTTGATAACCACTCTTTTTGCTACTGATTTCTTTGAAATCAAGGCTGTGGATGAAATAGAGCCTGCCCTCAAGAAACAACTTATTCCTGATAGGGGTCTCCTCTATCAGTTTCTTGTTCAAAAAAAAGAAACAACTTATAATTTCCACCGGCGTGATGACTGTTGGCATTGCACTCGTCAGTTGGTTGGGCCTCCCATATACCTTCACAATCTTCAACTTTGGTGCCCAGAAGACGGTGTATAGCTGGTACTGCCATTTTTTAATTGGAATTTCCATATGTCATCTATTACTCATTAAATTCATGATGATCTTACTTTACCCTAAATTCGGTAGGCAACTATTCTTATGTGTGGCAGTTGGTCTCTGGGCCGGCCTAATCATTGGATTTGTTACAGAGTATTACACAAGCAACGCATACAGGTACTTGTAATTTTGATCATATTTAATAGTGATTGACTGGTTTTACTCTGTAGATTTGCTTCAAGTCCCTGACATTTCGAATTTCCCCCTTTCCAGTCCTGTGCAGGATGTTGCCGATTCCTGCAGAACTGGAGCTGCTACTAATGTCATCTTTGGCCTTGCTCTGGGATACAAATCAGTCATTATCCCTATTTTTGCTATTGCCATTAGTATTTTCGTCAGCTTCAGCCTTGCTGCAATGTATGGTGTTGCTGTGGCTGCTCTTGGAATGCTCAGCACGATTGCTACTGGTCTTGCCATTGATGCCTATGGCCCTATCAGTGATAATGCTGGAGGGATTGCTGAAATGGCTGGCATGAGCCATAGAATTCGTGAGAGAACCGATGCTCTGGATGCTGCAGGAAACACCACTGCTGCCATCGGGAAGGTACACATGCCTATCCGAGCATACTTGGTTGCATGCGTTTGATTTTAAGAGATAAATCACATTTAAGAAAGTGCATTCCATTGTAATTGGATAGATGGCTGTTCAGTTTTCATTTTTTCTTCACAAAATTCATTTCAAAGCACTTAATTCCCATTCCCGTGATTTTGTACATGTAGGGTTTTGCCATTGGCTCGGCTGCCTTGGTGTCCCTTGCCCTCTTTGGTGCCTTCGTGAGCCGTGCTGCGATTTCAACTGTTGATGTTCTGACGCCTAAAGTTTTCATTGGACTGATTGTTGGTGCTATGCTCCCATACTGGTTCTCTGCAATGACCATGAAGAGTGTCGGCAGCGCAGCGCTCAAGATGGTGGAGGAAGTCCGGAGGCAGTTCAACACCATCCCTGGGCTCATGGAGGGCACCACCAAGCCTGACTATGCAACATGTGTGAAGATCTCCACTGATGCGTCTATCAAGGAGATGATCCCCCCGGGTGCACTTGTAATGCTCACACCTCTTATTGTTGGGATCTTGTTTGGCGTTGAGACCCTCTCTGGAGTTCTTGCCGGTGCTCTCGTTTCTGGTGTTCAGGTTGGTACATTCTTTTTCGGGACTATACTTACATCATTGTATTCTGTTAGCATGCTCCATTATAATTATGTTGTTTCCATTCAGATTGCCATCTCTGCATCAAACACTGGTGGTGCCTGGGACAATGCCAAGAAGTACATTGAGGTAAAAAGCTTTGATGACATTAACACCTATCATTCAGCAGCTTCTTTTTTCCGCATACTCGCCAAACATTATTAACTCCCTAACTTCTGTTCTTTGGTTTTAGGCTGGTGCATCTGAGCATGCAAGAACCCTGGGCCCGAAAGGTTCAGACTGCCACAAGGCTGCTGTGATCGGCGACACTATCGGGGATCCTCTCAAGGACACCTCAGGCCCCTCCCTCAACATCCTCATCAAGCTCATGGCCGTTGAGTCCCTCGTGTTCGCGCCCTTCTTCGCCACCCACGGAGGCATCCTCTTCAAATGGCTTAATTTTGCCGGGAGGGAGAGCTCTACTTCATCTATATGTTTTTTTTCGAAAGAGCAGCATGAGAGATGCCGCATGTTATATTAAGAAGGAAAAAGAGGGGCGGCCCAGTTTTTATCAGGAAAAAATCGGGCCCAAAAAAAAAACCTTACAACAAGCAATTACATGAACTTATCTATATGTCGTAGAGTTCTTTCACTCCCTCCTTTGTTTCCCATTTGTTCTTATTGTCTTTCCATCATCTTGAACTTATCAGCGCATACCTTTGTCCAGCGGAGGGGAGCAAATCTCTACAGGTTTGGACAAGAAGAGTGTCGTGGGAACTCCATTTTGCCTGTAGATAGGATGATGATGATTCTTGTATGCGCTTAGTATGCACAGTGCGGATTTCCTGTCCCTTGTGAACATTTCTCCGGGAGTTTCTGTTTTTAGTATGTGGATGATTGGATGGCTGCAATAGGAGAATATATATGGTTAAAATGGGAGATTAGTTATTTGGCAGTAAAGACCATAAAAACTATTTGTACAAATTTTGAAAAATTCTCAAAAAATTAACATAGGTAGGGAATACGAGTTTCTACAGTCCTATAAAATTTAAATACCAAACTCAGTCATACGGAACTAATGAAGCTATTATTGCTTCGGAACTGTGGTAATAGCTTCATTAGTTCTTTACAGTTTCAAATACGACTGAGTTTGGTATTTAAATTTTACAGGGCTATAGAAGCTCACATCCTCTATTTACGATAATTTTTTAAGATTTTTAGAATTTATACCTATATTTTTCTTAGATTTGTACTGTCAAATAACTAAAAAGCTATATATTAATATTTTGAAAAATTCTTAGCAAATTATCATACGTAGGAGATGTCAGGTTCTACAGCCCTGTAAAATTTGAATATCAAACTCAATGGTTTGTGTTTGGTATTTAAATTTTACAAAGATTTAGAAACTCACATTCCCTATCTATGGTAATTTTTTAAGAATTTTTTAAAACTTATACATATAGTTTTAATAGACTTTACGACCGAATAACTGATCTATACAGTAAAATGTAGTAATATACAGTTCAGCTAAAGAAATGAATCAGTAAATGATACTAAAATAGAACACATCGCGTCAATAAACGATAGCAATATGTCTTTTACTATTTTATACACTAATTTTTATTACCTTATTCATTCCATCTTACTATAAAGAACTAATGAAGCTATTACTGCATCGGAACTGTGGCCAACCAACTAATAAATGCGTTCTCGAGTTTGTACATAAATTTGTTTTTTCTTTGTTTAGCTATAACTTTTTCGCAGCTTCAATTTATGAACGAATTTCACTGATAGATTACTGATGACGAGTGGAACAACACAATATAAGTTTTGGTAATAACCTTTGTATAAATTAAAATTTATTGCTAAATGAACATCATTTTACTGTTTATTAGTGAGATTTACATCATTTTGTTCTTCTTGTCGTGATTAATCTGCTGATGAAAACCATTCGTGAATTGGAGCTATAAATAAAAAGTTATAGTTAAAATAAAGAACGAACAGATATATATATAAACTACGAGACATATTTTTTAGTGGTTTGACTTTCTTACTGGTTCAAAGTAATTCCGTTTGCGCAGAATCCCGAGGATTGCGTTCTTTCCAAACACTCGACAGCACAGGCTTTAGACCCCGTGTCTCTCCTCTTTCTGCGCTCCGCGTCTTTGAGGACGACCACGGGTCTTGCAAGCAACTGTCGGCAATTCGCCAATTCGGCAATAGGAGGTGGTCTATGCATGGCTCTATCCACTGTGTTAGAATACATGTCTCGTATATCAAAAGACTATTATAGATAGCATATAAATATAACTGTATCCGATATAGTTTCTTCCGTATATTTAGTATATTTATTCGAACTTCAAGTCA
The DNA here is from genome assembly GCA_036346375.1 of Guadua angustifolia. NCBI lineage: Eukaryota > Viridiplantae > Streptophyta > Magnoliopsida > Poales > Poaceae > Guadua > Guadua angustifolia. Next base: position 55,837,153 of record CM070510.1, read on the forward strand.
CCTTGTGCTCCATAAATATACTACCGAGGCTCAAGCAATACATACAACAATTATTCTAGCCATTCTATCTTCCTTCACACTGTAGTTGGTAGGTAGACCATTTGGTTACGGTACAAGAGATCACAAGCTCATATCCACACTCCCCTTAAAAAAAGAAAGACGGACAACTCGTCGTGCGTGTTCTCAAAATCAGAGTTAGAGGCCAATACCCAAGTAAACCTGCACGGCTGCACCCATAGCTGTTAAACACAGGGCAACATGCGATGATCGTTAGTTTCTGTAAGCTGACTCGGTGCTGTACCAGCTGTGAGGCACTCCATTCCCAAATGAACCTGTCGTTCTCCCATGGCAGAAAAGGTTTCCAGTGACAGTTCCAAGGTATTGAGGATTTCAGTCAAAGATGGAATATACAAGGTTCCCTTGAAGTGATGATGTCCTGCGCCCACATCAACAAGACAAAGCAAGAAATGCTGAATTCAGTAAAAGAAATTGACAGAATGAGAAACAGCAAAGCGAGAAAAAGAACGGAGCGACCTTTGGTTTCCTGCAGTGGTTAAAATCCAGAGAAGTCATGTTTCATAGTATTCCTGCATCCTATATATCTGTATATCCGCAATATGATTTATCCTGATGCGCTCCTCTCCTGACTCACAGTATCTTTCCTCAAACTTCCTTGTGCACTGTGACAGGATCAAGGTCTGCAAAGCAGTTAGCCGTTGGATGCTTGGAGGCAAATCTTCCATCCAGTAGGTTTCCACTTTGAGCTCGACGAGAGAGGTGATATCTCCCAACCAATCTGGCAGCGTTCGGATATACTTACAATTCAATATCTCTAGCTTCCGGAGGGATTTCCAGTCGCGACTGCACCCTGGCAGAGGGCTCTCGTCAACACAGGAGTCAACAGTCAATTCTGCAATGTTGAGCTGTTCAAGAGACCCCAACGAATTAGAAGAAAGACCTTCGTAGTTCTTGATTTCCATCTTGGATGAGGATGCAGAGGTTGCCGACCCCATGACTCGCTCGAATGATGGGAAGGCGTTGGTCAATCGCCAACGTACCAGCTCTCCGCCTGATATGACATACCTGGCACTCCTTGGGATGGATGGCTCGAATCTGATGTCCAGACAGCAGTGCATCTCCAGATATTCAAGACTCGGGAATATATCCTCTGATGGTGATGTTGGTGTTTTCCATTCTAGTTTGCCTACTAAGGACATGACAATTCTTCTGAGCTTTTTAAGTGGTTTGGTGCTCTGAATGAGAAGCGATGATCTGGATAATCTGCTATATTTTTGCATAACATGCCATTGTTCTTCTATTCTCTCAGAAAAATTAAACGAAGAAATATGCAGTTCTTCAAGATTACGTAAATGATCCAGGAGGAGTTCTGCATCTAGCAGGCCATAAAGCTCTATCTTGGTAAGATTTGGCAGTGAAGACATCCATCGAGGGAAATCACGACCAGCATAGTGCGTGATGCGAAGCCTTTCCAGGGTATGATGACACTGGAGCTTTTCTAAGATGGCTTTATCCTCCTTAGGCCTCTCCCTAGTATAGTCGCTAGTATAGTTGCGCTGCCAGTCGGTCCACTCCAAACTCAATGAGAGTAGGTGCTCCTTAGCCACCAATTCTAATTTCCCTGCTTCGTCAATGCTCAATGCTTGAAGATCTTTAATACTTAGTCCAATAAGTTGTGAGCTGCTAATTTTTTGCAGAAGCGAGATACCATCTGAAAGGATGGAAATATCGAGGCAGTCCTCCTGTTTTCAGAAACAGAGTGAAACAAAAGTAAAACATCATGCGGCTCGATTAGATATGTAACAATAAACTCTTTCCTCAGCTAAAATTAGGTATCTACTGGGCTGAGTTACCTAATACATTTTGTTCAAAAGAGATAACCTCCATTCATTTTTTTTTCTAAAGGAGGCAAACCACTCCGTATACGAATATACCGTACTTTGCGACACTTGGTTTCACAATTTGGCTCCTTTCTCAACAGTTGTTGTGGGCGCATTATGGCTCACTCTAGGCCCGATTCGAGCTCCAAACGAGTCTAGCATGAGCTTGGTCCCAAGCTTCAATGAGCCAAGCTCGAATTGCTCGTGAGCCTTTGTAAATTTATGAATCACTTTGCATGTTGAAAATTAGTGCACGTTGAATTGTTGATTGTTATCGATTTTACTCGAGCCGACCTCAAGCCTACTCGAACTTGGGCCGAGCCGAGCTTAAGCCCAGGTCCAAGCTTGGACCCCAACTCAGACTCGCTCAAGCTTGGCTCAAGCTTTTACCGAACTCGAGCTTGGGGGTCAAACTCGCTCGAGATTTACAGCCCAATCTGTAGAGGAGAGGACTTGGCTAGAGAGAGAGACTTGAGATATGTAGGGAGGCTTTGTTATTCATTGCTTGTTGGGTTAGGTTGCACACCACCAGATAAGCTTATAGATAGAATCTAAATTAAACAATTACTTGAATAATCTGCTGCCGCCGGCCCTGGTTGCCTAGCAGCTGCGGCCACTGCAACTCAGCCCAACGGTACTTTGTTTGGTGAACTAGAATTCGAGTTAGGCACTTGCAATAGATTGTTTGGTCAAGATTGTAAAGAATGAGTTAGTTGGATACTTGGATTTTTAAGATTATGTTAGTTCGATTTTTAGGCCTACTGTCCTAGTAATTATTGTGCAGTTTCACAGTGCATTAGCGCAAGAAGTAAAGTTCCCTCAGATCCCCCTCCAGGCTTCCCTTACATCTGCTGACTCAACCAACGCAACAAAAGAGGCGTTTGGAATAAGTCAAGGGCTGCCGCCCAGTTACACACCACTACGATCTATCTTTATATTCCCACTTACATATCTCAGTTAAATCCAGGATACTACTCGAAAACATGTAAAAATCAGGATGTTTCTATTTCAAAATAATAGACAAATACGTTAAATATAATGCACTTTGCTTGAAACTCAGAACACAGGACATTCTTTTATTTGAAAAGAGAGAAGAGTGTAAAAAAAATTGCATACGAAGTACGGTATAAGCAATAGACAAAAGTAGAATATTCCGAAATAATCAAGCATGCTAAAATAAGCTAGCCTACAACCTAAAAATTTGATATCTAATGGGCGTAAGTGTTATACACTAAGTTACCTAATAGTAGAGTTTTGCATGAAATAGAACATTTTTTCATCCAAACTATGTGTATGCCATGTATAGTAAATATGTAACCAACTTTCCAATAGTTTGCATCACTAATTTTCCTTGCTGGAATATGCTTTCCTAGAATTACTCTAGCCAACCATTTCTCCAATAGTGGCAGGTCATTATAGCTAATTATTCATTCATGATTTATAGCCAGCCATATGTCTCCAAATATGGCTGATTATTATAGCAAAATCCCTGATTAGTGCTGGTAATTAATAGCCGGCCAATCATTCCTTTTGTACTCTATATATGCTGTACATTTTTCACAGAATCAATCAAGGGGAATTCATTCAAGATCAATCTCTTTCATGGTATCAGTCTAACACATCCTTTCCTCTTTTTCTCTCTTCTTCCTCCTCTAGCCGGCCTCCTCCTTGCGTTGGTGCCATGGCTGATCAGGTGGCGCCTCAAGAATCAACCGCCACCACCACCACCAACAACTTAGCTCCGCTCTCTCCACCATAAGCATGCGCACGCACATACCTTTCTCTCTAACACTCCACCCTTCCAACTATACACGATGGCGCGAACTTTTCCTCATCCTCATCGGCAAGTTCGGTGCCTCGACACACCTCATCGAGGACACCCCAACCATCCCCGATGCAGCTTGGACAGCCACTGACCTAGCCATCCTCTTGCTGCTCTATGCATCTCTCTCTGACGAGATCCTCGTGATAGTCCTCACCCCAGGCGCCAAAGCTTGTGCCATCTGGGCTAGCATATAGGGACTATTCTGTGATAACAAGGTGTCACGCGCCTTGTCCCTCCAAACTGTGTTCCGCAACTTAGCTCAAGGCGACCTCTTTGTCCTCGCCTAGTCACAACAGCTTAAGTCCTACGCTAATGCCCTCGCCGACATTGGATAGCCGGTCCGCGACGATGAGCTTGTCCTCACCCTCCTCTGCGGCCTCAATGAGAACCTCCGCAACATTGCAACGGTCATCAAGACAAGAACACCCCTTCCCTCATTCTTGGAAGCCCAATCAATGTTGACCCTCGAAGAAGTAGATCTCAAGCTTGCCAAACCAGGGAACACAACTGCACTAATCACCCCCACGGTGCCCTCTACCGGTGGTACTTCCAACAACAACCACCACAAAAAAGGCAAAGGCAAGAACAACCGTCGTGGCAACGGTGGTCATCCTCCAGCTCCAAATATGGGGACTTTCCCCATGGGTTACAACTGCTGGACCAGACCTTTCAGATGTGGCCAGCCCCCAACTTTGGCGCATACGGTGGCGCCCATGGTCGCGTGCCCAACTCTGGAGCATTTGGTGGTGCCCATGGTGGTGCCGGCATCCTCGGCGCTCGCCCCAACGTCCACCACAAGCTTTCTTCACGCAACCTCAATTTGGAGCACATGGCACTGGCGCACCACTAGCTTCATGGGATCAAGCGTCTTTCATCAACGCTATGAACAGTATGACGCTGCAGCAACCCGATTCCACCACTTGGTACATGGACTCAGGTGCTTTGTCCCACCTCACTACCAACTTTGGTATACTCTCTAAAATCCACTCCACCTCTCTAACCTCTACCAAAATCATGGTAGGCAATGGGACCTCCTTGCCTGTCATTGCCACCAGCGACAAAACTCTTTCCTCTCCCACATGCCATCTCTCCCTTTCAAACGTATTAGTGTCACCACACATTATTGCCAACCTCATTTCAGTCCGCAAATTCACCACAGATAACTTTTGTTCAATTGAGTTTGACCCATTTGGCTTTTCTGTGAAGGATCTTCAGACCAAGGCAATAATTCACAGGTACAATAGTACTGGAGATCTCTACCCATTCCTCCCGGCGTCCCCACCACCTCATCGCTCCTTTGTTGCTCCACTCCACTCCACAATAATATGGCACCAGCTTCTTGGTCACATCGGCACCAAGGCCCTCTCCAATTTACATTCCAAAGCTGCTATTTTTGTAGACAATAAAATTGACTTGCCTTTGTCTCACGCATGTCAATTAGGACGGCATGTTCGCCTTCCTTTCTCTACATCTTTGTCAAGAACTAGCAAACCTTTTGAGTTAATTCACCGTGATTTGTGGACATCTCCCATCACCAGCATCTCTGGGTTTAAGTATTACCTTGTGTCTAGATTTCACACATTATTTGTGGACATTTCCCCTCAAACTAAAGTCTGACACGTTCACCACCCTAAAACATTTTCATGCCTTCATACAGATTCAGTTCGAGTCCACAATCCAAAGTATTCAATGTGATAATGGTCGGGAGTTTGACAACACCGCAACTCACTCCTTTCTCCACACACATGGCATCCATATTCGCTTCTCCTGTCCCCATACCTCCCAACAAAATGACAAAACCGAACGCATCATTTGCACTACAAATAACATCATGCGTTCCCTGCTGATACAAGCCTCCATGCCTCCCCCTTATTGAGCAGAAGCACTCAATACAACCACCTACCTCCTAAACATACACCCCACAAAACCCTAAAAAACTCTACACCATTCGAAGCTCTCTTCGGATCACCTCTATCATACAATCACCTTAGAGTCTTCGGCTGTCGTTGCTACCCCAATCTGTCAGCCAACATGTCACACAAACTCGCACCACGCTCATCCGAGTGCGTGTTTCTCAGTTACCCAACAAACCACAAAGGTTACAGATGCTTGAACCTCACCACAAATCGCATCATCATTTCAAGACACATTATGTTCGACGAATTAACCTTCCCGTTCACTGCACGCACAACAACATCATCCACCTCCACATACTCTTTTCTGGATGCAGATGACAAATTACAACTCCTGGAGGAGCCCCAGGCTTCACCAGCCACCGCGCCATCGGTGGCACCCTAGCCGACGCATGTAGCCACCGAGCCGCTTGCTCCTCCATCGGTGCCACTAGCCACCACACCATTGGTGGCTCCCTGGGCGACGCTTGCAGCTACCGAGCTACTTGCACTGACCCCGGCCATGCCCGCCGCGCCTCCATCGGCGCCACTAGCCATCGCTTCATCGGTGGCTCCTTTGGCGGCGCCTGCAGCCGTCGAGCCGCCTGCGCCGGCCCCAACCATGCTCGCTGCTCCTCCATTGGCGCCGCTGGTGGCGCCCGTTGCCGTCCTGCCACCACCTTTGGCCCCAGTGCAAATCTCCTCGCCCCCATCGCTCCTCGCTTGCGCCGAGCTTCGGGTCTACTCTCGATGCAGCGATGGGGCCAAGCCGCCGCCACCGCCGGTGGCACCCTGCACCATGGCCCCGACTGCCCCCAGATCCTCCGGAGAACCCTTGTGCTATCAACCCGCCAGCCACAGCGTCCTCCTGCGCTTCGGCTATGCCCTGCGTCGTTCACTCAACAGCAGCCCAACCACGCCCCCTCCGCCCCATGGGTGACATAGCAGAGGAGCCCCAACACACCCAATGGTGACCCAAAGCAAGACCAAACACGTCGTCAACCTACATGCATCCTCCATCGAAACTCCCTCCCAATGCCAAGTACCTATAGCTACTGCGGTGCCTTCAACGATCCACACTAGCGCGCAGCCATGGTCGACGAGTACACTGCTCTCACCAGCAACTGCACATGGGATTTAGTACCTCCACCTCCATGTGCCAACATTGTCTCCAGCAAATGGATCTACCGCCACAAGTTCAACTCCAATGACACACTAGCACGGTACAAAGCCCATTGGGTTTTGCATGGTTTCTCACAATAGCCCGGCATCGACTACGACGAGACGTTCAGCCCCATCATCAAGCCGACCACAATCCACACGGTCCTCTCCATCGCTGTCTGCAACAATTGGCCAGTACACCAACTGGATGTCAAGAATGCCTTACTCCACGATAACCTTGCTGAAACGGTGTACTGCTAATAGCCACCGGGTTTCGTTGACCCCGACAAGCCCGACCATGTGTGCCTCCTCAACAATCCTTGTACGGGCTCAAACAGGCTCCACAAGCTTGGTACAGCCGGTTCCAGCACTTCATCACCTCCGTCGGATTCAACAACTCCAAGTCGGGCTTCTCGCTCTACGTCTACACCAAAGGATCCGACATGGTATATCTGCTTCTCTACATCGATGACATTGTGCTCTTAACATCGGCACCGGCTCTACTCCACCAAGTCATCACGGCCCTCCAGAATGAGTTCTCCATGACTGACCTTGGCCCTCTCAACTACTTCCTCGGCAGCACGGCAACACGCTCCGAAAGGGGTATCTTCCTATCGCAAGACAAGTACACTGCAGAAATTTTACAAAGGGCCAACACGACCGATTGCAACCCATGCGCAATTCCGATTGAAGCTCGATGCAAGCTGTCTACAACCGCCGGTGACCCTGTCCCCAACTCAACTCTCTATCGAAATGCGGCCACAAGCACTACGGTTGTAACAGCCTCTAAATTCAAAAATAAAGAAAAATGAAGATTTTATATTTGAAAATGGAAATGAATTAAAAGTTTAATTGAAATCAAGATTTTGATTTTAAACAATATTCTTCCTCATTTTCTTCTATTGCAATCTTAATGAAAAGAAAGATTTCTAAATTAAGATTGTTATTCCCAAAACAAATGAACTAAAAAAATGAGTTTGAAATGTGATATTGATTTAAATTTGTATTTTCTAAATTACTAGATTTGTTTGAGCATTTGCATTTAAAAGAAAAGTCAAATTCGATGAAATGGTAAAATGGTAAAAGTAAGAAAGTAAAAGTAAAATATCAACAAAAATAATATTAAAATTTAAGAGAATCCCAGATCTCTCCAGAACCAAATCATGATGATTGAGATAATCTGAACAATTAAAATAAAACAAAAACATGTGATAATCTTGGCATAAGGAAGCTGATTTAAACCATGTCAGATTTGTGTAGTAATCTCCAGACCTGTCCTCAAGATGATATTTTTACCATACCGTCCTAAGACCCATATCTATCTCTGGTAAAAAGATCAGAAATAAAACTTACATTTGAAACTTTTAGAAATTCAAAAACAGAAAACCAATAAAGCTGAAATTAGCAATGTTAGAATATTTAAAATTTAAATATCAAATATAACATTTTGAAAATTTTACAGAAGCATTATTAGATCAAATAAATCTGAAAAACAAAGTTTCAAAAATAAAAAGATTCATTGGGACACTTTAATAAATCAAAAACAGAATTAGAAATTTTGTGCATTGTACATTGTCAGAATTTTAATAAAATATCTACAAGGATTTTTATCTGAAAATTTTACTGAGCCCTTATATTCACCTGGAAAACCTTTGTAAAAAGTTTTAAAAAACCTGAGTCGGTTTGATAGCTTCAATGAGAAGATTTAAGCTGACTTCAGTGCTCCTTTTGAGTCACTCCAATCTCGACCGCAAGATCGCCAAGTGTCATCCATCCAGCGCTGCCACAGTCCAGCCCTTCCTCCTCACCTCTCCTCTCTGTCTCGCGCCAGCACAGCTCAGCCGCAGAGCTTCACCGCCTTCCTCTTTTGTCTCTTCCGCGCCGCAACTCTCCCCCCGAGGTTGCCAACCTTGACTCACCTCTGCCACACTGTTGTCTCGGCTGTTGTGCCCCTGCCGTGCGTTGAATCCCTCCGCGAAACTTCGGCCAACTTTCCCCCGCTCTGTCAAAACGTTGCCATGGCAAAGTCACGTCCGTTCACTCCCTTGCCATGACACGAATTGGACAGCTTCCCTCTGCCGTGCCCTCCTGCCAATCCCTACCCAAGAGTTGCCACGGGAAACTTTTCCACTGGCTCATCTCTGCCATGGCAAATATCTCCAGAACCACCTCACCGCCTCTCCATCCTTCCCACTTGCAACGAACCGTCTCAGCTCAGCTATAAAACCCAGTGCGACCAATCTCCAGAGACCAACACAAGCCACCTTCACTCGCCCCTGAGCCTCTCCCGTGCAAGCAACCTCCACTTCCTTCTCCGAAGCCGGCAAGACCGAAAGGGGAAAAACCCCACCGCGAAGCTCCACACTACGAATCAACCCGAACTATCTGAGCATGAGCTTCCTTGTGTACACCAGAGCCTATTCCCACTGCCAATTCGAACTCATCTTCCCCAGAGACCCGCCGCAATGTGCTCCTCCCTTCCGCCGTCGCTGCGCATGGTGAGAGCTCTTACCCGCATGCATTCCCTTCAAACAAATCCCTAAAATGTGTTTCTAATGACTCTCTAATACTCACTCGGCCATCATTTCGAAGAGATCACAAGAAAAACTGAAGCTTTCCTCGGCCATGGCCGCTGCCGCCCCTCCTCGGTGGCACACCTCTTCCGGTCATCTCCGATAGCTTTCAAGCCATTCCCCATGTGCGCCATGATTTCTTTGAATTTGTTAGTGCTACTGATTCCTCTCCTCGGTGTCCGCTGGCCGTGGCCGGAAGCCGAGCCTCTGCTCGGGTCACTCTTGGCGGACCCTCCGTTAGTCCTCGCCTCTCAAGTCGGCATCTTGGGACCGACCTGACAGCCTCCCAAGGTGCGCCATCCCTCTTCCGTGCGGGCCCAGGCGGTCAGTTGCATGGCGCTCGCTAGCTCTCGCTGCCATCCCGGGCCCACCTGTCAGCACCTCAGCCCGAGCGTAGCCTATGGCATCGTGGACCCAGTTGCCAGTAGCTCAGTCCGACCAGCCAAAAATAGAAGGTGTCTTCTGACTTTGAAAACGTACTTTCCGTTTATGGCAATTTTCCTATTTTCCAGTATTTTCCAAACCCGAAAATATTCAAATGCTTGTAACTTTTGAACTAATAGCACAAATGAAGTGAAATAAATTCCTAAATTCATGTAGATTCAGAATATGCAAAAATATTTTGAAGTTCAATTCTGTTTATAATTTGAATTTGAATTTAAAGAAAGAATTCAAAAATATGTTAGACATAGAATTTCTACAAACAAACTCCAAATTAAATAAAGTAAATTTTGTTAGAATCCTTATGACCTTAAGAACCTGAATATGCAAAAATGTTTAATTCTTATGCTTGGTTTGATTTATTTGAAATAGAAATTTGAATAAACTCTAATATGGTCTCTTAACAAATATCATCATGAATCCTAAAATGATAAAATAATTTATACATGCTCCTAAACCCATAAGAAACTCATTTGTGTAAAAATATTTAATTTTCAACCTCATTAGATGTTATTTGAATTTAAAAGTTCAAACCAACCCTAATATGACACCATTATAAATATCTGATTGTAATTCTTTAAATCATGACATAAATTTATATGTTCATCTAAACACATGAGGACTCTGAATATTAAAAAAATATTGAAATAACAAACTCTGTTTGAATTATAAAGTTAAACTAAAAGAAGTAGATCAAGTATGTTATATACAAAGTGTATGCAAAGAAGCTCAACATTGAATAAGACCAATTTTGATGGAAACCTTAAATCCTCAGGAACCCAAATATATAAAAATATTTAGATTCTAACTTAATTTGAATCATTTTCTAAAATAGATTGTTTTCAACGTATTAAGTATTCAAATATGAATATCTTTTGCGAAAAGAGTGTAAATCATGTAAAATCAGTTATGTGAATCCAAAAGATAGTAATGAACTTAGATATGCAAAAATATTTAGGTTTGAATCTGAATTGAATTAGATTTGGAAATATATTGTCTTTCAAACGCATAAGAAGTTAAAATAGTTATAACTTGAGTATGACATAAGGTCAAATAATGGTAAAATGAATTCATAAATATTAGTAAAATCATAAAGTCCCTGGTTATGCAAAAATAACATATGTTTGTGTAAATTTGAACTATATTCATATTAGACCTTAGTAATCATTTACATGAACAACAACTCGGATATAAGTAAAATGTTGTGAAACAAGCTTTGAAACATCATTAGAGCCATCCCCAGCTAATGTCTAAAATATGGTTCAATTATCTTGTAAGGCGTAGTCGCAAACTTAAAATAAAAGTCGATTCCCGATAACGTCAAACCCGTGACCATTTAAGTCTTTCGACAACCCGTAAAACAACTCATCCAAACCCTAAAATTTATGAAACTGACTTAGCAACACTCTTCGAAGTATGTACTACCATAATACGAAGAAATGATCTCATTTTATTATGTGTTGCATATAAACCTTGTCAATAGAATAACCTAAAGTATTATGATTCTGAACTTAATAAACTGGATAAACGAACTCGGTAACAATAAAGGAATTTGTAGTTAAGTTACTTGTATCACCAAAATCTTCTTAAAGCCACGGATATGTAACCAGTAACTTAACATAACAGATTCATCTTATTCGAAACTAATCCTTATGCAAATTTAATGAAAGAATGAAAGCTATTCACATACATATATATATCATACAACAAACTTGCTAATATTTAATTCTATTAATCCAAATAATTTTTGCATCTTGAATTCAATATTATAGATACAAGAATACATAAAATTCAGCTTCTTAAATTCGTAAAGTAAAAATAGACAATGTATAAAAGTAAGTTGTTCTCCAATCAAACTTAAATATTAATATCAGTGTAAAGTTTAATCATTTAAAACACGAGAGATTAAAATCATCTAATCCAAACCACAGCCATGCCTGCTTTCTGTAGATTGTCTTTGTTTGACTTTCTATCTATTTTCTTTTTGCCCTTATTGAAGTTGTTATTTGCTACTTTCATTGGAACGACGTGTAGAACCCGACGTAATTACCTTCATCATCGACTATGACAACAACTTTGTTGAAGACATCAATAAGCAAGGCAAGCACCCCCTTTGACCATGTTGATCCCAGATTTATAAATGTTTTCATTAAATGTTTTGATTGCACGCGTATAGTCATTAAACTCTGCTATGTTATGGGTAAAGGTAGCTATACCTATAGATTCCTGAAACTCCTTTGACAAGTATGAATTTGTGAACCTTGATACCTTAGAATTATGGTTAGACAATATATGATGTCAATTTGGGTATACACGATGTTTAATAACCTTGCTTAGCCATGCTTTAGACTTGGTAAGGATTTGTTGAAAACATTGATCACATGACATTTTGGAAGTCTTGAGATAAATCAATTGGAGCATTGATCAATTGAAATTTGGACATGTTGAGACATGATGATTATTGGTTATTTTGATTAAAAATGAAAATAAAATTATAATATTGATGCGGGCAATTATTGGCAAAGCTGGGTGTGCAGAAGGGCTTGCACGTAGATTAGGGGGAGACTATTGCCCGTGTCAGATTAAGGACCGAACTATGGGTTGTTTTCATGCCAAAGTAATCATTATAACCACAAGTCTTTGGTATGGGACTGACCTTAACCAATTAAATTACTTAAAACTAGCTTTGCACATTGGAAGGCTGGAGTAGTACGAGTTGTTCCTTAATGGATTGCTCGAGGACATCCACACAGAGGTGATCATGGATCAAGCGTTCTGGAAATACAACGGTGTCTGCAGTATACAGGGAAGTTCCATCATTTCTATGCTCTGAGTTCTTTTGCCAGGGTATGGGTTTTCGTCCCGTGCTGGTGCAAAGTTAGGGTTAAGTAATTGAACGGTTATGTCATGACTTTCTGCGGCACACCAAAGGAAGTGTGCTAATATCGATTGCACAAAGAGTCAGTCATGTCTTGTGGGTAAAGCAGTACAACTCTACAGAGTAAAACTAATCAATTAGCTGCGCCCGCGGTTATGGGCATTTGGTAAAGTCATCACATAGTTAGCTGTTTTATTTTACAAAATATGGATCTTGACTTGTGTTGTCGAGAATTATGATTTGGATTGGATATCCTTGTTGGAAAGGAATTATTTCGGATTGACATGTGATGTCAATGATTGATTCATGGAAATGATCAAAGGCAGGGTTAAGTGAAATTTACTATTTCATACTTACGTATTAAACTGCTTTTACTTAAATTCCGTTTATGTTCTATACTTTAGTAAATTCTTTTGCAAACTAGCTTTATGCAAATTAACCATGAAAGCCTTTCTTTTGAATGGCCTACATATATAATAGGATTTGCAAAAGTCTTCTTTGATGCATAAGTACTCACCCTTGCTACATGTTGTTTTTAGGGTGAAGAATCGAATAGCTCGATGAAATTATTCGGCGAGGATTCGGGAATTGTCGGAAGCCAGGATCGTCAACATGAGAAATGAGACGGGGTTGAAGTGTTGGGGACCGGATCGAGCTCGGCTCAAGCGAGAGGAAGAAATAGTGATCGTCTAAGGTCGAGGCTAGGCGACGAGCACGAGGCGAGGATTTATCTTGGTTGAGCCCGGCTGTAATAGCTCTACTCGATCGCCTCATGGCGGTGCTTTTACTATTACTTGAGTACAATGGGAGTTCTGACTTAAGCTCGGCGGTGGCTATGGCTAATGCTCAAGCTCTTGTGTGTATGGTGAGTTTTGTTGCCTTCCTCCTCTGAAAATGCGCTTCCTTGTTCTTTATACCTCCTCCGCCGCATAGCAGACGGAGAGATTCAGAAGTGACCTTCATGCCTGTTGAAGGTGGCGGTTACCACCGGACTTCTGCTGCGTTCTGCGCCTCCCCACGACTTCGTTCCTTGAGCAACCGCCGGTCAAATGCTTGATCCGAAATCAAGGGTGGACAACGGCGCTGGGCGGAACCCGCCCGAGCTCGAGGTCGAGCGGGGCCGTGCTTCGGACCCGGCACGCTCTAGGTCGAGCGCCTGGCGCGCACACCAGTCGTGGTCGAAGGCCGCCCGAGCTCGGGGATCCGTTGGCCGTGACGAGACCGGTCAAGGATGCCCGACCCTCGTCGGCCGCCCCGAGGCTTAAGGTAAATGGCGGAGCGGGCGACCTTGAGGCTCCATAGCAGACCGACTCCGGAATTCATTTGAGGTCGTCGGGCGGAAATATAACGCCGGTAGTGGATGACGACACCTAAGCGCCTCTTGATCTCCGGAACCCTAATGCGGATCTGACAGTTAGCGACACACTTGTCTTCTCGAAACCACCGCCCAGGCCTTAATTGCGCCTGTCAAATCGTGGCCAGCACGCCCTTCGAAGCGCCGCGGTCTGAACTTGGTGCCAGTCGTCCCATAAAGCGGAGACCTTGGCGCCTGTTGAAGAGTCCGCCCGATTGGCTTCCATCGTCTTCCCAAACCTCCGAGCTCAAGCGAGAAAACTCCCTCTCCCCCCTCGACCGAGATCGCCGCGATTGCCATGGCCAAGCTTAGGAGGAGCACACTGTCGCCCGCAAGGATGAAGAAGCTCGAAGCCCTGGGGCTGCTCGATCCATTCACATGGCGGCTGCCGGGCAACGAGACCGAGCCGCGCCCCAGGGATGACGAGATCGTCTGCACCGAGCATTACATCCTCTTGACTGCGGACCCGGAGAGCGAGTTCTCTCCTAGTCCTCACGGTGCGAGATAGAACTCATAAACACGGTGCCCAACTCAATTCTCCTCGCCATCTTTTCCCATACATGCGAGGGGTTCACAGAATCCTTCCCAACCCCTCGCTTTTCTTCCTTCTTGACCTCTTAGCTCAGGGAAGGACCCAGTGGTCGGGTGTCTCTACTTCCGACAGGCTCAAGTGGTCCTTCCCAAGATCCAAGCTCGGGACTCTCTGGGGCCATGGTCGGCGGTGGTTTTACTGAAGAAAGGAGCTCGGCAGCGTCCTCGAGGAAGCCCATCGGCGGGAAGAAGGAGACCGGATCTGAAGCGACCCGGGCGGCGAAGAAGCCATTGCCGCCATCCACCTCTGCGCCGGCGGCAGCCTCTCCGGCGAGTAATGCGCGTCGACTTCTGCGGCAGGGTGTCTCCTCTGCGAGGCGGGAGCACCCGTTCTCTGAGATCGAGGGCACGGCGGACTCGTCCGCGAGGGTGCGTCTGCGCCCCTCCTGCGCCCGAGGTCTTGCTCGGGTTCCATCGTCACGCTCCTCTGAGGATGGTTCCCTTTTTGCAGCGCCGTTGGAATCTTGGGTGGCCGCCAGGATGAGCGAGATGTTCGGGAAACAGGCGCACAACTATTCCATGGGCGACTCGTGCGAAGAACATGCTCCGCCGCAAAGGCGAGTAAGCCATCCGACCAACAGGTCGACCGGCGACCCCATGGCCCGTAGTAACACCTTTCGCCACGCAGACCACGGGAGCTGCTTGACACGGCCGGCGGATGCTCCCATTGCACGGGATGGCAAAGCAGAGGGGAAGAAGAGGCCTCCCCCTCGGGCCGGATCATGGGGAAGCGAAAACCCCACGTCGGCGGGGACCGTGCCACGGTAAGATTCTTATGGGCGAGCCCCGAGTCCATGCTCGGTCTTTAGTAAATGCGATATGTTTTCCCCTTCAGCAGCGAGCGCGATGGCGCCGCCAGTCTCGGGCCCCCACCGGCTCGGGGTGCTGGCTCGGGCCCCGGGGATGCTGCTACGGACATCTCGGGGCCATCGGGCGGCCGAGGCCCAGCGGGCTTCTTGGAAGCGGAGTGCCCCGAGGTCGAGGCAACAAGACTGCGGCGACCCTCGGCGAAGGTGGTGATCCACGTAAGTTTTTCAACGCTCGACCCGCTCGCCCCTTTGTGCTTTCTTAGCGCTGTCGTTGATCGCAAGCTCCGAACACGCCCGCTCGAGACTTGCCGTCTTGACAATGGCATTGTCGAAGCGAAGTCTGAGTCGAGGAGGACACCTTCCGGTTGGTCGGCGTCGCCTTCACGCCGACCGGACCCCTTGGAGCCGCCAAGCCCGCCCTCGGGGTGAGTTCTACCGGTCAACAACTGGGCGAGAGGAGATCGAGCCGCGACGGTAGCGGACTTCAAGATTGGCGGCGCCGCGGCGTGGCCACCGCCGGCGACCTTCCGGGCCACTGCAGGTGGGCGCCCAAAGCCCCGATCGCTCGGCGGCAGCTCGAGCTCCCGACCACGGCAGCCGGTGTCGAGACCGCCACTCATGGGTGCGAAGATGGTCGAGCGCGAGGGCCTTGCAGCCCTCGCTTCGAACAGCGATCGCCGGGGGCCGAGGCCGCATCCCCGAGCCAGGAGGCGAGACACCACGGCGGACCCGACCACCGACCCCTCGGCCGGGAGATGGCGGGGCCCGACCGCGAGGTCGGGACCAATGCCGCCACGCCTTCCCCAGCTGGAACTCTGGAGGAGACAAGAGAGATTGCCGCCGGCGGGGCCAAGGTCTGGCCCAAAGCGCTCAGCGGTGGCGAGGTCGACCTCGGCTGCCGTGCGATCGACGAGGAGGAGGAGATCCCCCGCGACCGTATCGACGACCTCGAGGAGTTCACCCGCGCACACCTGGAGGGGCATCTACGCGAGGTAAGGGTCCTCCCGCACCCCTCGTGGTTTGAATTCCGGTTTCTTCTGTTTCTTACCTCTGAGCCACCCTCTTTGTCGTGAAGGTGATCGTCCATGCCTCTCAAGGGCTTCGGGGTCTCAAAACACGCCCGGCGTGCTAAGGGGGCTCTGAATCTGATAGGCGCGGGAGGCCAGCGGGCAGACTTATCGGGACCATCGAGGTCGGCGGGGAGCTTCAGCGGAGGGCCCGGAGCTCGGCGACCTCGCCCGGACAATGGCCAGAGGAGGTAGCCGGCCGAGCTCGAGGAGACCAGGGCCTCCGGCCACGGCTTCAAAGCCGTGGAGCAGCAAGCCTTCGCTTGACCAAGGCTTCGAGGAGGCGGGCTAAGGTCGAGGCCACAGAGAAGGCCGCCGCCACGGCTGCCATCGCTCCGCCGAAGACATCCCTCGAGCTCGAGGCCAAGGTCTGGGGCTCGAGGAGAAGCTTGAGCGTGCAAGCAAAGCGTCGAGACAGCGGGCCAAGGTCGGCGTTGGAGAAGGCGCCCATGAACAATCGTCTTCCTCGGCGAGGTGCCCACGGGCTCGAGACCAAGGTCCTCGAGCTCGAAGGAGGCTCGAGCGCCAAGAAGACGGCGACAAGTGCCATGGCCCAGCTCCAAGACGAACGCCGCCGAGCCGTGGACGCCTCCAAGGAAGCCCTTCAGCTGCAGGGCGAGCTCTCGACCCTGCGCACCAAAATCGCCGAGCTCGAGCAGGAAAAGCTTGACCGCGAGATGGCCGCCCTGTAAAGAAAGTGCCTAACATAGAATTATAGTAGGGTAAAATGTACATAGGAAGGGCAAACCCTTTTTGCATTAATCCAATCGTGGCGTGTATCCGTTACGCCTTTGGTGCGTGCTCCTTAGGTGGTTTCTTTGGCTACGCATATCCCCCCGTTGGGTCAAGGTCGAACAACGTCGGCCTTGGACACAAGACTTAAACGTGAGCAAGCGATCGTGACTGCGAGTGAAGAAAATGTCGAGAGAGCGAGAGCGGGCAAGAAACTACGCTGGGTGGCGTTTAGCATCACGGCCTCAAGCCGTGTCTTGCCCATGGTTACAACCCGCGACTTATGGCTCGAGCTCGAGTGCGGGAGAATTTGGATTATGGCGTGGGCTTCTGATTAGCCCGACCACCGAGAGCGGCGTGGATCGCGCGATGTTAAGACCAAGGGGAGTCTGAAGAATGCGAAGGTCGAGTTCGAAGCGTCGAGCAACAATGATGATATTCGTAAACACAAGAGAAAGCGAAATAGCCTTTATTGAAATTCGAGGTAAAGGGATTACATAAAACTTTCGAAGTTGATCTATGTTCCACGAGCTAGAGCTCTCTGCCATCGGGCATCGCTAGCCAGTAAGCCCGTGCGATCTGTTGAAAGCGACTCTATAGGGCCCTCCCAGTGGGGATAACTTGTTGGTGTTGGATGCACAATCCGCCTCGGGGCTAAGTCCCCAACAAGGAGCTTCTAGGTCGTCTGGCCGAGGCGCATGTCTGCGAAGAGCTTGCGGTAGTGCGTTGATCGTGAGCAGATGCTGCGGCATCTTACTTATACCTGCTAAGGCAAGGTCGAGAGACCTCTCATGCTCGAAGTCGACACAGTCGACCAAAGTGACCTTGCGAGCCAGCGTGACCTCGGGAGGCGGGGCGGCCACTGCGAATCTGGTGGAAAGGTGTGGACCACGTGGCTCGGCTTGGCGTGGTACAAATAGACCATAAGGCGGTGGGAAGTTCGTCCACCGGTCTTGCCGAATCGTTCGAGCTCATCCGCGCCTTTCGTTTCTTGGCCTTGTGGACGATTTGCGGTTGGCACGTTCCATTGCTCCGTTGCTCACGGGGATGAGCCACGAAGTGAAGCATATTTTGATGCCGAGTTCCTCGCAAAACTCCTGGAACAACTCACTGGTAAACTATGTACCGTTGTCAGTGATAATTTTGCACGGAACCCCATACCTAGTGACCACGCTCAAGCGGAAAAAACAAACTGCCGCTCGAGCCGTTATGGTGAGACCGGTTGACTTCTATCCACTTGGTGAAGGTATCAATGGCGTGACGAGAATCTCTTCCCCTGTTTGCAGAAAGGGGGCGAGGATGTCAAGCCCCATGTCGAGAAGGGCGAGCGGCGGGATGGTGCGGAGCGCGTGGCGGGTTGATCGACTTTGGGCGTGGGCGGCATGCTCGGCAAGTCACAGAGACGATGTCACGGGCATCTGAAGTCGAAGGCGATGTGTATGCGGAAAGCCTTGCCGACCATCGTCTGTCACGAAGAGTGTGCCCCACAGAGGCTGAATGGATGTCATTTAGCGGTACTTACCCTCCTCGTAGAGGCGCACCGCGTGAGAATGCGGAGACATTCCGCTGTAGAGTGTCCCGTTGTGACGTACAAACTACTTCGGCGCTTGATCTGCCGCTCGGCGGGTCGGGCGATAGGTCACCCTTGGCGAGAAATTATAGATGGGCTCGGCCAAGAAGGGTACCTTCCACGGGTGAGTAGGACCTCTTGGTCGGAGATCGAGGGGGCCGCCAATGTTTCCAGGATGACGTCGGGCGGGAGCTTATCGTCGGAGGAACCGAGCTTGGAGAGGAGGTCCGCTATTTGGAATTGTCCTTCCTAGGGATGTGCTTGAGCTCCAGGTTCTGGAACCATTTTTCCATCTTGCGTACCTCGGCTAGGTATTTTGACATAGAGTCTTCCGAGCACTTGGTACTCCTTGTTGTCTTGGTTGATGACAGTGAGAGTCGCCCTTGACGACCGACTTTTGTCGCCCAATGCCTTGCAAGCCCGCAGAGACCGCCAAGAGGGCCGTACTCGCCACGTTGTTGGTGCGCCGAAACCCAAAGCGAATAACATACCTCAAGTGGTGGCGGCGTGGGGTGAGGATGAGATTCGGCCCGGCGCTTGAAGGACCTTGAGCCATCGAAGAACATGGTCGGGGCCTTTCTTCCTCGACCTCGAGTTGAGTGCGGCACAGGCGATCTGCTTTCGACCACGAAGTCGGCGGCGCTTGTGATTGATAGCGTTCGTGCCCACGACACGGGCGTCGAGCGCCGCCAGTTCCATAGCCCACTTGGCGATCCATCCGTCGCAGGAGTTCATAAGATGTCCCCGGCGGAAAGTTGCTCGGGACCACCACCGAGTGCGCTGGAAGTAGTGGTGAAGCTTGCGGCGAGGCCATGAGAAGCATCTGGCGGTTTACTAGTACTGCGGGTAGCGCTCCTTTGGGCGTGCAAGACTTGACGACATAATAGATTAGGTCTTCTGGGCCAGCTCGGCCACCGGAGAGCGGTGGCTGGCCCGAGAGGTGGCCGCAAGGTAGCAGACAATTTCTCGGCCGGGTGAGGGTAAATGGCGAGGGGTGGGGTGGACAAATATACCTTCAGGTCGTCGAAGACGGCTGCGCTTCAGGGGTCCCTCAAAATTCGCCTTCCGCAGATCTTTCGAAGAAGGAGCCCCAGCTCACCGAGCCTCGAGATGAACCTGCTGAGGGCAGCCATGCGGCCGGTGAGGCTCTGCACTTGCTTGACCGAGGTCGGGCGCCATCTTCTCGATCGCCTCGATCTTTTCTGGGTTCGGGCCAACCCTCGAGCCCCCGATCATGTAGCCGAGCATTTTTCCGGCCTTGTTGTTGAACACGCACTTCTCGGGTTGAGTTTAATCTTGTGCACGCCAAGTTGGCGAAAGTCTCCTCGAGGTCGAGCGTGATCGCCTCAGAGAGGCTTTTGCGATGATGTCGTCCCGTAGACCTCGAGGTTTCTCCCGATCTGGGGTCAAGCGTCTTGGTCATCGAGGCGTTGAAAAGTGGCCCGGCATTGCGCAGACCAAAGCGACATGGTCATGTAGCAATAGGTGCGAGCGGCGTGATGAACGCCGATCTTGCTCTCGTCATCCGTTGCTAGCTTGATCTCGGTGATACCGAGTAGGCGTCGAAAGCTTAGCATCTTGGCGCTCGCGGTGGAGTCGGCGATCGGTCGATCTTGGCGGAGCGGAAGTTGTCCCAGGCGGGCGAGTTCAAGCCCGTGTGGTCCCGCACATCCTCCACTTACCGCCCTTCTTATGGACGATGACCGGATTTGCCAACCATTCGGAGTAGTCGACCTCACGAATGAAACCGGCCTTCAAGAGCTTGTCAAGGTTCTCCTTGATGATTGGCACCTTCTCTGGAAAGCGGCGCAACTTCGTCAGAGGCGGCGATGCGCGCTGACCTGCGGTTTGTGCTCGATCACCTCCCTCGGGGCGCCGAGGCATGTCGCGGGTTCCCGAGCAAAGATGCCCTTGTTGGCACGGAGGAAGGCGGCGAGCTCGAGTTCCTATTTGGGACTCGGCGGCCGAGATGTGGGCCGACCTGGTCGGTCGTCCTCCTCGGCAAGACGACCTTCGTTAGCCAGCCGGCTGGATTGCCGCCTTCTAGCGGGCGCTCTTTCCCTCGCCTCTGGGCCTCGTGGGGGTATACGCCGGCAAGGGCGAGGCCTTGGTCTCACACCGTGAGCGCTGCAGTCGCCCGCCGCAGTTATGACACCGTTGGGTCGAGCAACTTCATGCACGGTGGCCATAATGATTGGCGCCATGAACTTGACCGGGCGGCCTTCCGAGGATGGCGTTGTCGGAAGGTCCCCTCGACCACCTCGAAGGTGATTAGCTCCGTCTGAAGTTGGTAGAGTCGCCAAAAGTGATGGGCAGACCACCCCCGGTGTGGTCGAGCTTCTAGGGCGATCGAAGAAGGGACGGCCACGTTCTTGACCCGGCCGGGAATCTGCATCGGTCGAGCCCTCTAGCTGTAGCAAATTGAGGAGCTACCACCGTCGACCATGACCACGACCGGCCGTGGTGTTGGCGATGGTCGGGGTCACGACTAGGCGGTTTTCAGATCTCGGGCCATACCTTGAGTGCATCCTCTGGTGAGAAGGTGATGGTGGCCCGACCCACTTGCAATCTTTGCTGTTGCCTTCCGGTGGCGACACGGTAGATGGTCCGTGGCCGCCTTGAGCTCATGGCCGTGATGATAAGCCGACGAGCCACCGAAGATAGCGTCGATCTGGCGCTTCGCCTGCTTCGAAACTCGGTCGAGGTCGTCGCGGATCCTCCCGGCGTTCACCACTGCTGCAGGGCGTCGTCCTTTGGTAGCACGGGCATCTCCCCCCGGCCATCGTAGAAGGCCTCCAGCTTGTTTTGCCAAGCCCTGCAAGCCCGCAGGTCGTGGCTCGCCGCCCTGTGGAACAGGCAAAATTTTGACTCATCGTAACCCGGGCGCCCCTCGGCCTCCTGCGGCCGGGTGCCGGCCCGCCGCGCTCCAGGTCGTTGATCCTGCTGCTGGGGTTGGCCTTGTGTTTGGCGCGGTCGGGGTCGCCCTTGGCGTGACCGGGGTCCTTCCCGAGCTTGATCTCGGACCTCGAGGACCTCTCGCCGTGCGTCGCCGACACCGTCACCGTGGCGATCCGCCGTTCGGCGATCACGTTCCGCTTTTTGGGAGCGGCGCCCGCGGTCGGCGTCCTCGAGCCGATGGACCGGCCCTGCGAGATTAGGACCAAGCTTACCTTGGTCGTAGTCATGCTTCAGTGACGGCGTCGTCGCGTCCGCCTCCGTTCGCCATGCGGAAAAGTTTGTTGACGGAGAGCCGCGAGACGATCTCCAGATCCTCGGTGAGTCGCCGGCCGCGAACGCCGAATTTGAAGGCCTTTATGATGACCTCGTCGGAGATGCTCGGGATCAGATTCCTCGTGCGGATAAACCGCCGCACGAAGTCGCGGAGTGGCTCGTTCACGCCTGGATGACGCGATCGAGTCTTTCCTTCCGGGCGCTTTCGTAACAACTCGAAAGTTGGGCGGGCGTTCTAGACCTGGCGCCACGACCTGAAGGAACTAGGCTTTTGATTGAAAAGCCAGGTTCGCGCGGCTCCATCCAGAACGGTCGGGAGGTAGTTGGCCATGACGAGCTCGTCGCCCCCGGCCGCCAGGATGGCGGTCGAGTAAATAGACAGGAATTCATCCGGGTTCTTAGTCCCATCGAAGCGTTCTATCAGCGACGGCTTGAACCGAGCGCCAAGCGACGCTTGGCGAAGGTCGTTGAATAGGCATTGCCGTAGGCGGAGCGGGCGTAGCGTCGGTCATGGTCGCCGCCGACCAAGTCCCTGCTGCTGCCAGATTCGGAGTCGAGGCTCCTCCGACGATCCGCCCTGCCACGACCTGGGGCGCGTGCTCGAGAGTCACCTGGTAGGTAACGGAGGCGATCCTGAACCCTGTGGCGCCTGGGCGCAACATCCGGGGAGGGACCCCGCGATCCATCACTGGCTGACTCGGAGCCCATGGAGCCTGATCCGTGCCGACCCTTGCCCGGGCCGGAGCCCTCGGGGCGGCGGCGAGACAGGGTCAAGGCCTAGCCCCGGGTCTGCCGCTGACGAGAGGGCACCGCCTGCGGAAGCGGCGTCCTCTGAAAGTCGTCGGTGGCGGCGCCGACGAGCTGCCATCACTTCTCAAGGTGTGGCTCCCGAGGGTGGCCACGATGCTGCGATAGCGCGACCCGCGGGCGGCCCGATCAAGCTCTTCGACCAACGCTTCGACCAAAAGTTCCGCCCTATCGGGAATTGACCATGACGGGTGATAGCTGGCGCTCCCGAGGGGAGGCGAGGTTCCGGACGATGTGCGGCCTTCTCTGGTGCTCACGCGGGCGGTTATCTCTGGTTGATGGCAACTGCACCATCGGCGGCGTCTTCAGGGTCTGCGGATCACGGTCATCGCAGCGGCTTCAGCGCCTGGCCGTCCGCTACCAAGACGTCTTTGCTTTCGGCGGCGGCGAGAATAGGGGCGTGAGTCGAGTCACGTCCATTTCGTGCCCGTTGAGCGAGTGTTGATGAAGCGCCATGCTCCCAAGACTCGGTGTTTTCCCTGCAAAAGAGCAAAGCCAATCGGGCCCCACGATGGGCGCCGGTATCGGCGACGGGATCATCAACGCGAAATGAGATGGGGGTTGAAGTGTTGAGGACCCGGATCGAGCTCGGCTCAAGCGAGAGGAAAAGCGAGTGATCGTCTAAGGTCGAGGCTAAGTGACGCGAGCACGCAGCAGGATTTATCTTGGTTGAGCCCCGTGCGGGTAATAGCTCTACTCGATCGCCTCATGGTGGTGCTTTTACTATTACTTGAGTACAATGGGGAGTTTACAGCTTAAGCTCGGCAGTGGCTATGGCTAATGCTCAAGCTCTTGTGTGTATGGTGAGTTTTGTTGCCTTCCTCCTCCTGAAAGACTGCGCTTCCTTGTTCTTTATACCTCCTCCGCACGCAACGGACGGGAGAGATTCCCGGGAAGTGGCCTTCATGCATGCTGAAGGTTGGCGGTTACCGCCCCGGACTTGCTGCACGTTCCTGCGCCTCCCCCACGACTCGTTCCTTGAGCAACCGCCGGTCAAATGCTTGATCCGAAATTCAAGGGTGGACAACGGTGCCTGGACGGGAGCCCGCCCGAGCTCGAGGTCGAGCGGGGCCGTGCTCGGGACCAGCACGCTCTAGGTCAAGAGCCCTGGCGCGCACCCAGGTCGTGGTCGGAGGCTGCCCGAGCTCGGTGGATCCGTTGACCGTGACCAGACCGGTCAAAGGATGCCCAGCCCTCGTCAGGAATGTTGACGGGTTTTTCTAGGGATTATGCCTTGTCAGTTGCTTGAGAGATTGTATGGGTACACTACAAGACTCTTGATTCTTTCCGCTGCATTTATCTGAATTGTATAATCTTATTATGTAAATTACCTTTATTATTGCAATAAAGTGTATGGTTGTGATATCAATTGTATGAATGTGCGTACTAGCTACTGATCATGGGACTGGTACTGCATGCACATGAGATTCTCATTTTGGCATTTCATGCTAAAATAAGAGTCACTACAACAGTACCTCACATTCACCTGCCCCAACATCACCCATGTCGTACAACAAGTCTGTCTACACATGCACGACCCGCGCAAACAGCACTTCCTGTTGATCAAGCGGATCCTCCGATATGTCAAGGGTACTTTACACTTCGGCCACCATCTGATAAGCAGTTCCTCCCACGACCTCATCGTCTACTCCGACGCCGACTAGGCCGGCTACCCTGGCACACGGAAGTCCACATTCGGCTACTGTCTCTTTCTCAGCGACAACCTCATCTCTTGGTCATCCAAGCGACAACACACCGTGTCTCGGTCTAGTGCTGAAGTAGAATATCGAGGTGTTGCCAACACCGTCGCCGAAGCTTGTTGGCTGCGCCAACTCCTTTTTGAGCTCCACCGCCCCCTACAAAAGGCCACAGTCGTTTACTGCGACAACATGAGTGCAATATACCTCTCCACAAACTCGGTCCAGCATTAGCGAACCAAACATGTGGAGATCGACCTGCACTTCGTTCGTGAACGTGTCACTCTTGGAGATGTTCGTGTTCTTCATGTTCCAACCACACTCCAGTACGCCGATATATTCACCAAGGGACTGCCCATTGCTGTATTCATATATTTTTGGTCCAGTCTCAACGTCCATGTTGCTCTCGGTTAACACTGCGGGGGTTGTTGGAATATGCTTTCCTAGAATTACTCTAGCCAGCCATATCTCTAATAATGGCTGGTCATTATAGTAATTATTCATTCCTGATTTACAGCCAGCCATATGTCTCCAAATATGGTTTATTACTATAGTAAAATCCCTGATTAGTGCTGGTAATTAATAGCTGACCAATCATTCCTTTTGTACTCTATATATGTTGTACAGTTTCACATAATCAATCAAGGGGAATTCATTCAAGATCAATCTCTTTCATTCCTCTCAAAAAGCATTAATTAATATTCAACGGTTTATCAAAAAAAATATTTAACATTCTTTCTTCCAAGTTCATATTGTCGTTTGGACTCGTAAAAGAAATAAAGTATTCAAGCTACAACATAAAATCTGTTAAATTGATGATCCAAATTCAGAGGTAAGGCCAACTTCGTCGGAGCGTAGCAGAGGCCCGTCATTGTAGTAGGCTTGGGCCTTCATGAGCCCCGGTATGGATCGGTGTTAAGCAATATTTGCATGCGTCTGTATTTTGGCAAGTCTTGTATTTTGGCAAGTCTTTAATGCCTCCTGTAATACCGTGATTAGCTGGCCATTGAATGGCTGCCCTAATATCAGGGATTTTGTATTTGTACAGCAAGCCATTCAAGGCATATATACGGATAGCAACCCCAGCGATTCTGTTGTGTGGTGATTGCCTCTCTCCTCTTTCTTTCTACATGGTATCAGTTTTTCTTTCCTGAGCCTTCTTCCGCTTTTCTCTGTCCTTCCCTCGGCAAACCATGACTGATCCCATTGTTGCCGCGGCAGCCGCAGCTGCCGCCACCAGTACCCATCACACTCCGGTGACTTCCTCGCCAAACGCCACCGCCATGCAGTTCGTTCCAGCACCAGCCGCACTACCTCCCGTCGGCAACGTCATCGTTAAGGCCCACATTCCCATTGTTCTCGACCTGAAACTCTCCAACTATACCAAATGGCACTCGTTCTTCATCGCTCTGTGTGGCAAGTTCGCTCTCCTCTCCCACATCGACGGCTCCATCGATGCGAACCCCACCGATGCCACATGGTCTCAGGCGGACTTCACCGTGCTTTCCTGGTTGTATGGCTCCATTGCCGAGGATATCCTCGACGTCGTCATGGAGCCCAATCAGACGGCTCGTGATCTGTGGACTCGCACCCGGGATCTCTTCAACAACAACCACGAGACGCGCGCGGTGTACCTCAGCCAGCAGTTCCGCACGCTGGTACAAGGCGATTCTTCGATCGCCGACTACTGCAAGCGCCTCAAGACGACGGCCGATGCCCTCCGGGATGTCGGCTACCCCATCAGCGACGTCGACCTCGTCAACAACATGCTGCGCGGTCTTGATTCCCGCTTCAACAATGCTGTCGACATCATCACTTTCCGCGGCACCCCTCCTTCATTCGTTGAGGCTCGTAATCTTCTACAGCTTCATCAACTTCGTCATGTGAACACCCACTTGGTGCAACCTGCCACGGCTCTACTCTCCACCACAGGTTGCCCTCCTGGTGGCTGTCACCAGTCGAGTTCTTCCCACTCTGGCAATGGTGGTGGTACCACCAGCAGTGGCCACAACCGCCGTGGAAAAGGACGTCGCTACAACAAGAGTTCCTCCGGTGGTGGCTCTTCCTACAGCGGCGGTCGTGCGCCATCCTCTGTGCCCTCCACGCCCCATGGGCCATGGGTCTGCTACAATCCCGGTGTGTCGGCAAGTGGCGCACCCTACCAGGGCATTCTTGGTGCTCGCCCCCAGGCACCTCAGGCGATGTACGCATCCACTTCGGTGGCTTCTTCTTCGTCTCCCATGAACCAGCCCTCCTGGGATCAGGCTGGCCTGGTTGCAGCCATGAACCAGCTTGCCTTGCAGAATAACAGCAACTGGGTTATGGATACAGGAGCTACCTCCCACATGACGTCAAACGATGGTATAATTCTCCTTCCCCTTCCCTTTTCACCGTCTTGCACAGTCACTGTGGGCGATGGCTCCCTAATTCCCATTTCCGGTTGTGGTAACTCCGTTCTTTGCACCAACTCCTCCAATTTTCTGCTCAACAATATTCTTGTTGTTCCTACTCTTGTTCGTAACCTTATATCCGTTCGTAAATTCACTCGTGACAATAACTGTTCAATTGAGTTTGATGCCTCTGGTTTTTCTGTAAAGGACCTGCATACCCGGTGCGTGATTCTTCGTTGCAATAGCTCCGGCGATCTCTACTCAGTGTCGTCATCCAACTTTCTGCCTGTTACAGCACACGCACACCTCGCCACCTCGTCCACACTTTGGCATCATCGACTCGGCCATCCCAGTCTGTCAGCCCTTCGTCAGTTACACAAGTCATCTTCCATTACTTGTAATAAACTGGATCGCACCCTTTGCCATACCTGTCAACTGGGCAAACATGTGCGTCTTCCCTTTGCTAGTTCGAGTTCCTTTTCTTCGGTGCCCTTCGAAATAATACATTGCGATGTATGGACATCTCCCATTCTGAGTAACTCAGGTTTCAAATATTATCTAGTAATTCTTGATGATTTTTCTCATTTTTGTTGGACTTTTCCACTTAAACACAAATCCGAGGTTCATCAAAATCTTGTCCATTTCCACACCGACGTTGCAACACAATTTCAGATGCCTATTAAAACCATCCAGGCGGATAATGGCACTGAATTTGTTAACAACATTTCCACACAATTCCTTTCTGACCATGGCATTCTTTTTCGACTCTCCTGCCCATACACTTCTCAACAAAATGGCAAGGCGGAACGTATTCTTCGCACCATAAATAATACGATCCGCACTCTCCTCTTTCAAGCCCACATGCCACCCTCCTACTGGGCCGAAGCTCTCACCACTGCCACATACCTCCTTAATCGGCGCCCCTCCTCCTCCATAAACAATCAACTTCCCTATGAAAAATTATACAAAAAGCGTCCATCCTTTGATCACCTTCACGTTTTTGGTTGTCTCTGTTTTCCGAATCTATCAGCCACCGCCACCAACAAACTTTCTCCGCATTCCACAGCTTGCATCTTCATCGGTTATCCTACCTCACATAAAGGCTACCGATGTCTTGACCTCGCTACTCGTCGAGTCAACATATCCCGTCACGTTGTTTTTGACGAACACAAATTTCCCTTCGCAGATCAAGTTGATTCTCCACCCCCGTCGTCTCTTGACTTCCTTCTTGACGATGACACTCTCCTTCCTCCTGCTGCGCCCACGCCAGGCCGCGGCGCACCCACAGGCCCTGCTATGCAACACACACCCCCAGCTATGGCTGACACGACGCATCCTGTGGAATATGCTGCCACTCCTTCATCCATCACGCCGCATGCGAACGCGTTGCCTGCGCCATGCGCCATCGCATCGCCCGCAAGCAGCGAGCCCGCACCCCCTGCATGCCTCGTGCCCGGAGATGGCGCGTCTGCACCCCCTGCGCTCCTCGTGCCCGGAGATGGCGCGCCCGCTCGCGTCGATCGCGCACACGTGCGCGTCCCTGATGCTCCAGCCTCGCCTCCTGCATGTCTCATTCCCAGAGATTGCGACGCGCCCCCTGCTCGCGTTGATGATTCGCCAGCGCGCCCTCTCTGCATGCACGCCACGCATGCTGCTCGCGTGGCGTCTCCAGCTGGCTCCCCTGAAGGCACTTTCATGGACCTGCATGGCACTGCTCTCTCCAGGGCTGCTTCTTCACCTTGCGACGACGAGCAACCGCGCCTCACGTCGCCTACTGCACCAGCTCCACAACCTGCAGCCAGGACACACCATATGGTCACCCGTGCTCGCGATGGCATCGTGAAACCAGTGGATCGCCTCAACCTGTCCGTCAAGCACTCCTTGGCCTCCCCAATTCCATCCAACTATTGGAGCGCACTGGCTGATCCAACTTGGCGTTCTTGTTCCTCGTCCAGCTCACGCCAATATTGTGTCAGGCAAATGGGTCTTCAAACACAAGTTCCACTCTGATGGGACTCTTGCTCGGCATAAAGCTCGCTGGGTAGTCCGTGGATATTCTCAACAACACGGCATCGACTACGACGTGACTTTTAGCCCGGTGATCAAGCCAGCAACAATTAAGGTCGTTCTCAGGATTGCCTCCTCACGTCACTGGCCGATTCGCCAGTTTGACGTGAAAAATGCGTTCTTACATGGCCATCTTACTGAGACCGTCTATTGCCAGCAACCATCCGGCTTCGTTGATTCTACCAAACCCGACCATGTCTGCCTCCTTCAGAAGTCTTTATACGGTCTCAAGCAAGCACCGCGTGCATGGTACCACCGGCTAGCTACCTATCTTCGTGGCCTCGGGTTCATTGCTTCACCATCCGACATGTCTCTGTTCGCTCTCAAGGACGGTGAGGACCTGGCGTACTTGCTTCTTTATGTCGATGACATTATTCTCACCTCCTCGTCGACTGCCTTGCTTCGCCGACTTACTCAACAACTTCACTCTGAGTTTGCCATGACCGATCTGGGTGATCTTCACTTCTTCCTGGGCATCGCGGTTCAGCGCTCCTCCAGTGGTCTCTTTCTCTCTCAGCGCCAGTATGCTATGGATCTTCTTCAGCGCGCTGGCATGGCTGAGTGTCACTCAACCGCAACACCAGTGGATACTCATGCCAAACTCTCTGCCGTCGACGGTCCACCAGTTGCAGACCCGTCAGCATACCGGAGCCTTGCAGGTGCTCTCCAGTACCTTACGCTCACTCGACCGGACTTGGCTTACGCTGTTCAGCAGGCATGCCTCTTCATGCATGATCCGCGAGAACCCCATCTTGCAATGATCAAGCGTGTTCTTCGATATGTCAAGGGCACCCTCGATGTTGGTCTCCATATCGGCACCTCCCCAGCTACCTCCATCACCGCCTACTCCGACGCAGACTGGGCAGGGTGCCCAGACTCACGCCGCTCAACCTCGGGCTACTGCATCTACCTCGGCGACAATCTCGTGTCTTGGTCCTCCAAGCGTCAGACCACTGTGTCTCGCTCAAGTGCCGAAGCCGAGTATCACGCCGTCGCTCATGCTGTCGCCGAGTGTTGCTGGTTGCGGCAACTTCTACGGGATCTTCATCACCCCATTACTTCGGCGACCGTCGTCTACTGCGACAATGTCAGCGCCGTTTACATGTCATCCAATCCGGTCCAGCATCGACGAACGAAGCATATTGAGATTGACATTCATTTTGTCCGCGAGAAGGTCTCCCTCGGTGATGTTCGTGTCCTACACGTACCATCGTCACACCAGTTCGCGGATATCATGACGAAAGGCCTACCTGTGCAACTGTTCTCAGATTTTCGGTCCAGTCTTTGCGTCCGGAAACCTCCCGATGCGACGGCGGGCGGGTGTTAAGCAATATTTGCATGCGTCTGTATTTTGGCAAGTCTTTAATGCCTCCTGTAATACCGTGATTAGCTGGCCATTGAATGGCTGCCCTAATATCAGGGATTTTGTATTTGTACAGCAAGCCATTCAAGGCATATATACGGATAGCAACCCCAGCGATTCTGCTGTGTGGTGATTGCCTCTCTCCTCTTTCTTTCTACAATCGGTTTCCAAGTTTGACCTAGGTCACCACTATCTATATATTTCTTCCTGTAAGCCGCTCGGGGCGATGAGTTCCCAGCGTTTTGTAACTTCTCCAGAAAATAGTGAAGTTTTGCCGGCCAGCGCCCGTGATTTTTTCCCGCAAGGGTTTTCCACGTTAAATCCATGTCTCTTATTCTTTGTGTTTTGATCTTCTTCATATGTTTTGCGCGTCGTTATTCTAACAAAATCTCCCAATATAGAACTAATGAACAAAGCATATCAATTTAGAGTTGGAAAAGTTGATACTTGAAGTAAAATAAAAAATGATGGAGCTGCAGGAGAAGGAGAGGGAAGCAAGAAGAATGGCTTTGATTCAGAATCCTGCAGGCTGTCTTCCTATGAATTTAGATATGGCACATTTTGGTGTGGTGTAAAAACTGTGGCTTGTAAAAACTGGTAATCCCAGTAACCTGTTTGGCTGTTTCCCCTTTGCTTTCAATTAAGGCAGGGCAAGCTGTAATGGTTCTTTGGTCTAAAAAGATGAACAAACCACATCCCTATCCAAACATTTGTGGTGCAGAGATAAAACATAAAGGTAGTAGTTTTTTTTCTAAGATGAACATAATGGAAGGTTGGAATACAGGACATATATACTGTACCTCACTTATATACACATGTTGGATGTGTTTAATTTTGTCTTTGTCCTCCCCTGAGAGGGAACTCTCGCGAATTTTGTAGTTGCATTTGTTGAGGTATAAAAACTCCAGGGTTGTCAGGCATTTGATGGATTGAGGCAAGCTTTCCAGTTTGGCAGCGTGAATTGTTAGGCTCGTCAGTGACGTGAGCTCACCCAACCATTCTGGAAGTTCAGAAAAATTCCAGCATTCTACTATCTCAAGCTTCTTAAGGGAGGAGCAGCCTCGGATGGTCTCTGGCAACACAGTCAGATCGCTGCAGTTACTAATGCTCAAATGCTCCAGATTGACAGTGTCCTGAAGGAATTTCAGACTGTTGGACGACATGCCACAGTTACTAATTTTCATTATGCGCAATGCTTGGTGTGAACTACCGATGAACTTGACTTGCGATAGTATTAACGCACTGCATGTTTCCATATCACATGTTGCACTTCCTGGGAAATATGGATTGAACCTCAACCTGGGGCAGTTCTTGATCACCAGCCATTCAAGATTTGGAAATATTTCATCTCTTTGCTGCTGACCATCATCAAGAGAGGTTGACCACTCATCCAAGTTTTCCATTGAACACAGTCTTAGTTCTCTTAATTTCCAAAATGGATCCCTTCCACCATAAAAGCTACTATACACTTTTCTGATGCTAGGAATAAATGAAATATGGAGCACTTCCAGATGTGCTAGTTGCCCCAATGAAGGGAGATCTTCACACTTTGCCATATAAGCCAGCTCGATCGTCACAAGAGATGGAAGCAAAGAACTTATACTCGTCACCCATGAACAAGATATAGTAGTACCCTGGTAGCCTTCGATGCTAAGTTTCTCCAGCTTCCTAGGAGGCTGAAGTCTCTGCAGAACCGCTGTATCATCAGTTCTGCTTGAATCTTGCCTAGACCATGCCAAACTTAATGAATGCAGCTCATCATATCCGACCAGCTCTCCGTGATTTACTTCCTCATGGCTCTCCACATTCTCAAGGTTGCGAATAAATAGCTGGTTGATAGCAAAGTCATGATTTTGACGGAGAAGCAGAAAATTACTTGAGTGGGAGCTTTGATGTTGATGGAACGGTTTCACACGAAAATATACCGTCTGCATTTTAACAGAAGAAAAAGCTGACTGTCAGAACTACATAAAAATTGTAAATTAATATTATTCCCGATAAAAAAGTTAGATAAAATATTATGTTGTATAGCAGTTGCAACTCTAAGGCCGGTAAACCATCCGAGTTTTACCTCGAGGGGCGGTAAGCAAAGTGAAAAGCTCTGTCATGGATTAGGACGATGGTAATCATTCGCTAAATTAAAAAATATGTACTGTCCTACTTCGAGAATCCTGTGCAAGCAAACTCTTTAAATTTGGTCAACAATGTATTTATAAATATCTAGAATGATAATATGAAAATGATGTGAGTATAATTTCCTCAAAAAATATTTGCATAATATTATAATTTTATTAGTTTTACAAATATACTAAAATAGTAATTGGTGATTAAACCTTCAAAGCGTTTATTTGTTTTGGAGGAAGTATATAGTTTATGTTATGTGTCCAAATAACCGATAGCGAGTGATACACCACTCTGCAGATAGACCTGGGCCCTTCAAATATTTCAGTTTGTGTAGTCATGCCCCTGAAGCACCCTTTAAATTCGATCGAGAAAATTCCTTGTATATTACTAAGAGTTGTCTGAATCCTAGATTTGCCACTAAAATAGTTTGATCCTCTGTGTGCCACCGTGTTTTTAAATGTTCCCTTCCATACCACTTCTGGTACCTTTATTAGAGCAAGTACAATAATAAAACCCACTACTTACTCTATTCTCATCCATTTCATTTAGAGTAAGTAATAAAGTCAATTTATATAATAACCATGTCTAAAGGTTATCTCTAGAGAAACACATTTAATTTAAGCATTCAACACTAATTTCATCTTTGTGGTTATTGACAAAACACCAACTTTAACACTAAGAGTCGCTCATGTCGGCTCAAACACTGGTTTTTAGCCGACGATAGCACCTATTTTTCTGTACGATCTTGCTACTAACTAAGAGTCAGCTCTCTTCTCTCTCATCTTTTCTTACTTTTCCACGTAGGACAAAACTAACATTTATTTGCTAATGGTAAGTTGAAATGGTCTTATTGTACTTAGGCTGTGTTTGGTAGGGCTCCAGCTCCACCAGATCCGTGAATCTGGTGGAGCTGGGTATTCCTAGCTCCACTAGATCCGTGGAGTTGGAGCTGTGAGTATATTAAGTGTATTTAGATGAATCATCTTGTTTACATTTTAGACCAAAAATATAAACTTAATTCACTTTATTTTAGCCTACAAGTCTCAGATCTCAGATGAAACTAGAATCTAGAGTTTTACCAAACAGGCCTTTGATCTTAGCTGGAGTGACCAACGGAGCTGTCTGTTTTTACAAAAAAATATCCCCATCCTACCCTCGTCTTCTTCCTCCCCATCAGCCCCTCCTTTCTCTCCTCTCCCCTGCCCCTGCCGGCCACTTCCTGCTCCCCTCTCCATGTTCCCTCTCCTGCCACAACACCCTCGCCACTGGCCTGCCCTCTGCCACCCCCGACGGCCACTGCCACTGGCCGAGCCACCCTCGCCGCTGGCAGACCGCCCTAGGCGTGCCGCCGCCGCCGCTACTCCTGCTCCCCATGGCGCCGCCGCCGCTGCTCCTGCTCCTCATTGTCCACTGCTACTGCTGGTCCTCTTCTTGTCAGAGACCTCGTCGAGTGGAAGGACGCGAACGAGCCTTCTTGAATTCCACTCCGGCGCCAACGACCTCGGCAGAGGACTTGGAGGAGGTCTACGGGATTTGGGGAGTGAGAGAGAGACGACATAAGAAGAGCATCAGCATCAACATCCTGCTCATCTCGTCACTGTGCCGTGGCTTTTTTTCGGGTTCTGTCGTGGTCGTGCCACAGGAAGAGGAAGACAGTGGAAGGAGTAATGGGAGAAAGAAGGGCAAAAGGATAGCGAGAATCAGTGGCGTATCCAGAAACTAAAATTGAGACCTCTAAATTAATATATATATATATATAATATATTAATATATATAGCATTTTTCAGAACATAGAACATGACAGAATTATATATATAATATAAAAATACCAACATTTATCTAACAATCGTATATAATATAAATACGTAACATTACAAAGAAAACAAAATGTACCGATCATTGCTTCTTAAGAGTTAATAGATGATATTTACGGGTTTTTATGTTTTGAAAACATTACAAAATATCTTCTTTGTCTATCTTGGAAAATATGTCTCGTTCAATGTAGTATACCATGAGATCATTTAACTAGTCATCACTTATCTTATTACGCAAATCTGTCTTGATAATCTTCATTCTTGAGAAAGCCCTTTCAAGCTGTGAAGTTGTACCCACAGTAAAACTAATACTAATTCAATAAGCCTATAGACTAATGGATAAACAATATGCTTTTTACTTCAACCATCATCACCATGAGACTAGCAAGATCATCACAACTTGAAAATTCTTCTCTTCTCAAGTCATCAATGAATAAGGGCACATTTGTTTCAACTTTGGATTCTCTAAAAGTCGATTCGGATTATGGTTGTAGAAAGTGATTCTTCAAAAGCTGGAATCCAAAAGCACATATGAAGTGGATTGTGGATTCTAGTGTATATGGGTGTGTTGGATTGTGAGAATCAGATTCTAGAATCAGGTTGTTTGTTTCTGATTCTGCTTTTAGGGCCAGAATCCAGAATCAGAAGCTAAAACAAACAGGCCCTAAGTCAAGTTGTGCTTCCAAAACCACACGATCATATAATGAGAAATCATCTGAATAAATCTCTGAAAGCCAAAAAAGCCTACCATGTTCAAAATTTGCAAATGAATCTCTTGGGTCTACACAAGTAATGTATCTCAAAAGCTCTATCGAAAATTCACTGAACCGATTGTTTAACTCGGTAGCTTTTCTAAATTTGTAGACGAATTTTCTTTAAATTTATCTAACTTAGGGAGGAGGGGAGAGGGGGCACGAGTGGGGCTTCAGCCCACCTACGCCCCCACCCCCGCGTTGCATACGCCACTGGCGAGAATTGATCGTTTGCCCGTATGTCTACTTATGTTAGTGAGACATCACGAGACAAATGATCAATAGCACAAGTATATAAGAACAAATCATCAATTAATCCCAAAATGATATTTCCACATGCCACTTAGAAGAGTGTGAACTGTTCACTCAAGTAGCTTCATGGCCCTATTTTTTTTGCGCAAATTTAGCTCATCACGACAAAAATTATAAAACTAGTCCTCTCTATAAGCGCGGAAGAGTCGGAAGGGGATATGTGTCTCTTGCCGCACTGTACTACTGCGGAACTGGCGCGGGATGAGGAGCCTGCCGGTCAGTGGGGAGGTATAAAGACCTGCTGGATATTCCTCACACAAAAAAGTTGAGAGGTATAAAGACGTTTTATTATATATTTTCTGCTATGAATTGGACATCACTATGTATCTCACTAAATATCAATGCAGCCGATTAGTGAAGTTAGAAACAAACCTGCTGGATTAGAATGACATCAATGATTACAACCTTTCGGGTACTTTGCAAATTTAATGTTAATTGCAAATGTTTATGTCTTCTAGGACTGTTTGGGAGGTTTAGCTTCTGTGGAAGCTATCTTATGCTGTTAGAAGGAACGAGGCTTAATATTCCCTAACAAGTTCGAGAAGGCACGCCCTTCAGGAGAGCTTGCGGTAGCTTTCCCCAAGCATAGCCCTGGGATAACTTTTAACCATTCCGAGATGATTGAGTGATATGAAAGTTTTAGAGCGTGGCTAATCAGACAATAATCGCAGTTTCCTAGAAAATTGGTAAACAACTAAACATGATGAAACTGCTATTTTCTTATCCTAAAGTTGCCTTTCAACTTGTGTCTCTGTGGTGCTGATATGTCACTGCTCATCTAATGATAATTCTTGTAAAGAAGTTGCACATTGTAATGAGATTAACAAGAAACATTTTACCTTATTTATCTTGACGTAGGGCACGTGAGACAAACCGGCGGCTATCCGTTTATCTGAGTCGGAGGCAATATTATAAGGTGACGACCGATCTTTCCCTAAAACAGCTTCGATGCACGGATAACTAGCTCCATCAATAACTAGCTCCACAACGTCGATGTTTTGTCCTGTTGCCCAATGTATAACATCTTCTGGACAGCTTTGAATATACATCTTAGATTGACACACGGGGGTTGATGGCCACGTTGCACGTTGTTGTATGCCAGTACTTGTTACATGATTACCCACGCTACTGTCGATAATGAAGTACTCCTCACATTCTGGGAGACCTGGGTAGAATGTCACATTTTGGCAATACTGTATCTTCAGATAGCGAAGCACAGGCAATATTTGAGGCACTGGCAATAATGAAGTACTCCTCACATTTTGGCAATACGGTATCTCCAGATAGTGAAGCACAGGCAATGCTGCTTTTGCTTGAAACAATGAGGGAGGCTGTTGAAGAACCTCTGGCACTGGCAGCGATTTTGTTTTGTTTTCTTCCATTTCACTAAAATAATTAACTGAAAGTTTTAGCCACTTCGCTGCTCTGTCCATCATATTCGCTTTACGTTTTCCTTCAGAAGAATCACTAGACTGTGTCTCAAATATTGTTTGTATTTGTCTTTCTTCTGCATGGCCTAATTCCATCTCTTGTACATCTGTCCGTAGTGCTTTGCATCTGTGATCCTCATGAAATCTCAAACTGACTCCACTCGCTAATGCTGCAAGTGACAGTCGTTTAAGATTTCTGCATGGTGCCAGGTACACTTCATACAGCTGTGGCATATTACGAATTTCCAGTTCTTCTAGATTTGGCAGATTTCCAAGTGGAGAAGGGAGCTGGTAACATAGTACAAGATCAGACAATACAAGTTTTACTAGATTTGGTAGTGAATCATTTATACTTGTAATCCAAAGAGGAAAAGCAAAGTGGTTGTAGCCCTTTATAGAGACGCTGTAGATCTGGATGTGGCTTCAAATTTTCTAGTACAGCCATTGTCTTCTCTGTGGGTTCAGTTGGCGTGTACCATTCTGATGAGGACCACTCCAAGCTCAACGAACCAAGCCGATGTCTCTTTCCCAGCTCCACCTTCTTTGCTTCGTCCGGAGACTTCACATTCTCAAGGCACCTGATGTTTAGTTCACAGTGCGTCCAATCAAGGATATTTTGAAGAAGGTCAATGTTGCTGCAGTCGCCAGTACCTCTTGTTGACACAATAAAATCTGGCAAAATTAGAAGGTCGCTATCAATGCCTTGCTCTGAGAACAGTGTCAACCCTCCTACTGACAGGTAGTCAAGGTGAAACATATTTTTAAGTATCCCATGCAGCGTTCTTAACTGCAACTCTTCACCGGAATCATGAG
Source organism: Guadua angustifolia (assembly GCA_036346375.1). NCBI lineage: Eukaryota > Viridiplantae > Streptophyta > Magnoliopsida > Poales > Poaceae > Guadua > Guadua angustifolia. The sequence goes on from CM070510.1 coordinate 55,874,744, forward strand.
AGCCATCTCCTGTCGAGGTGCCTGGTGCTTCAGAATCATTTCTTCTAACCGCTGATAAGGTCTTTTCCATTGAAACTCCAGATAGGTTTAGGTAGTCCAAATTATCAAAATAACTAAGAAAGTGAAGAATGTTCTGAATGCTGGAACAGCCCGACAGATTCAAATAATGCAGATTACGTAGCCCGGCGCAAGATTCAGAAAGGGTAGCAAGTCCAGCACAATTTGATAAATCCAAAGTCTCCAACTCAGCATTGTCCCCACAAAATTCAGGAATTGCCTCAAGAGAGGAACAACCAGATAAATTCAAATAAAGAAGCATCTTCATGCACTCAAATGACACAGTACTCAGCTTAAGCTCGCAGCAAAAGGACATATTTAGATGTTTCAAATTTGTCATATGACTAAAAGAACGTGGCAGCTCCTCAAGCTGTGAACAAGACGATAAGTTTAAGAATGAAAGGTTTTGCAGCTCCCCGAACAAAGAAGGCAGCTCTCTGAGGCTAGTGCATTCTGATAGGTTCAGGTGTATCAGCCCTTTGAGTTCGTGAATGTGTTCTGGTAACTCTGTAAGATTTGAGCAGCCGTGTAGGTCCAAATAATGTAGTTTCTGACTGATACAAATAGATCTACGGAGACTAGTAAGGCAAGTGTTTTCTGAAAGATTTAATACTTGTAGGTGACGAAGGCTTTCCATAGATTTAGGTAGCTTGACAGTTCGCATGTCCGCGAAGTCCAAGACCCGCAGCAATTTAGCGTTTGAGAAGGTGTCAGGCGAAGGCTTGCATCCTGTGCAATCCTTAAAATGAATAGCTCTTGCCTTGGATGGCATGATGTTGCATTCTGGGGCCGAACCATTGAGATTTGAAAACAGCATGTACCTGCAGTTGTCCATTTTAGGATGGGAGCTTCCTCCTCGGCTGGCATCAAGAATAGCAATTTCCTCACCAGCAACTGATCTTGCAAGTTCATGAACTAAATCGTGCATATGGAATAATGCACTAGGTGGATTGGAATATCTTGCAGAAATCTGAAAAACGAATATGCAACAAGATTAGTGATTCAACAATTAAGCCGCCTGATAAGCAAATGAACTTATTTGCTGAGTCATTAATTGATTTCCATGGCAGCAGCAAAACCAGCCACCATGGCAAAACCACCTATGAAAACCCTCCCTACCCAGGTTAAAAGATTCAGGATTAGGCATTTAAGGTAGAATATCCGATTTTACAGTTTATGGGTTAAGCCGACTTTGTGCTGTTTATTTCAGCTCACGAGAACAAGAGGGAAAATGTGCTACTAACCCCCTAGAGACTAGAGCTAGGAATTTTGCCATAACCGGAACAAGAATTGTAGTAATTGGCGGAATAATCGTGTTCATGTGTGCCCCTAGGATCCCCACACTCTTTGTTTATAGCGTCAATCTTAACCGTATTACAACCAAACTCTATCTCTAATTTAACCAAATTCAATACCTAATTCTATCTCTAATATGACTTCGAGTCGCACACGACTCGGACTCTATCTCCAACACTTCCCGTCATGATGGGCATGAGATACCACCATGGCCATCTTGTGACATAATGCAACACTTCCCTTAAGACAACTACTATATCAAGCCGCCAACACAATGACGAATACAACAACCATGACATTCACAGCTACCTCTGATGCCATGATCGACACCACATCCAAAATTGTCATCCTTGCCATTCGCAACATCCACGACCATCATCCTTGCTGTTCGCACCATCAACTCTGTGTCCAACACCATCACAGGGATGTAACCTCCAAATGCCTTCACCTGCAACACCATTAACTATAGTAACCCCCATGATCATCACCTCAACCACACTGCCTTCTTCGTCACACCTGCAATCTTAGACTCCTCCATCTCTTTTTTTCCGATAAAGTCTCCTCCATCTCTACCTACTCGTTTCAAGCCTTGGTCTCCACTAACTCCCCCTCTAGCCCCTAGCAACCCTGGCCTCCACCATCTCTGCCAACATGCTCCTGACCATCTCAGCTAAGCCTTGGTCTCCGCCGTCTCCACCTATAGCCCCTAGCCACTCTGGCCTCCACCATCTCTTTGAACATGCCCTCGACCATCTTGGCTTCTACCAACACATCTGCCGCACCACTCCAAAACATGGCCTTTCACACCACCACCAACACTTCAATAGTAACCACCTTGGCTGCCTCTTTCAGCATCACCACCAAGCCAATAACCGCCAACTAGGGGTGCAAACGAAGCGGATACGGATGGATTTCGCTTATCCGTATCCTATTCCAAATTTTTCTCAAATACAGACTCGAATACGGTCAGTGCTAGATTCGAATACGAATGCAGCTTACCTCAGTCACGAATACGGAGCGAATACAGGTTGTTCCGAATACGGTTAGCCTCGGTCACGAATATTTAGTTGGATAATGCATAAAAATAGGAATCATATATGTCGCACATATTATGATCAATCAACCATACTATATGTCCAAAATGCAACTACATTAGTACGTTAGCAAGTAGATTTAAGTACATCACTTGATAATAGGGACTAGTTAAACAAGCATATGACAAGGGCTAGTTAAGCCAATAGTATACCAATTTCTGGGGCAATTAAGGTGAATAATTTATTCTGGCGTCCAACCAATTTCCGATCTGTTGTACATTTTTATCTTGGCACTATTTAATTAATATCATGTTGGTGATTTTTAAGTGATCTGCACGTTGATTACCGAAATAAACGCGGTTCACCGCAATATATTACTTTTTTCTACCCTTTTCTCCTCGCTTTTCTCTCTTTTCTTTTCTCTTTTCCCATTTTCTTCTCTTCTGCCTTGCTTTTTTCTTTCTTTGGCTCTAGCCAAGAGCCCTTCGACCTTAGTTGCTCCGCTCCTTCCCCTTTCCTTCCTCCTCTGCATTGCGCATCTTGCTCCACTCGCCTACTCCATCCTCCTCTCTTTTCCCCAGCCGAGCTTCATCTCTGCTCTTCCTCCTCCTCTGGTCTACTCGGCGCCTCCCTCTACTAGGCCGGCCTCGCTACTGCGGCTCCTCCTGGCACAGCTCCTCCCCACGTGGCTGCCTCCTGGCCAAGGTGGCTCGACCGACGACTGGCGGGCTTTGGCCACAGCGCCACAGTGGCTGGCCTCGGTCGTCCCACCGCCCATGACTCTCCCTCCATGGCGCAGCGGCCCCGTGGCGCTTGAGCTCGGCAGTAACATTGTGCTAGCTTTGACCACATGCCTGCAGCCCTACCCCGATCTTGGTCCCTTTGGCTCCAGTGAGTTTTAGCCATAACTTCTCCCCATGCTCTCTTCCTCTACCCGCACTAGCTCACTGGAGACTAGGCTTTAGGCTACTTCCTCCTTGCCCTTCTGGACTCCCTCTTCTTCAGCCACGGATGGCCTCCTCCTTTCTTTGGACTCCCTCTTGGCCTCCTTCGGTTGGAAACTTGCTCTTCTTGCCTCTCGAGTTGGAGGGTGAAATGGGGATGAAGAAAATGAGTTGGTGAGGGTTGGTATTTGGTGGCAATGAGTGGGCTTTATTTACCTCTCTTGTGGTCAAAAGACCACCTTGCCCTTGGGCTTTTACTGATGGCTAAAGGCTCTAAGGGCATTACGGTCATAACTCGCTCAAAATCTGAATGGTACCTGCAACCGTACCAGGTAGCTACTAAACGCCGAATGATGAACCCGATACTAGCGAGAGGTGCCTGTCTAGCCCCCGGACAAGTCAGGTACCTCGATGAGCGATACCTTCACTGTGGGACTAACGACAATTCTCAATTCCTTACATTTTTATTATCTTTCCTATTACTTTTATTGCTTGTTTTAGTTGCTTATTGATTTTTTATTAACCCTAATAACCCTCGGGTTATCACAGTATCCGATATCAAAAAAATTGGATATCCAAAATTATGTTCCGAATAAGATTCGAATTTACACGGACGAACGGACAGTCAGGAATTATCCACTCCGTTTGCACCCCTTCCACCAATGACACCATAATCATAGCCATAGCCTCCATGCCATAGTCTTTATCAGAGCTTCCACTAGCTCCTACTCCTACTCTTGCTACCAATACCATCATTAGCACACGACCAACATCACCTCTGGGCTTGCCATAACCTCCACCAGAGTTACCACCAACTCATACTCCTCATCATTGAACTCATCACCCGTTGAGCTCATCACCGTGTCTTGAACAATCACCTGTGCTTTGTTATCTTCAATGTGGCCCCAATGTCTTGCCACCAAACCTCTCACGCATTTAGATCCCACTGAACCGTCCTCGCTTGCAAATGGTCCCAAGTCACTTACACACCACATGCCTTACCATGTACAATGACAACACCTAGATTCCTTGACCGTTCTGGACCCCAGCTTCTCCAAGTTTTATCCCGGTCCACCTTGCCATTTTTTGTCATATGCATCACTCCACAAGCCTATCTAGTACCAATACCAAGTCAACTCTAACTAGCACCTTCATTGCCAACTCCAACGTCAACACCACCAAAGCTACATCCTAAGAAATCTTCTCCCCCTGTTTTATGGCCTCTCTACCTTGCCCTAAAACCTCACCATCAACATCAACCAAAAACACTTCCCAATCTCTCTCCTCCTATAGGGCACACGTAGTCTTTCAACAAACAGCAATCAACCCAAAACTTCCACCTTTCTTCTTTCTATAGGCTTTTCCCTTTCTCCTAGCAAGCAAGAGTAAAACAGCATCCACACAATCACAAACTGAAGCAACACAAGATTGTCTTCCTTCTTTTGCTAACTTCTCCCCAACAATGTCCTTGTAGTAGACAGTAGCAACTCCAAACTCCTTTCATATCTCTTTCCAACAGATCTTCCAACCATTTAACAGCAGCAAACATCACCTTCTCCTCTAGTCTCTCCCTCTTCCTTCATGACCTAAGCATACACAAAGACTAATGCCTCCTCAGCAACAAACACAACAGCAATAGGAAGCCATACTAAACACATAAAACTCCAACATTCTCTTCTCTTTTCCCATCTGCAGCATCACTCTTTCTCTCTCTCCATGCACACCAGCACCCACACACCAACTCCTCCTTTGCCTCTCTAGCACAACACTTAAGTAGCAACCTCTCTCTCCTCGGGTTGGATCGAACTCTCCAAGCACAAATTGCAGCAACAACCCCACATGACTTTTTTCCTATTTCTTCGCTTGCATGCAGTAAACAACCCCACACAACTTCTTTCCTTATCTCTCCACCTGCATGCAGCAACATGTCATGCATGCACATCCTTCCTTCGACCGGCTCAAGCCACACCAAATCAGTCACAGCAAATCCCACAACTCTAGCAACAACATCAAATCCAGCAGTCACACATCAAATCTCTCTTTTCTTTTTTCTCTTCATTTTTCTTTTCTTTTCTCCTTTTTTCTCTCTTTCTCCTCTCTTTTTTCCCCTTTTTTCTTCAACCGGTCTCCTTTTTCTTTTTTCCTCTTTTCCTTTTCCTCCTCTCTCTCTTTATCTCTATCTCAGCCTTGCACCCGAGCAGACACATGCCCGAGTGAGCGAGCGAGCGGCCTCCTTCCTCGTTTTCTCTCTTGCCTCCCTTCTTCCTCCAAAGCACCTCCTCTACTTCTCCACATAAATGAGTAGCCACCAAACCAAATCTAGCAGCACAGTGGCTGGTCTTGAGTCCCAGCATTGATTCTCTCTTGCGAGGCAGCAGCGATGTCGGCAGCCTCATGAGGAAGCGGCGCGATCATGCAGTGGACCCTAGGCTGCGGCCAGTAGTGTCCACTCTCAGTAGCATTGGGAAACCCCACGGGCCTCGGTTCGACCACCAAGCGATGGCGATGACCAACACAGATTGGATCTACCTTGAGCCAAGTGGCGATGGTCCAACCAGTGCACCCTGAGCGACTCCCAACATAGGCTTAACTAGTATAGGGTAATGGGTGTACACATGTACACCCAAATTTTTTGAGAAAAACTTAGTATATAGTAAGTATATTAGATGCATATACTATCAAATGAGCTTAAAATAGGTATTTTAGCTTTCAAGTTCATTTCAACTTTGTCCCACCCATTCCTCTCCCAATCTTCCCTACACGGCCTATTCATTTAAGGTCCATCTTCCTCCATTCCTCGAGCACAACATCAACTATCTCTTCATTTCGACACCCCATACTCTCTCGCTCTCTGTGGCGACGGCACATCATGCGCGACCAACAATAATGGACAAGGGCTATGGGGTAGGCGCAAGCCGATAGGGAGCAAGGCAGCAGACAAGCATCGCGCAGCTACCGGAACGGACGAATAGGTGAAGGCAGCGGGGTAGGTAGTGGTGCAAGGAGAAGTGTGTGCTGGGCAGCCATGGCCCCTGTGGCTGCAGCGAGCAGTGACTCGGGGATGGAGAGTGCGACACTGGCGATGGCTAGCAGGTCAAGGCGACGGTGTTCAGTAGGGCAAGGAGTAGCGTGTGACGTATTGCATAGCAGCCCTATGTCGCGCGAGCATCGAGTCGGAGATGGAAGGTAAGAAACCGACCGTGATCAGCGGGACAAGAAGCGGTGCTAAAATAGTAGGCAACAGCTGAGCATTCGGCTTAGACAACTACACAAGTGAATTTAATTCTTGATTCCCAAATATGAAATCTCCAATTCACTACTCTATCAATGTTGTGTTAATTTATAATGGTGAATCCTAGTTTCTTGAATGTAGCATGTAGAGCATTCAAAAATAGAGATGAAGTATATAGATTTGAAATCCCCAATTCACAAATCTCTAAATTATTTTAGATGTTGTCTCTATTAACAACAGCTTATACTTTGTATTTTTTGCTATTGTGAATCTTTATATTTTACATTGAACATATTTTTATAACTTTGAACACCCATTAGAAAATGTTGGATCCGCCATGGCTCCCAAGTTGCGGTGGTGCCGACTACCTGGCGATGACACGATCGCCCAACATCCCCGAAGCAACGATGGCGGCCCATGTAGCGGCGACCCAAGCAACCCGGCCAGCTGTGGCCCTCTCCCATGAGATGTGGCTACCACAGACCACGCGGACGGCAGCAACCGGCGGATCGACGGATACTTGAGATGAGATTTTTCAGGTTATGGTTTGGATGGCTCTAACACTAATCGTGTTCATGTGTGTCCCATAGGATCCGCAGACCCTTCATTTATAGCGTCAATATCAATTGCATTACAACCAAACTCTACCTCTAATTTAATCGGACTCAATCCCGAATTCTATCTCTAATATTACTCTGAGTCGCATATGACTCGGACTCTATCTCCAACAAGAATTTTGCTGATGTGTGCTGATGACTGACCGTTTTCCCATAATCTCGCACCTTCTACAATAGGGTGGAGTGAAATGATCCTTGGAAGGGGCGATGACGATGGGACCATCGGATTTGACTTAGATTATGCTTCAGCCACTGTTCTTTTTTAAGTGATGTTTTTTAACTTTTCATGGCATCCAAGACATGACTTTGATAGTTAGCTTTTGTAGCTTTATCTTATTGTATACTAATAAAATTACTTTTATCAACGAATATAATGATATAGTTTTTATATGGCCAATCTAAATAGTTCTAAACATATTAGTAGTCAAACTTTCCAAGGTTTGTTGGCACAAATTCTAGGACGTCACTTAAAAAAGAACAGAGGGAGTACAAAATTGCAACACTCGCTCTTGGGGCGCGCCAAAAAAGTGTTGGTGCAACAAATTCCCAACTCAATGCATCAAAAGCATGGATTTCTTACTTGGTAAAAAAACATGGATTTCTTAGTACATGTGCAATAGATCTCGAACACGATGAAGAAGACACAAATTTCTTAGTGCAACAAATAAAGGTCCTTGCTGCAACAAAAATAAACGTTGTCGCAAAATATCAAAACATTTTTTGGTGTTCTTAGCTTTATTAGCCTAAGACACATGGTTTTTGCAAATATGGCCCCATGAGAATAGCTCTACAAAAATGACCCTTCCCTGACTGTAGAAGGAGCAGTAGGTGACATGTGCTACCTGTCGCGCTCGTGGACCACGGATGCTAGCTCACTCCACAACAGTTGATTGACAATGACAACAGCAGCGCCATCGTGGTAGTAGCACCGCTCCCGCCTGTTGCCGAGCCACCCTACCTCGACAGGGGCTGCTACCACGCTTGTGGTGCTCGGCACCTACACCCAAGTCAGGGGTCTTGTGATAGCAAGCTTGTTGTGGTGGGCCCACCATGGTTGCCATGCTCGGGTGGTATCAGAGGTACTATTTTTGCTATTTTGTTCACATGGGCTAGATTTACAAAAAAATGCATCGGGGCCATTTATTGGCTTCCCTTTTTTGAGAGCTTAGACTGGAACAAACCGAAGCACTACAACAAAATGACGAAGGGTTTGCAAGTTCCTACCTTATGACGGAGTTTGAGATAAAAGAGTTGGGTAAAACCAAATTTTACTTAGGCCTGCTGCTAGAGCATTTCCCCGAAGGAATTTTTGTGCACTAGTATACCTATAATAGTAAGATCCCTTGATGTGAATAAAGAGTCATTCAGATGAAGGATGGAAAATAAGGAAGTCTTAAGACCTAAAATTTCATAGTTAAGGGCCATAGGGCACTTATGTATCTTGCGAATTGCAGCAAGCCTGATAATGCATTCGCTATAAATTTGTTAGCTAGACACAGTGCAGCTCCAACCAAAAGGTATTAGGTTGGTATCAAGACTTTGCTTAGATACCTTCAAGGCACACAAGATCTTGGATTATTTTTTTGGAAGGACCAAGACTCGACCATAGTGCAAAATCTCAGAATGGGTTTGTATTTATCTACAATGGTACAACCATTTCTTAGCAATCTTTTAAGCAAATCGTGGTAGTTACTTCTATGAACCATTCAGAGATAATAGCATTATATGAAGCCTCACGTGAATATGTTTGGCTAAGATATGTGATTAGCCATACTCAGAAGTCATGTGGCATTAATACCGTTGATACCCCCACAATTATCTATGAAGATAATACTACTTGTGTTGCACAAATGCAAATGGGGTATGTAAAAAGTAATATTACGACGCATATTGCCCCCAAACTTTTCTATCCTCATGAACTCTAGAAGAATAATGAGGTAAAGATCCTGCAAACTAATTCGTGTCAAAATCTAGCTAATTTATTCTGGAGGAGGGTTGGGGAATTTGAGGTGAACCTCTAGTCTGCTTCAACGATTCCTATGAAATCCCCAAAATCTGGTTGGTTCGACTTGACAAACAATCAGCACAAGTCCTCCAAAACCCTCGGTGCAAACCCGATTCGTTTTGGAGGCGATGGGTGAAGCGGCAACACACGTGGACAAGAAATGGGGAATGGTGAAGGAGAGTATTGATCTATTGTTTGCCAAGGTAGAGGCGATGGAAGCGATGCAGCAACAAATGGCCACGCAGATAGAGTTGGCAGCCAAGGTGACGGATAAGTAGGCCCATGAGCAACAGACGATGGTCAAGCAATTGGAGGCAACAACCTAGGCAGTGGAGAGAATCACCGTTGAAGGCCTGATGGTAAACACCTAACGAATTAAGAAGGGAGACGATGCCAGTGGCCGACAAGTAGAAGGCACAGTTGACCCCAGCGCCAACAAGGGGTGTGGGCTAGTTCCCAGGTGCCACTATTACAGACACCGTCTAGGGAAAACACCAATTGCTTGATGGATGGTCACACCAACTATTCTAGGGGTTCGTCGCTCGTGCACAGTGAACGAGGTAGTTTTGCTCGTAATCCTTTACCCAAGCTTTCATTTCCGAAGTTTGACACGGACAATCCAAGGATTTGGAGAGACAAATGCATTGATTACTTTAAAATGTTCAATATAGCTGAGGCATTATGGGTGACAGCTGCTGCTACTCTTCATATGGAAGACAATGCAACAAAATGGTTACAAGCATTCAGGTTAAGGCATGACCTGGGAGATTGGGAGCAGTTTATTTTGGTAGTGGAGAAGAATTTTGGTGCCTATGATCATCGAAAATCTTTGGATGATATGCAGGACCTTAAGCATACCAATTATGTCAAGGAATATCAAAAACAATTTTTCAGTTACCTGGGCCTTCCTCTGAGTCACTCTAGACCGCAGATCAAGGATTTCGAATATTTGGTTACCAAAATCTACAGGAGAATTTCGGGGTTTTCCTCTCTTTTGTCCTATGGTGGTAGACTGCAGTTGGTCAATTCAGTCCTTTCCTCCATGCCAACTTATGCTTTGTGCACTTTGAAGCTCCCTGCAGCTATCATTAACAGAATTGATAGAGCTAGAAGGATTTGTCTCTGGGGAAAAAATGACATCAATGGTAGGAGTAAATCTCTGGTAAAATGGGACAAAATCTGTAAGCCCAAGCGTAAAGGTGGCCTTGGGGTGGTCAATCTTAGACTTCACAACATTTCCCTCTTAATCAAGTTTCTGCACAAGTTTTATAACAAGAAGGATATTCCTTTGGTGCATCTTGTTTGGTCCTCTTATTACCGGGGGAATGTTCCTCAAGCCGTGAGCAGGAAGGGTTCCTTCTGGTGGAAAGATGTTCTCCTTTTCTTGACGATTCAGAGGATCGCTTGTTGCTTTCGATTGAGTCGTGGTGACACGGCTCTTTTCTGGGAGGACATTTGGAATGATGTTCATATGAAGACTAAATTTAATCACCTTGCCTCTTTCCTTAAGAAGGATTACTGTACTGTCAATTCTTTCATCCAGCACCCCGGTATTTCAACTCAGTTCCATTTACCTCTTTCTGACCAAGCGTTCTCTGAGCTTCAGGAGATGTATGAATTCTTGCAGTCTGTGGTTCTCACTCAGGATGCTAATGATGAATGGATTTACATCTGGAACTCTAAAGACTATCTTCCCAACAGATTCTATAGGCTCACTTTCAACCAGACTTCTGTGCCTCCGCCAATTCTGTGGATCTGGAAGGTCAAATGCTCTCTCAAGTTGAAGATCTTCGCTTGGCTCTTACTCTAGGATCGGTTAAATACTAGAAACCTGCTTAAAAGGAAGAATTGCCCCATTCAAGGGGGCTCTTATAACTGTGTGCTGTGTAATCTTCAAGTGGAGGAATCCAGGGACCATCTCTTCTTTTCTTGTCCCTTCAGTTCTAGCTGCTGGAATATGATTTCCATTACTTGGGATTCGGATGTTGACATTCTTCAAAGGATCACTCAAGCTTGCCGGGATGATGGCGATCCTTTCTTCATGGAGGTGTTCATGATCGCTTCTTGGGGGATATGGAAGCAGCGCAATGATAAAATTTTCCGATCCATTCCGGCTAATCTTAACGTTTGGAAGGAATGGTTCCTTGGGGAACTCCTTCTGCAGTCATTCAGACTCAAAGAGATTCTTCGGCCAGGGCTGCTTGCTTGGAGAGTTAGGCTTTCTGCCTTTTTTTTAATTCTTGTTGTTCCCAGGCTTTTCTGCGTCCCTGTTCTCGCTTGGAGGGCCTGGCTTCTTGTTCTTGTTTGTTTCTTTCGTTTTGCTAGCTCCTCGCCAGCTTTGTTTTCTTTTCTTTCCTTGTTGTTGTTGCCTTCTTTTTCTTAATAAATCGCAGCAGTGGCCTCCTCTGCTGTTTTCTCCGCTCAAAAAAAATATCAAAAACAATTTGAAGAAGTTATGTACCAAATTTATATGTTTAATCCGCATATGATGAAGAGTTCTTTGTATCTCAATTCATTAAGGGGCTAAAAGATGAATTAAGAGGACCAGTTTAAAGTCAGGTATCGAAATTAGTGGAACGGTCTGCGTTATTAGCACGGGTTCAACAGGATGTCCAAGACAGAATGAAGAATGGTAAATTGAAACTGGCAAGAGGTTAGGATAACTAAGGGGGAGCTAAAGTTGAACAACCACGAAATGCAATTAAGTGGGGGCCAAGGGGAACTATGGAGGTCACGACAGTTAAGGGAATATCGCAAGACAAATGGTCTATGCTATCAGTGTGGTGAGAAATATGAGCTAGGTCATCACCTCCAATGCAAGAAACATGGACAAGCACAGGTGCATGCAATGGGAGTAGAAGAGCATAATGATTGGTTGCCAGATGATGTTTTAGATATGTTGGAAGTAGCAGATATGGGGGCAACGAACAGTATAAGTTGTCACTCAACGCTGTGGTAGGGACGGAAGGGGTAGAAACAATACAGCTTGTCAAAAATCAAGTTATGATAATTTTGATTGATTCAGGCAGTTCACACAGTTTTGTGAATGAAGGGTTCTTGCAACGGCTGAGTTATGTTCCAATTAGGGCAAAACCAGTACAGGTTAGAGTGGCAAACGGCGAAATTCTGCATTGTGATCATTGGGTGCAAGGTATGGAGTGATGGATTAAGGGTCATACTTTCAAAACCGACATGCAAGTGCTAGAGTTAGGTGCTTATGATGCTATACTTGGCATGGACTGACTTAAAAGATATAATCCAATGAATTGTCATTGGAAGAACAAAACTGTAGAGTTTGAGTATGGCGGATGAACAATAATGTTACAAGGAGTGTGTTCATCTCAGTGTAGTGAAATTAAATGAAATTACCAATGAAATAGTATATCAAATGGTAGAAGGGCAACGAAGTTTGGGCGATGGTGTTGGTCGAAGAACAACAGAAAGAAAAAGGGACTGATGTACCTTCTAAAATTGTTGAGGTGCTCTGATAGTATGAGGATGTATTTGGGGAACCGAAGAGCACACCTCCCTCTCGTGAATATGATTATTCCATACCATTGATCCCAAACTTTACTCCGTAAATTCCAGACCTTATTAGTATTCACCACAACATAAAGATGAAATTAAGAGGCAAGTTGAAGAAATTTTGAAATCAGGTATGATTAAGCACAGCATGAGTCCTTTTGCCTCTCCAGTTTTGTTGATCCAGAAAAAGGACGGCTCATGGAGATTTTGTGTAGACTACCGTTGTCTAAATGATCTTACCATCAAAAACAAATTTCCAATGCCGGTTATAGATGAGCTGTTGGATGAGTTGGTGGGCACAAAGTACTTCTCAAAGCTGGATTTAAGAGTAGGCTATCATCAAATTCAGATGAAAGTAGAAGATGAAGAAAAGAAGCTTTCAAAACACACCATGGCCATTATCAATTTAGGGTGATGCCATTTGGGCTCACTAATGCACTGGCGACGTTCCAATGTATGATGAACTCAGTTTTAAATCCATATCTGCGCAAGTTTGCCTTGGTGTTTATAGATGATATGTTGATTTATAGCCCCAATTTGCATCAACACGTAGAACACCTAGGGTTGGTCCTAGAACAATTGAGTAAACATCAATTTTTGGACAAACACTCTAAGTGTTCATTTGCCCAACGGCAATTGGAATATTTGGGACATATAATTTCATGTCAGGGCATGGCAACTGACCCTCAGAAGACACAAGCAATGATAGATTAGCTGACGGTTTCAGAACTCCGCTCTTTCTTGGGTCTAACAGGGTATTATAGAATTTTTTTTTGTAACTATGGAATAATTGCAAAACCATTGACAAATCTTTTGAAGAAGGCATTTACTTGTGATACACATGCAGCATACGCTTTTATGAGGCTTAAAAAGGCTATGTCATCTACACCAGTGTTGGCACTTCTAGATTTCAACAAAACGTTCATTGTGGAGACCGATGCTTGTGATGGGGTAATTGGTGCCATCTTGATGCAGGATGAACATCCGGTGGCATTTTTAAGTAAGGCGCTTGGAGCAGTTCACCAGCACCTTTCAATCTATGAAAAGGAATTCTTGGCTTTAATCATGGCAATGGAAAGGTGGTGGACATATTTGCAAAGGGGTGAGTTTATTATTCGCACTGATCATTGTAGATTGAGCTATTTGGAGGAATAACATCTGCAATCTAAAATGCAGCGAAAGGTGATGACATGGCTCATGGGGTTACAATTTAAAATTGTGTATCGCAAGGGTAAGGAGAATGTGGCAGCAGATGTGCTTTCACGCATTGGTCATCTAATGACATTGCAAACAAGCTCTGAAATTCGCCCAGCCTGGATTCAAGAAGTGAACAATTCATATGTGACTGACAACAATGCTCAGAAGAAGTTAGCACAGCTAGCAGTTCATAGTCCGGATGCACAAAGTAATGAATTGGTGCAGGGACTGATAAGAAACAAGAGCCTTATTTGGATAGATGCAAATTCAGCTTCATAAACGAAGTTAATAGATGCTTTTCATGCTAGTGCAATAATCGACCATTCAGGAATACAAGCGAGATTTCAACGACTGAAACGATTGTTTTGTTGGGAAGTGATGAAACAAGTAGTGGAGAGCTCTGAGAAGCAGTGTGGAGTCTGTCAACAAGCAAAAGGGGAATGCACGAGGCCAGCTAGATTCCTTCAACCCTTGCCAATTCCAGCCGGAGCATGGCAAGATGTCACCATGGATTTCATAGAGGGTCTGTCGAAATTGGAAGGATATAGGCCCAATTCGTTTCAGCTTCTAGATCATGGATTCTGGATTATAGGAGAAGTTGCTTCTGATCATGGGCAAATTGGGCCAGGCCGATTGCGACTTCTAAGTTCCAGATAGAACCGGCGAGAATCAGCAAGAATTAGAGCCTGTTTGGCAGAGCTCTAGATCCTGATTCTCCAGCTCCAGCTCCTGATTCTCTATGGAATCGATTCTCTGGGGGAAGTGATTCTTGTTTGAGAAATATTTATGAACTTAGTGAGGAGGTTCATAACTGAGAGGTTGTGAATCAGGTGGCGAGCAGGTTTTTTTGGCCCCCAGGCTGTAAGTCCAAAAACATGAATCACTTCCTCGGATTCCTATGTGAAGCTGGTTGATTTTTTTCTTGTTTGGTAGAGCTCCTCAGCTTCTTATGAGGAAGCTGAAGCTGGGAGCTCTACCAAACGCACCCTTAGGTTTCAACCAGATTCTGATTCTATGTAGAGGGCAGCTTCTGATTGTGGGAGAAGCTATCCAGAATCCTCTCGTTCGGCAAACAATTAGCTTTTTTAAAGCAGAAGCTGTGCAAAAGCTGAAACGAAGGGGCCATATTGTGATTTTGGTGATTGTGGATAGATTTTCCAAGAATGCCCATTTCATTCCTCTTCGGTACCCATTTACTGCTCACAAGGTGGCCCAACTATTTATGGATTAGGTGATCAAGTTGCATGGAGTGCCAAATTCCAATGTTTTAGATTGAGATAAAGTCTTTACTAGCAGTTTTTGGAAGGAACTGTTCAAAATCATGGGCACTAAATTACAGTACAGCACTGCTTACCACCCATAGACGGACAGGCTAAGTATAAGAGTGAGTCAATGTCTCAAAATGTATCTCAGGTGTGCTGTACATGATTCACCGGCAAAGTGGAAGAATTGGCTACCGTTAGCAGAGTTTTGTGTATAATACCAACTACCATACTTCACTAGGCTTCTCACCATTTAAAGTTCTTTATGGGTATGAGCCAAATTATGGAGCGATACCTAATATGGTACAAGCTGAGCAGCAGTCTATGGAGGAGATGTTAAAAGAGAGGCAAGCTCATACTGAAATGGTCAAGCAACATTTATTGACTACTCAAAACAGAATGAAGTTGCAAGCGGATAAACATCGTCAAGAGAGGGAATTTCAAGTGGGTGATAAAGCACTATTGAAACTTCAACCTTATGCTCGAAGTTCAGTAGTGAATCACCCATACCCCAAGCTAGCCTTCAAGTTTTATAGTCCTTATGTGGTATTAGAACATATTGGATCAGCGGCATATCGATTGGAGCTGCCAGCTAACACTCAGATTCACCCCGTTTTTCATGTGTCTCAGTTGAAAGCTTTTGCTCCGGATTACACACCTATGTTTAAAGAGTTACCGAAAGTTGCTGAGTTGGATGTGTGGTCTCCTGAACCTGAAGAAATCCTGGAAATCCGGCTAGTTAAGAAGGGCAATGTAGCGGTTCCTCAAGGTTTGATCAAATGTTCAGGTATACCTATAGAAGCAGCTACATAGGAGGACCTCAATGTGTTAAGCAAGCGTTTTTCAAATTCAATTGCTTGAGGACAAGCAATGCCTGCAGGGCGGGATAATGTCATGACGGTGCCATCCTCAACAGATTAGTCAGGGTGGATAGGATTGAGTTGTGTTGTGTAGTGCGTATGTGGGGGTGAAGTCATCATGAGGACCCACCTGTAAGTGTGTGCAGAAAGGGGCTTAAAAGGGAGAGTTGCTTGTATCTGGAGACAATGAATAGAAATGAACTGAGTTTGATCTCACGTCACGGCGTCCGCTGGTGGCCAAGGGACATTACACCATTGTACAAAAAAATCAATTCACAGTCAATAAAGAAATAAAAGAATTAAGATCTATACTTGGTATTCATCTATATTGTGATTGTTTTTCGGGTATGCTTAATATCGGGTGATTGATTATTAATATCGGTTATGCTTAATATACGGTGACTGATTATTATCTAACATCCTTCTCCCGATTCAGCAGCAACAGCGATCGTGTTAGTGGCTGCAGTGAACAGGGGAGGATGGCGTCCAGTAGGCTGTAGCGATGTTCTCGTCTACAGATGTGCCATAGCTGATCCGCCGCCGAATCCAGCGGTGAGCTCGTCTTGGGTCACCGCAGGCGGACAAGATGAAGGCCCGGGCGCTCGTTGGAAGCCAAGAATATAGGAGAGCCGAGATGAAAGACGACATGTTTCTACGAAGCCGGAATGTTTCCTAGTGGAGAAATTATGACTCTCTATTCCCAATTCAACAACAACAAAAAAAAGAAATTCTATCATTACTCGGCAGGGTAAAAAAAATAATCTTCGTCTGGTGAATTTGAAGGACATTGAAAGAAGACAAGAGTTGTACGACAGAAGGAAAAATACTTTGTAACTCTGTAACTCACCGAGAGTGACGCGCTCGCAGCATGGAGGAATGACATCGCAACAAGCTCTAGCAGGTACTTCTCCGCACGACGTTCGTCGGCAACAAATCCCAGAGCAATCCACCGCTGGATCAACTCTCTCTTCTCCATGCGGAAGCCTTTTGGGAAGATCGCAAAGTATGCAAAGCATGGCCTCAAATAGTAAGGCATGTAGTAATAACTAATCTTCAAGGAGGGCAGTACCGCAGTCGATGCGGTCTCAGAAGTTGGATCGCGTTCCTCTTCCCACAGGTCGCTTCGTAGCGTTTCTTCCCACTCGGGCAATGGCTGATTGCACAAACGGTACCCAAGTGATTTCACTGCTAGAGGCACTCCTTGGCATTTCCCTGTTATCTGTTTCCCCAGCAATTCCATTTGCTGTTCCGCTGTTCCAGTCGGAAACGCCTTTGCTCTGAACAGATCCCAACAGTCTTCATCCGGTAAAACAGCCAATTTGAATGGTAAATCTCTATTCATCTGCTTAGCAACTTGCTCGGTACGCGTGGTTATAATTATCTTGCTGCCTGGCTTGCCAGCTTTCAGCATTGTTCTTACACGTTCCAAATTATCCGCTTTTTCTTCCCAGATGTCATCCAGAACAATGAGAGATCGCTTGTCACTGAGAATCATTTCCACACGCTGCTGTACAGATACAAAATCAAACTCTTTGCTCTGCCCATCTACTTGGGAGATAATAGATCGACCGATATTCTCAATATCAAATTTGGTGGAGACATAAACCCACACTCGGATATCAAAATCTTGCTCAGTAGTCTTGTCATTGAAAACCATTTGGGCAAGAGTGGTTTTACCTAATCCTCCAAAACCATAGATTGGAATGATGTAGTGGTCGCAATCCTTTTGCAGCAATTTCATCATCTCTCTTTTCTCCTCAATCCTCCCGACGATAGCTTCTTCATCAACATGATAGCTTGTTGGCGGCCTCTGGATCACATCCAGATCGTGAAGGCTAATGTCTGCCTTGAACTCGAATTCTCTCCATTTTGTTATCTCCTCTAATCTTTCCTTCATATCGTTCAACTTGCGACTTATCGTCATTCTTAGCATCCAAGGAATGGATACCTTCTGTGGATGGATCCATGAAGTGACTCAATTAGAAACTCAATAAAAAAGAATTGAAAGGAACTAC
This sequence comes from Guadua angustifolia, assembly GCA_036346375.1. NCBI lineage: Eukaryota > Viridiplantae > Streptophyta > Magnoliopsida > Poales > Poaceae > Guadua > Guadua angustifolia. The sequence continues at coordinate 55,892,788 of CM070510.1, forward strand.
ATATATCGGTACGAAACGCCCTAGCCACTTACTGTTGTAGGGGTGTTACTCTGAGAATCATCCTTGTTATGCGAGATTTGGTCCTCGAAATCCATCAGCATGTCCTCCATGTCATAAGATGCTGCCTTGAGCTCCTTCATCCAGACGCAGACGCTGGCATCTTTCATGGACCGCTTCTCTGCCTTCGTCAGGACGGCTTGGATCTGAGCCAGCCTACTCTCCAGGCCTTCCAGATCCTTGCTGAGCTTCAGCTGCGAGGCTATCTCCTGCCAGATGGCAGAACCCAGCTTGCTGCAAACCTGCTTCAACACCGCAGAAGCGAGCAGCTCCCCAACCCCCACCATGGCAAAAAATGGGATGCAATTTGCTAGTTTGCTTGGTTGAAATCAGGTTGGATGGATGTGTCTGCTGAGTATTTATCAGCTCTTCTCCTGTCACTCCGGTTTGGCTTTCCAAGGGAATATTCGGTATCATACTACAAAATTTATGAGTACAGTCCTTGGTGATTAGTCTATTTATATAACTGTAAGCCACATGGGTAGATTGCTTCTAGAGTCTGTTTGTTTCAATTTTAGATTCTTTAAAAACTGAATTTAGATTGTAATTATAAAGAAACTAATTCTCCAAAAGCTGAAATCAAAAAGCACATATGAAGTGGATTGTGAATTCTAGTGTATATGGGTGGGCTGGATTGTGAGAATCGGATTCTAAAATCAGACTATTTATTTTTTATTCTGCTTTTAGTGCCAGAATCCAAAATCAAAAACTAAAACAAGCAGATCCTTGATTCCGCGTAATAAGTCATCCAGTTGACCTAAACAATGACGCGTCCAATACTTCGAAGCAGTGTCCTTTAAAATTCCTAATGACTTGTGTTCGGACGTCTGAAATTTTCGGATACATTGCAACATTTTTTTATACGCATGCAACATTTTTTACCAACGCGTGCAACATTTTTCTTCGACAAACAGTGAAATTCGCTACAGAAAATGGATGTTGCAAGCGTTAAAAAAATATTGCACGCGTCGGAAAAAAAATATTGCACGCGTAGAAAAAAAAATGTTACAAGAGGCGTCCGATGAGATGAACAGTGATCAGATGTCCAAGCGCTAGTATCTCCCTTTAAAATTAGGACAACTTCGCAGTTGTTTCTTAGGAAGCAGTGTGACACCGATCCTCTCACGCGCGAGCGAGGAAAGTCAAGGCGTGCTTTGACATATGAACTCAGTTCTTTTCTAGTGCAATGACGCGTCCAATACTTGGAAGCAATTTCCTCTAAAATTAGGACAACTTCGCAGTTGTTTCTTAGAGGGAATCAGTGTGACACCGATCCTCTCACGCGCGAGCGAGGAAAGTCAAGGCGTGCTTTCACACATAAACTCAACTTAGGAATGCTTTCACAGCTTAATATGTCACGTGCGTTGTCTTTTTCGAAAAAATAATTTCGTTTTTTCGGTGGTGTTTTTTTTAATTCTCGAGAAAACACGCCAAACGGTTGAAAGAATACGAACGCAACCATGTTTTTTTTTCATCTATCTGGGGTCCTCTCACGAAGGATCTACGATTGCGCTAAATCGAAAGATTCTTTTCGTGAAAAATAGCTGGAATGATTCAAACGTAACTAAGTTCTTTTTTCAGTATTTATTTAGGGTCCTTCCACGAAAGATTCGCGATTTTTCTGAACCAAAGGTCCTTTTCGTAAAAAACGTGGGATGGACCTACACGTAATTACGTATTTTTTGAGGGACCCACAGGCAAAAAAAATGAGCCGAGCCAGTCGGCCGGCCAGCGATTTTTCTGAACCAAAAGGTTCTTTTCGTAAAAAACCGCGGGAAGGACCTACACATAATTACGCATTTTGAAGGGACCTAAACGTGAAAAAACAAAATGAGCCGAGCCGGCTTGTGACGCAGCTTGGCTCAAATCACCAGAACGGTGGAATCCTACTAACTTTATTTAAGGTATTATTCTTTTCTAGTGTCGTACTAACTTTTTTTATAAATATATCTCCTATGTGATCGTAATTATAAAATTAATGTCCTCTCCGACTATAAAAGTGTCAGCAGGTGACACGTGTTTTCTACTGCGTCCACATACCGTAGTAGCTCCTACCGAGCTATGGCAGCACAACAATGGCAGGCCCACTGGCTCACCGAGCTCTGGTAGCTCAGTAGCATACCAATGGTCTACCAAGCTACCAGTGTTCTCGGCAGGACACATACATGCAAGCTTATTTAATCACTCAAGTACTTTAATTGATTACTTAGTTAACTATTCACTCAACTAATTAATTGCTTACCTAGTTTTGTCTTGCTAAGGAGTGGTAGCTCGGCAAGCCGTGCAGTGTGCTACCGAGTTACAGGAGCTCAACAGGCCAGTCGGCCCACTGCTGCTGTGCTGCTATAGCTCGTTAGGAGCTACCGTGGTACACAGGCGCGGCAGATGACACGTGTCATTTATCGATGCTTTCATGGTCAGGGAAAAGGCTATTTTTGCAATTGCGTTTGTCTAGAGGCTAAATCTGTGAAAAAAGGTGCGAGAGGGCTAGAAAAGAATTGGGTTCTACACATATTGTTTATTTAGTGGAATGGGGTGGTATGGTCTTACTTTTTTTTTTGAGTGGGATGGTACAAGTAGGATGTTTGGTTGAGGGATGATTTTGTTTCGTTGGAAGTATATGGGATGATCTCGGATGTTATATGTGATGAGGATTAACATGCCATACTCTATTTTGGGTCTATAACTTTATAAGAAAAAAGCTCATTAAGAAGAATAAGGCCCACGATCAGTTATCTTGTTACAGCTCTCACTAGTTTACTGACGTGTCTTTTATTGGTTCACACTGGTCCGCCCCAACCAGTGATTCGAGTGTGCTGACTAGATGAAATTGGCCAGGACAAGCAGATAACTTTGCACGAGAATAACATGCGGATAGTTTCTTTGACAGATACAAGTAACTGATCAAAAGTTATCCTAAAAAGGTACCTCCTGTAAATAGACACCTTTGGGCAAAATGGTACATTTCAGCCAGAAGACATTTTTTGAAGCATAGCTACCACCTCTTCACTCTATATAAATAGGGAGGCCATTTGTACCATTGAGGCATTGATTAATTTTTCACAAACTCTATAATATTTATACTCTGTGAAGCCGTTTGGCTAATAAGAAACAAATTTTGTCCACCTTTCGCACTCTTTGATCTTAGAGGTTTGCAACTATTTTCATTCATAAACTCAATCTAGAGACCTCAAGTTTCGAACATTGCAGTTGGCGCTAGAAAAAGGGCCTCTAGTGAACAAGATTGTGATAGGGATGTCCCGTCACCCTCAGCTATGGATGAAGAAAACTCTTTCGACCACTTTCGACTATGCTGATCTCGACGCCGACGACTATCTTACAGAGGAAGAATGTAAGTGCGATTTTTATTCTGAATATGTTACTGAAGCAGTATTATCGGTGGTCTAGGCCAAATCAGGTGAAGTGCCACTTCTTGAGAAATCAAAAAATGGGCACAATCCTGTTCCTACCCTGGTTACAAAGGCAAATGTCCATGGCACATATCCCATGGAATTCGACGATGATCATGCTCTCCAAGATGACGATAACATTCCGAAGAGCCCAACTTCACAAGATTATCTCTGAAACCTCGACTACACCCCATCTTCAAATGAAGACAGAGCGCTCACTCCTTCTGAACACGCTTGGGACTTTATATAGGATGTAAAGCTTTCTCCCTGGGGCTTAGAGATGTCACTTGGCCTGAGAAATTTAAACCAGATCATCTGGAGAGTTTCAATAGAGCTCTGAATCTATCAGAATTTTTGCAAATATACCGCCTATGATATCGAGGACATGCTGGTTGATTATGAAGCCAAAGTCCCATCACACGAGGCTGAGCTTCTGGATGGTACAGTCCATAATGTAATCCATTAAATCCATGGATGGTTTCATATATGCAATCATGTTCTCCAATTAATTACTATGACTCACTTGCAGGAAAAAGGTTGGTTCAATCGGTTAAAGTCGCGGTTGACCATACTGCATTAGACTTAGGATTTAACTAAAACATGAACTAGCCTTAAGACTTGATCACTAAATGTAATGCGAAAGTAAAATTTAGATGAGTCACTTGTTGGTGATATGCCCTAGAGGCGATCATGTGAGATGATTGTATCATACGTCTGTGTTCATGTACTTATCAGTTCCATGAATAAATGTCATTCCTTTGTTCATTGAGTATGACTTAATTGTGAAACATATTGGTTATATGATATTATTCTAAACGATCCCTGGTCACATATCATTATGTGGAACAATAGTGATCGACCAAAGCACATGTATTGATTGATGGTAATGTTTCACATACCATAGATATGGAGATATCAAATCAATAATGTGGGCACATGTTAGAGAACATGGGGTTGGATAGACCCACTCAGAGACAACGATGAGATTGTTATCTTAGAAGTGCCATCGGATGTTGTCTCAAGTGGTATACCTATACGATCCTTCGACACGAGATTCTTATTGATTCTCGGCATGTGTAATGTATACCTTGGGGTCATCAAATGCTTCTCCGTAATGAGGGAGCTATAAAGGTAGCTTCTGGGTATGCCATGAAACATGACGTGAGATATAAGAGATCAAGATGGAATTTGCCCTCCTTGATAACGGAGAGATATCTCTGGCCCTCGGTGTGGATGGATAAGGAAAAGTGCATGGCCATGCCAAAGTGATTAAAGTGTTAATCACGAATTATATCCATTACATTGACGAGTGAATGGGTCGAGCTACCACAAGGATGGCACGCATCTTGCCTTGAGCTTGACTGGTATCACGTGGCAAAAGGATCGATATATAAGTATATCAAGGTTCACCGATACGATCACTCTGTGCATTAGGGGACAACATGTCTGCTAGGAACCCTTTGTTGTCGATGGTGCGGAAAAGAGGTTTCTAGGGCCATGGCCGTTTGCGCATGAACCTAACGGGTCGCACACTTAACGGGTTGGATCATGTCTGATGGATTGGATCCATTAGTGGGTTTACACGGATTTGGATCCTCTGGCGTCTTAATGGATTTCTACTGTAGAAGATCCATTAGCGTGAGTCCTAGTGGGCTTCTATCGTAGAAGGCCCGTTAGTGCACTCTATATAAAAGGGGGCGTGGGGTATGCAGAACAGAGAGTTTTTTCCCCACCACGAAACCCTAGCTGTCGACCCCTACCCCTGCCAGAAACCCTAGCCGTCGCGCGCGTGGTGCTAACACCGGCGCCGCGGCGTTCCACCTGGGCGTGTGGATACCGAGAGGCGCCGTTGCATATGTCTCGGCGCTGATCGGCGATCGGTTTCACCCTCTCCAACTGCGCGTGCACATCTTCATCCGCCGTGCATCGTGCACTGCATGGCGAGAGGCGTCAGGACTCGGCGATTACTTGGCGAGCACTCGGCGGTCCGGAGACCACTCGGCGAGCACTCGGGTGATCTCGCAAGCACTTTCGGCGAAGCGATCGAGATACGTTCGACTACGTCTGATGCTTGAACGCAGCGAGGCTTCACCCACTCTACTTCGCCGCTAACGTGCTCCAAGGGTAATGCTCCATGATCTTTGACTAGCATGTATCACGGTTGAATGCGAGAAAATTTTGTTTTCGGCTAGTGTAGCATACGCGTTCTCCAACATCACTGACCCAGTGAAGAGGAGGTAGCCATTAGGGTTTCGGCGATTCATACCTTGGTGTGAACAGCGTACGTATTGCGCCTTGGCATGGTCACCAAGTATATCTAAGCATTGGATAGCACCGTGGCACTGCAAAATCGATACAAGGCAATCGTGGCAAGGCGCGAAATGATGGCAATTGTGGCCAATCATTTCGCGCCTTGCCACGACTAGTGTTGTGGCCATGGTTTGGTCTATGCTAATCCCACTCATGGTGAGATATCGGCTAGATTAGAAGAATAGAAAATTTGAGAGAATCCAAATTAAATCCAGCAATTGAATTGACCAAGAAAGATAAAGCATCAACCTTTGATGCATGAACAGCCTTCACTCAGGAGCACTCTCGTGCTAGTATCGTGTTATTTATCATGGTTGTTGTTGACTAATCAAAATCACATAAACACGAGATCAAGAACAGAGACACGAGATATAGATCCGCAGTTCTCTGCTCTTGATTGATATTTTCTGATATGTATACAACATGCCCCTCTGCCCTCACTTATATAGTGGGAAAGGAGGGGACCTTTCTTGCAAGGCAAGTATGGATCTAATCTAATCTACCAGGATTGTTAGTCCTCATTAGGAAACTTCTATGAGTTCTTTAATGAGACTCCCATGAATCTATTTAGGAAGGTGTCCTCACATACATGGAAACATAATTCTATTTCATTGGCAGTTTTCTCGAAAAAAATATCCCATCGATAAATCCATTTTGGTAAGTTACCACCAAAAAAAAGGTCTTGATTTTGTTCTCACTCCAATCTTCATACCGAGTTCAAGAATAATTATTGGTCACAAGTGTCCCTTTAGGATTATCTAATCTCATTAAATTTCCATTTTTCAGATTGCTGAAAGGTATTCTAAGCCTATGAGGGTACTATCGATGCACGACTTAGTCCACGATCTTGCCAGGTCAATCCTGAATGGTGTTGACAGGAGCAGTCGCATTACTGTCGCTATGCGTTAGTCACAAATTATGATGATCCATCTACATGTTGCGAGAACCTTCCCAGTAGAGCAAGGGCGCTTCATTTCAGAGGTTGCAGCAAAATGAAGCTTTCTCGGCATATGTTCTCGTTCACGAAATTTTTGCGTGTCTTGGACTTGAGTGGATGCTCCACTGGAGACTTACCTAGTTCTTGCAGCCAGTTGATGCAATTGAAATACCTTAATTGTTCTGGCCTGCAAATTCGGAGGCTTCCTTCTTCAATGAGCACCCTGAAAAACCTCGAAGTGCTGAACCTTTCATACTGTGCTTCTCTCCATATGCTGCCCACGTGGATTGGCACTTGGACTTACACTGCTGTTCTGGACTTTCAGAACTACCAGAGTGTATAAGCAAACTCAGCACTTTACGGTATCTGGATGTTTCTGCTTGTAGCAGACTTCAAATGCTACCAATTTCACTTGGTGAACTAGAAAATCTTTCATCATTGAACTTGTCAGATTGTACTGATCTTCAGATTCTGCCTCAATCTTTCTGCCATCTGACAAACTTAACGGATCTAAATTTGTCATCCTGCCGCCGACTTGAACAGTTGCCTCCTTTATCTCCTCGCCACCATGACGTCCATGACATGCTTTGGATTTCTGTGATCCTGAATCTCCTGAGAAGCCCCCTGAATTTGATGGTGGCCTTATAAAGCTAGAAAGGCTGGATCTGGCAAATTGTATTAATCTCCGGGAGATACCTGAATCCTATGGTACCCTTTCCCGACTTCGATTCTTGAATCTGTCAGGATTGTTATAAGCTTGAGAATATTTTAAAGCTCCTTGCAAAAAGCCACTTCACTAATTTAGAGTACCTGAACTTGTCCTGTGGTCATGAAATTAATGAGTCTACGACTATTGATAACTTTATATAAAGAGACAGATTTGATGATTCTAGAGAAGTTTTGACACTAAGTATTAATGAGTCTATCTTCTTCCACATGATATTGATCAGAAAGGTTTGTCTTACAATTATCACCAAGTATAATACCATGAGGAACATGTAGTCTCGGCGGACGAGATGGAATTTGGGGATTGGAAGAAGAACAGGAGGAAGGAGATAGCAGTTGAGGAGGGTATTGCGGCGGATGGAGTCGGGTTATCTAGCGATCTCTTGGCGTCATCATCTGCTGGCGAGGTTCATAAGTTTGAAGGTAATTCTCAGGTTTGTCTTGATGATTTTGGAGGCAATTTTTTGCCGGCTTCTGGAGGTTCGGATCGTGATCGATCCATTGATGTTTCTCACCGAATCGTTAATGAATTGGGTTCGTGTCTGGGAGTATCTGAGGGTCAAATTAAAAGATCGCTGGCAGATGCTCATTCGACAAAATCCAGATCTAAAAACCGTGGGGTGCAGATTAGACCTTGGTGTGGTCCTCTGCCACCCCAGACGTGCACAGGTTGTAACGCTGGCAGAGTTCTGTCCTTCGTCGTTGCTTTCTCCTGGTGAACGGTCGTCGAGGTGTCCTCGGTTCAGGCCGTCGATCACCAGAAGGAGGTTGTGGCGGCCATTGCTGCTGATCATGTGCACCAGTAGTCGGTGTTGACGAAGCAACGGCATTTCCCGCTTATGTCGGCAGCCAATTCAGCACATGAGTCAATCACGGAGGCGATTTGGGCCACAGTATTTCGAATATTAATGGGCTTAATCCTGAAAGATGGGCTCTGATCCAACGGGCCAGATGTTATGGTCTGCACCGAGTCGTGTTTAGAAGACCTATTCCTAGAGTCAGGGGTGTTGTTTCGCCGTCTGCCTAGCCTTTATCTTGCGCAGCCAAAGTTCCATCTTACGCCGACATGGCTGCTCGGCCACCGGTGGGTGTGCAACGGCGTCTTGGGTCTTTTCAAGCAAGAGGAGAGGCTATGGTGGCTCGTACGGAAAGGGAATTCTTCCCGCACTTTTTATCGTGGTCATGCCCCTGCTGGCCGCGGTGGTTTTGGCCAGGGGCGTGGTCATGGCGACACTGTTGGCCGTGGTGGTTCTGGAGATCGGCGTGGTGGTCGTGGTGACCGTGCTGGCAGGGGAACCTCAATTCCTGGTCGGGGTATGATCCCTGGTCGTGGTCGCGCGGATAGCATGGATCAAGTGGATACTTCTCTTAATCGGTTCGGAAATCAGCGCCACAACTCCCTGCAAAGTAACCCAATTAGCAGGGATCAGCATTTGAGTGGTCCAGAAGGAGCGGTGCCTGTTAGGGATCAAGACTCTCGGCTTGATTCGGGTAAGGTGAAGAAGCCTCGGCCGCCGTTCTGTTTCCGTTGTAAGTGTGTTGGTCATGTTCATGAAAATTGCACTGCTGATCTCGATTGTTACATTTGCAATAAGCGAAATTCTCATTTAGTTGCAAAATGTCCAATTCTCAAGATGCCGAAGCCTGTAGTGTCCATGTCTGGGTGTGCAAAAAATGAGTTGTGTTTTTTTCAAATACCGGAATTTGATTTCAAGTTAGAGGTTCGATCCTGCCCCAACAGCTTTGATTACTATCATTGGAGGAACTCTTGATGCTGTTTCGGTCCAGATGGAATTGGCTAAGTTGTCTAGGGTAGAGTGGAACTGGGAGGCTTTGCATCATGGAGTGGATGCTTATCTGGTGGCGTTTCCGTCAGAAGATGAGCTAATTCGTATCGCTGACATAGAGTATAAATTGAAGAGTGGGATTACTCTCAAAATTAGCCATTGGGAATTGAATGGTGACGCTACTCCAGCTTATTATTTGAATGAGATTTGGGTGCATGTTACTGGAGTCCCACATGCATGGCGTCATTATTTAGGATTCTGGGCGCTGGGATCTATGGTGGGTACTACTCTTGAAGTTGATATGTTAACATACAGGAAAAAAGGAGTTATTCGTCTCTTGGTTGGAGTACTGGATTCAGAATTGTTGCCTCTGACGACGGATATCGTTTTTCACAAAGTAGGCTATGATATCACTTTCACTCCCGAGGCTATAGATTTTGAACCTGCTGTACTTCTTCATTCTGTCATGGTTGCTAATGAGAGTGATGATGGGGGGAATAAGGAAGCTGACACAACAAAAGACAGGGATGCTGATCAATCAAATAAGAAGATCAAAAATGGGTCAGAGGAAGCCAAGTCCAAGTGCTCTGGTGATAGACATGGGTCAGGACCAATGCAAGTTGATGGTGGTGATGTTAATAATCAGAGTTGCTCTTTGTCAGGTGTCATTGCAGTAACACCATTGGGTCATAATCCGATTGTAAGATCGGATAAAGCTTGTTTTCTTGACAATGATAAACTTTCTGGATCTATTTGGGTGACAAAGTGCTCACCTTCTACAAATAGAGATCCTGGGCAGTTTAAGAGGGTTTCTAGTGATGTAATCAGTTCATTTTCTCAAGAGGACTTTTCTGGGGAGACTGTGGCTGGATGTGGATTGCTCTCTGTACCGGATTGTCTTAAGCCTGGCGAGGAGGAATTGACGCCGGCTGTATTGACTGATATGCTGGAATCTTCTGGGATTCAAAAGCCTGAAGCTGCTCTGAGCTTGGCTGGTTGCTCGCCAGATCAACAAATGTGTTTGGGGAGTGGGCAACCGGATGTTTCTCCTGTGGCCGATATTCAAAAGCCTGATGCTGCACTGAGCTCAGCTGGTTGCTCGCAGGATCAACAACTGTGTTTGGGGAGTGGGCAACCTGATGTTTCTCCTGTGATAGGTCTGGTCAGTCCGGTGTCTGGGGTTTGGGGGTCGGCCAGTGATGGTCCGAATCCGACTCATGAGGTGGTCAATTCTTCACAGCCCGGTGAAAGGCCATGTTCGGCTGTTAATGCCTGCGGTATGTATCCAGAGCACTATAATTCTGATGTTGTTCTTCGTCGCAGCCTAAGATCTAATATTTTTGCTGCAAATGGCACATCTTTGACAAATCATAGCATGTTGAATAAGGCGATGCGTCGTACCGCAGCGCGAAACCTGCATCCAATGATGGACACCAAGACGGTGGTTTCCTCTAAAGGGGCGTCACTTTCGTCTTCGTCTTCACTGTCATCTCTGCCGGGTATGTGTTCTAGTGATAATTACTTATCCATTACAGCAATGCCTGATGATAGTTGCACTACAAATCTAGACAACTTAGGTTTTAGAATGATAATGAGTAGTACAGGAAAAAATTTATCGATTCAAGCTCTCAAAAGGGTAGAGAGTGATAGAGTGAAGCTAAATCAACAGAGCCGAAAGGAGTCAGGAAAAGTAGAAACTGAAGATAATGTGATAAATCAAGTTGAGTCAAGTGATGTCGAAGTCACGGATGTAAATAGTGATTTACTCGCACACTTGATCAAAGAGGTTTCGGATGTTGACTGTGAGATGGAGGATCTAGATATGCGTATTTGTGATTTCTTGGCCTCACCTCGAAAGTCGCATAGGAACAGGAAAGGTGGTAAAAAATTAAAATAAAAAATAGTTTATTATGAAAGGTTTTTTTGGAATAGCAGAGGTCTTTCAGACTTGGCTAAGTTTCGCTATATTTTGGAGGCTGTCAAAGAAAATAATCTAGATTTTCTAGCTGTAATGGAAACAGGCAAACAGGATATGTCCAAATCGCATTTAGCACGATTATCTGGAGGTGCGGATTTTGTTTGGCATTGTTTACCTCCTAGAGGGAGATCAGGGGGTATTCTTCTAGGTATCAATATAGCGTCATTTGATTTATCATTAGCTGTTGAGGGGGAATTTTTTATCAAATTCCATTTAATCAATAGGGCGGATAAATTCAAATGGATCCTTATGGCAGTGTATGGTCCAGCTCAGGAGGAATTCAAACCAGCATTTCTGGCGGAACTCGTACGAACTTGCCAACACAATTATCTTCCAACTCTGATTGGAGGAGATTTTAACATTTTGAGACATAGCAAGGAGAAGAATAATGATAGGTTCAACGGACGTTGGCCCTTCTTATTTAATGCTGTGATCGATAACTTTGATTTAAGAGAGATAGAACTCACTAGTCGTCAATTCACATGGGCAAACTCCTTACCTAATCCTACTTATGAGAAGTTAGATAGGGTTCTTATGTCTACCGAATGGGAGTTTAAATTCCCGTTGGTCTCTGTTCAAGCTTTGGACAGGGGTATTTCGGATCATACACCTTTATTGCTAGACACTGGCACATCGGCTTTTCCGGGGAAGTCTAGACCATTCTGGTTTGAGTTGAGTTGGTTCGAACGAGAGGATTTTTATGATAAGGTGGTCGAAATCTGGAATACACCGGTGAGAGGAAATAATTCTGTCCAACGATGGAATCGTAAATTAGGCACTTTACGAAGGTTTCTTCGTGGATGGGTTTCGCATACTAATGGAGTTTACAAACAAAAGAAAATCGAACTCTTGTCGAATATCGATGAGTTGGACATAGCTGCTGAGGGTAGGGATTTGACTGAGATCGAGCGAGAATGTTTGGCTCAGGCTCAGGATAATCTTGCAAGTCTTCTTAGGGAAGAAGAAATCAAAATTTTTCAGTGGGCTAAAGTGAAAAATGTCCTCTCGGGCGACAATAATACTAGATACTTTCAGTTGATTGCCAACGGCAAACACAGGAAGAAAACGATTTTTTCTCTTGACCATGACATTGGGAAAATCGAAGGACAGGCTAACCTTCAAAATTATATAACTAAATTCTATAAAGAACTTTTTGGGGAGGCCGTGGACAGTCTGTTGAGTCTTGATGAGGAGGACAATCATGATATTGTGAGAGTGTCGCAGACGGAAAATGAACTTTTAATGACACAGTTCACTGAGAGTGAAATTAAGGATGCTATTTTTCAGATGGAACATAACAAGGCACCTGGTCCTGATGGTTTCCCGGCTGAATTTTATCAAAGATTCTGGGAAGTTATCAAAGGGGATGTTCTTTCAATGTTTCAAGATCTTCATGCTGGGGATATACCTCTCTTTAGTCTGAACTTTGGTGTCATCACCCTTTTGCCAAAAGTTCAAGAGGCTAATATCATACAGCAATTCAGGCCCATTTGTCTTCTGAATGTGAGTTTTAGAATTTTCACGAAAATAGCCACAAATAGACTAAATCTGGTTGCGGACAAAGTTGTAAGTCCAACTCAAACAGCTATCATACGAGGACGAAACATCCTTGAGGGAGTCGTCATATTACATGAAACATTGCATGAGTTACATCGGAAAAAACTTAGTGGAGTTATTTTTAAGATCGATTTCGAGAAAGCTTATGATAAAGTTAAGTGGCCATTCTTGCTACAAGTCTTACGAATGAAGGGATTCGCACCTAAGTGGATGTAACAGCCCTAAATTAAATAAAAGGAGAATATTGCAAATGAAAATTTATGTGTGATTATTATTGCATTTTCCTGATTTCCTTGAATTATTAAAAATATTTTGGCTTTAATCATTAAAGCAAAGTCCATAAATGCCATATGGTAAATTGTAAAAGTAAAAAGTTAAAAACACTAAATCAATAAAAACCAGCAAAAACCGTGCTTGTCTGCTAGATATGTCCAGAAGCTTAATCATGGCTCTTGAGATCAGTCTAGCAATAAAAATAGATATAAAACACAAAATCTCTGCCGAATGGAAAAGCTGAATTTACCATGTTAGATTTGTGTAGAAGAAACCAGTAAGAATCTGACCCTGAGATTTTTACCTTACCGACATAGTAACTTTATAAACCTCTGGTAAAAATATAAAGAATAAATACTTATATTTGAATCATTAATAAATTGAAAAACAGAAAGTAGATAAATCTGTAAATGGCAATGTCAGAATTTTAATAATTTTGTAGTTAAATATAAAATTCTGAAAATTTTACAGGAGAATTTTTAGATCAAATAAATCTGAAAAAATTTAAAAAATAAAATAAATCATTAGTATACTTTAATAAATCAAAAACAGAATGCTCAGAAATTTAATTATTGCATTGTTATAATTTTAATAAAAGTTATGCTGAGAGTTTTTACCTAGAATTTTTACTGTACACTTATCCTTGCCTGACCAACACTCGCCAAAAGTTTGGTAATTTTCCAAGTCGGTTCTCTGAGCGAAACCTACCGGATAAGCTAGCTTCTTAGGATTTTTATTGCCCTGTGCTTGTGCTTGAGGCTTACATGTGGGCCTAGCCCTGTGCTCTGGCCAAACCACAGCCATCCGATCCATTGCCCGAGCCAGCTGCCGGCGCCAGACCCTTCTTCTCACTTCTCCCTCACGCAGAGCCTTCGCCTCTCTCGCTCACTCCCTCACCAGCACAGAGACAGCTTCACCGCCGCTCTTCTTTTGACTCTCCAGCGCCGCAACTCAGCCCCCGAGGTAGTCGTACGCCCTGCTGTCCCTGCCGTGCATCGTCGTGGCCATTGCGACTCAGAGAAGCGCCGAGTCCTCGCGTGATCGTCTCGGTTCCATCCCGCCGCCCTGCCCACCTGTTGCCACGGCGAAGCTAAGCCCGTGCAAATGCTGCCACGGCTCAAGTCGGCACTGACCCAGCCGATTCATCTCCCCTGCGCGCTTCCCAGCTGCTGCCACGGCATAGAACTTCCACTTAATTCACTGCCACGACACACTCCAGCGCCATTTCTTCTCCATTCCTCTCTTCCGCGCCAAGCCAGAGCAAACCGCCTTCCCCTCTCTAGAAAAACCCAACCCGAACACACTATAGCCTCAGGAGAGCCAGACCAACCCAGCAGTGAACCTCTTTCATGTGCGCAACTCCGGTTGTCTTCTCCGAGTTCGGTAAGCTGGCCAAAGGGAAGAAATCTCCGCGACGCTCATTATTCCGAATTAAGCCAATCCGCTTGCACTGAACCTTCCTCGTGATCACAGGAACCCATTCCAGGCGTCAATTTAAACTCTTCTTCTCCGTTGAACCGCGCAGCCACGCTCCTTCCTCCGCCCGAGCCACGCACGGTGAGAACATGATCCCACATGTATTCTTTTCAAATAAAGTGCTCAATCAGGATCTCTAGTACTCACTGATGCTCATGCCGTCAAGAATTTCATGGAAGAGATAAGCTTTAAGTGCTTTTGCTCGCCGGCCATGGCCTCCGCCGCATCTCCACGGTGGCGCGCCAACTCCGGCCATTCCGCAACCAACAAAAGGGTCCCCTGGGTGCGCACAGATGTGCTGATGCTCATGGTGGTACCGCTTCGCCGCCGTTCGCCGTCGTTCGTCGCCGGTGAGCCGGAGTTTGCGTGCCCTGTTTTGTGTCACTGACAGTGGGCCCCTGTTGTCAGCCGATGGCTTTGCGCACAGTCGCCTGACCAGTGGGACCTCCTCGCTAGTGATTCAGCGGGCAAAGCCAAAAACGAAAAGCGTAAACGTTTAGTGAAAACGTACTTTCCTGTTTCGGAAAGTTTTTATTTAACTGCATATATTCAACCCGAAAATATTCAAACTTTAATATCTTTTGAACCATCAGTTGAAATTGAGTGAAATAAATTTTTAAATTCGTCTAAATTCCTGAAGATTCATAATATGCAAAAATATTTAAAATTTCAACTCTGTTTAAAATTTTAATATTAATTTAAAGGAAGAATTCAAATATGCTATACATGGAATTTGTGCAAATGAACTCGAAATCAGCTAAAACCAATTTTGTTGGAATCCTTGTAATTTTAGGAACCTGAATATGTAAAAATAAATAGGGTTCACTATGGACAATGTTTAAGTTATAATATGAAGAACAATAGGTCATTATTAAAAATATGTGATTCAATATTAAATCATGAATATGAACTTCATAACCTTGTTTTACTGAAATTATAATTTTAAATGAATAATCTCATATTACCATATTAAACTAACTCAATAAATGAAAGTATGCAACCTTATACATATATACACATATACATTAATAACCATTCATGTACATATATTAATTATGATGAACATATGAAACTTCAAATAATTCAAATCAAGACTTATGCATGCTGTATGAAATTATTTTATTTGGATCTTTCTGTTTGCCTTATTAAGACTTGCTATTTGCTGGGTTAATATTATTGGACGACGAGTAGAACCCGACGAATCAGAGTTAGTTGCTGACGATCGTGAGTACGACATCGACGTCAATCAACAAGGCAAGCACCTCCTTTTGATCATGTTGATCCCAGTTTATAAATGTTTTCATTAAATGTTTTCCTTGAATGCGTATGTTTATTAAACATTGCTATGTTATGGACAATGGTAGTTACACCTGTAGATTCCTAAAGGTAGGGAATGAATTTGTGAACCTTGATACCATAGAAACATGGTTAGACAATATATAATGTCATTCTGGGAATACATGATATTTAATCCTGCTTAGCCATACTTTAGATTTGGTAAGGATCTGTTAGAAACTTTGGTCACAAAACATCTTGAAGTCTTTGGACAAATTGGTGACATTGATCAAATGTTATTTGGACATGCTAAGGCATGATGGTGATTTTGGTTATTTTGGTTAAAAATGAAAACAAAATGATAATATTGATACAGGCAATTATTGGCAATAGCCGGGTGTGCAGAAGAGATTGCACGTAGTGTAGGGGGAGATTATTGCCTATGTCGGATTAAGGACCGAACTAATTATGCGCTATATCCAAGTCTTTCGTACAACCACAAGTCTTTGTTATGGGCGGTCTTAACTAATTAAATTACTTAAAACTAGCTTTGCACTTTGGTAGGGTAGTAGTAATGCGGGCCGTTCTTAATGGATTGCTCGAAGGGCGTCCACACCGAGGTGATAATGGATCAAACGTTTTACGATATAATGGTGTCTGCAGTATACGGAGAAGTTCCATCATTTCTATGCCGAGTTCTTCTTCGAGGTATGGGTTTTAAGTCCGTCTTTGGTGCAAAGTTAGGGTTAAGTAATTGAGCAGTTATGCTATGATCGCCTTGCCGACTCACCAAAGGAAGTGTGTCGAATGGCCTAGCAAAAGGGTTGATCATTTCGGTGGGTAAAGCTGTACACCTCTGCAGTGTAAATCTTTTCGAAAAGCCGTTCCCGCGGTCATGGGACACTTGGTGCTCCTGCATTAGTTAGCTGTTTTATTTTACAAAATGTGGGTTTTGACATGCGTTGTCAATTATTATGATTTGGATTGAATATCCCTGTTGGACAGATTTATTTCTGATTTATACCATGTGATGGTATTGGATGATTCATGGAGACGATTAAAAGAACTAAGGTTCATGAAATTTACTGATTCATACTTACACATTAAATTGCTTTTATTTAAATTCCGTTTATGTTCTACACTTCAGTAAAATTCTTTCGCAATTTAGCTTTCTGCAAATTTACCATGAAAGCCTTTCCTTTGAATGGCCTGCATGTATATTAGGATTTGCAAAAGTCTTGCGAGAACGAAAGTACTCAACTTGCCACTGTTGATATTTTAGGTGAAGAATCAGATTTCCCCGACAACGCTTATCTCGATGCAGGATGCGGGGATGTGAATGATGAGTTTGACTAGGGTCCACCTTGTCAGTTGCCTGTGGGGATATTGGGCTAGAAAGGCATACTACAAGATTTATGTCTCCACTGCTACTTTTATACTTTTGGTATTGTAAGAATATAATGTAATTTTGCTTCCGCTAATATAATAAAATGTGTGTGGTTGTGATATCAATTTGTAAATGTGCGTGCTAGCCACTGATCATGGGACTAGTACTGTGTGCACATGGTATCCATTCTTGGTATTAATTTATCAAAAATGGGGGCCTCACAAGTTGGTATCAGAGCCATGCTGACCTTAGGAAACCCTAGGTGAATTGGCGGTAATGGGAAACTTAAAATTTGAAATTCGAATCCAAATACTAAAATGATGAATTAGGATGCCTTACCTATCTAATTACTATAAATAAATGCTATCTTTATAGTAATTCTTTCCTATTTTAATTTCTGCTAGAATCTTTTCCTATAAAACTTCTTTACTATCTTGCATTTAATCAGGAATACTAATTCCTTATTAAATGTGCAGATGGGGGAATATACACCTTGCTATACTACTACTAGCCGGGAGGATTCAGGCATGACGGGCGTGCTCACCCGCATGCTAGAATTTGCTCATTTTCCGGAGAACCCGAGATATGTGGTTTTTCATGCTCCAGTGAGCCCGGTGTCAGTGGAATTTATTGCAAGGGTGATAATTCCAGCAAGACCTGTATATGAAGAAGAAGACCGAGCTTTTGATGGACACAGGTATTGGTTAAATTTGCTATGAATGAGGCGCCTATGTTGCCATAGTTCGCTCGTCATGCTTTACAGTGGCGGGTGCTTATAGGAGGTTTCCATCACGTCCACGGGAGGAAAATGTTTATATGGATCCATTGGATTCTTTGAATCAGTCTGCGCAATCTAGTGGAGTTTGTTAGTGCTTTGGACCAGAGTTATCACCAGGCGATTTCAGAATTCAGAGAAAGTCGTCGCAGGGTGGCAACTTTGGAGAACACTATAGCTCCCTACGTTGCAATGGGATTGATTCCGCAATCAGCTCTAGGAGACACACCACAAACGACGGTTCAGGAGGCGCCTGAAGCTGCTGCACCCCCGAGGCGTAGATGACAGGCTAGAATGTCAGTAGGTGGAAGTCGTCCTCGTCTAGCTAGTATTCATGTAGAGCGTAGCAGTCTCACTCTTCGCCATCCACGAGGACCGCAGGTGTACCGCCGTCGTGGTTCGGTGTCAGACGCTGAGAGCAGTACTGTTTAGGGTCTAGAGTGGAGGATAGTAGGTTATGAGTACATGTATTTTCACTAGAGTAGTATGGTAGTAGATCTTCACCTGTTGCATCATCGTACTTCTGTTGTAAATATTATGAATTAAATAAAGCTTTTGGTTGTGTATTTATTGCGTGCTTTTGGCTCCTACTCGTAAATATTTAACACCTGTTAAAATTTTTACGATGTTGTGATCCTAAAATAATAAAATAGGAAAAAAAACGGAGAGTGAAATTGATTTATCAATCTTCTCTTGAAATCTATTTCAGATGCCTGTCACTAGATCTCTGAGTGAGATTTTGCAAGGCGAGGCATCGCCGGAGAATCAAATCCCAAGGGTGACTTTGACCACGCCAATGCAGCCCAATCCGGTTCACCCAACCGCAGGAAGGGCTTCATCCTCTCGACAACCCCAAGATCCACCTCCGCAAACTCAAGAAAATGTCTCTGAAGAACAGTTACCTGGACCTCCTACCATGGCTCAAGTTCTAGCCATGATAGAAGAAGGCATGAGGCGAATACCCTTCTTCTTGACAAGAATCGGTTGAACAACGCCAACCTTGCCTTCTTCTTTGCGAGGCTGGAAATGTCGAGGCACATCGTCAAACTAAGTTGGGAGAGTTCTTAAAAACTCGACCCCTGACTTTTTCTTCTTCGGCTGATCCCATGGATACTGATGATTGGCTTCGTTCAATCAAAGGGAAGCTGAATATTGCTCAATGCAATGAGCAAGAAAAAGTTCTATATGCCTCATATCAATTGCAAGGTGCTGCTGCTGTCTGGTGGGAGAACTACCAGGCAATTCAACCTGATGGGCCAGAAGTGTCATGGGAAAAATTCAAAGCAGCTTTCCGAAGGACTCATATTCCTTCAAGCCTAATTGACTTGAAGAGGCGAGAGTTCCTTGATCTGCGTCAAGGAAACATGTCAGTAATGGAATATCTCCATCGCTTTAATTATCTCGCCAGATATGCAACTT
This sequence comes from Guadua angustifolia, assembly GCA_036346375.1. Taxonomy (NCBI): domain Eukaryota; kingdom Viridiplantae; phylum Streptophyta; class Magnoliopsida; order Poales; family Poaceae; genus Guadua; species Guadua angustifolia. Next base: position 55,912,155 of record CM070510.1, read on the forward strand.
CTGAAGTAACTCTTGAAGCAAGGAAGATTGATCGATTCCGAAGCAATCTAAATGATGAAGTCAAGCATACTTTAGCTCTCCACGACTTTCACGACTTTCACGACTTCCAAACTCTCGTGGACAAAGCTATTATAGCTGAGCATAGCTCACGAGATGTGATGGAAAGCCGTAAAAGGAAGTGGATGGCTCGTAAAGTTGCCGCTCCAAGCCCCTCAAGGCCGCGCTTTAGTCAACCGACTAATGTTCGACCAGTGGTTCCACCACCTCAGCGCCAGAGAAGGCAAGCGCAGGCTCCCCAACCTCCTCCAGTCCGTGCAAATAGAAGTGAAAGAGGACGTCCGTCTGGAATGTCAAATCAGGCGGCCAGCGTCACATGCTTTTATTGCAAAGAGCGTGGGCATTACGCCAACGCTTGTCCAAAGAAGAGTCAAGTTCAAACTCATCAATCAGTTCAAGGGGCACCTCAGCGACCCCTAGGTCGACCCCAAGGACCTGGCGGTGCTCAAACTTCGAAGCCAGCATCTACCCCAAGTCAAGGAACAGTCAGTGGTCGCCTTCATCACGTGACTGCTGAAGAAGCTAATGATGCAATGGACGTAGTACTGGGTATGTTTCCTGTTCACTCGGTACCTACCTTAGTACTCTTTGATTCTGGAGCATCACATTCTTTCATCTCTAAAAAGTTTGCTGAACAACATAACATTGAAACTAGTCTTCTCCCTTCAAAAATGATAGTCTATTCCCCTGGATCTGTCATGAACACCATAAATCTGTGTCCTCAAGTTAGCATTGAAATAAATGGAGTAATCTTTTATGCTAACCTCATTCTTATAGAAACTTCAGGACTAGATGTAATCCTTAGCATGGATTGGTTGTCTAAGTATAAAGGATGCATAGACTGTGCCAATCGATCCATATCTTTAGTTAGTCCCGAAGGAATTTCAGTTCATTTCTCTTCTATTCAAAGTTCTTCACAACCACAATTCTTTCTTTGCTCAACCGCAGCAAAAGACTTCAATCAAATTCCAGTGGTTTCTGAATATCCAGATGTCTTCCCAAATGAACTACCCGGCATTCCACCAGATAGAGACATGGAATTTGTTATAAATCTTGTCCCCGGAACAGCTCCAATTTCTAAACGTCCTTACCGCATGCCCCCAGATGAGTTAGTCGAATTGAAGCAGCAAATCAAAGAGCAGTTAAGTAAAGGATTCATTCGACCAAGCTCTTCTCTGTGGGGTAGTCCAGTTCTTTTTGTTCCTAAGAAAGACGGTGGTATACGCATGTGCGTAGATTACCGAGCTTTAAATGATGTTACTATCAAAAACAAATATCCTCTTCCTCGTATTGATGATCTATTCGATCAATTGACTGGTGCTCATATCTTTTCTAAAATTGATTTGAGACATGGGTACTATCAATTGAAAATCAAACCAGAAGATATCCCAAAAACTGCTTTCACCACACGTTACGGGCTGTATGAATACACCGTGATGTCTTTTGGACTTACAAATGCTCCAGCTAGTTTCATGACCCTCATGAATAAAGTATTTATGGAGTATTTAGATAAGTTCGTAGTGGTTTTCATCGACGATATCATCATATACTCCAAATACGAAGAAGATCATGTACAACATTTGCATATGGTGCTCGAGAAACTTCGAGAGCATAAACTTTACGCCAAATTCGAGAAATGTGAATTTTGGCTAAAGGAAGTTGCTTTTCTCGGGCATGTCCTATCTGAAAATGGTGTTGCAGTTAACCCCAGCAAAATTCAAACTATCTTAGATTGGGAATCCCCCCAATCTATCCCCAAAGTCCGAAGCATCCTCGGTATGGCGGGATATTATCGCCGCTTTATCGAGAATTTCTCCAAAATCGCTCGACCTTTGACTCAACTTTTAAAGAAGGAAAAGAAATTCGAATGGACATCTGAATGCGAAGCAAGCTTCCAAGAGTTGAAGAAAAGATTAACAATGACCCATCTTTGGTGTTACTGGCGTCCACAAAACTTGATGTCTATTGTGATGCATCAAGACATGGTCTTGGATGTGTTCTGATGCAAGAAAGAAAAGTCGTAGCTTATGCTTCTCGTCAGTTACGACCTCATGAGCTCAATTATCCCACTCATGATCTGGAATTAGCGGCCGTAGTGCACGCTCTCAAAATTTGGCGTCATTACCTCATCGGAAATCGATGTAATATCTTTACTGACCACAAAAGTCTAGGGGTGGAAAACGAGCCAGTTGAGTTTTTTTTCGAGCTTTCTTCGACACTAATTTATTCTTATTTATTATAGTCTCCAGTATTATTTGAGACCCAACTTCGAGCCGAGCCTAATGAGCCGAGCCTGACGAGCCGAGCCGAAGTTGACCCTTGTTCTAAATCAACTAATTTTTACTTTAAAAGAAAAATGAATGTAATCGGAGCAATTTTAAAATGAGCCACCGAGCCAGCTCAACGAGCTTTTTTTCCAGCCCTACAAAAGTCTGAAATATTTCTTTACCCAGCCAGATCTAAATCTGAGACAGAGGAGATGGCTAGAATTGATAAAAGACTACGACCTTAATATTCAATACCATCTGGTAAAGCTAATGTCGTAGTGAGATGCTTTAAGCCATAAACTCCATTGTCTTTACGTATCATCCTATACCAACCAAACAGATCGATAGAAGAGTTTCGCAAACTCAATTTGGGAATCATTGAAAAAGGTTTCTTGGCCGCACTTGAGGTGCAACCAACTCTTAAATCCTGAATTAAGAATGCCCAACTCAAGGATGAATCCATCATCAAAATTCGTGAAGAATTGAGTCAAGGAGTTGAATCTGAATTTCATGAAAGTTCAGATGGAGTACTTATGTACAAAAATCAAATCTATGTCCCTAATGACTCTGAGCTTAAAGATTTAATCCTCAAAGAAGCTCATGAATCACCTCTCTCGATCCACCCCGGAAGCACAAAAATGTATCAAGATATTCGACAAGAATATTGGTGGCCCGGTATGAAAAAGGACATTGCCGCATATGTCACAATCTGTGATGTATGTCAGCGTGTTAAAGCCGAGCATCAATGTCCTGCTGGACTTCTTCAACCTCTGAAGACCCCTGAGTGGAAGTGGGATGATATCGGTATGGATTTCATCACTGGTCTGCCAAGAACCAGAAAAGGGCATGATTCCATATGGGTTATTGTTGACCGCTTAACCAAAGTGGCTCACTTCATCCCAGTCAAGACCACTTATCGAGGAGACAAACTTGCTGAACTATATTTGGAAAACATCATTCGTCTACACGGTGTCCCAAAGACAATTGTTTCAGATCGAGGATCTCAGTTCACTTCTCGTTTCTGGGAAAATCTGCATAACCTTCTGGGAACTAAGCTAAACTTCAGTACAGCCTATCATCCCCAGACAGATGGTCAAACTGAAAGAACAAATCAAATCCTTGAAGACTTGTTGAGAGCTTGTGTGTTGTCATATGGCCTTAATTGGGAGAAAAGTTTACCATTTGCTGAATTCTCCTACAACAACAGCTTTCAATCTAGTCTCCAAATGTCACCTTTTGAAGCACTTTATGGGAGGAAATGCCGAACCCCTCTTTTCTGGTCCGAAGTTGGAGAAAGGAAATTCTTTGGCCCAGATCTTATTCAAGAAGCTTAAGAGCAAGTAGATATGATCAAAAGCCTGACGAGGCCTGGGAACTCCTTGACCGGCCGGCGGCGGTCAGCAGATTCCCATGCTCGGAAGGCCCCGACCGCGACACAGGTGCGCCGGGGCCTTCGACCTCGGGCGGTGTGCCGAGCTCGACTCCGACGACCTCGGCTCGGGCGGGTCTCGTCTGAAGCCTGGTCCGCCCAAGGATTTTGGATCTAGCGTTTGTTGGCGGTTTCGAGAGAGAGGGTCGAGGATGACTAAGAGTGTGCGGCAAGTTCGGGGGCAGTTGCTGCAGGCCCTCAAGGTGCACGAAAGCCCCTTTTCAAGGATCGCTCCCGGTCGTTGCGGGCGAAAGGAGTATAAAAGATCAAGGACGCATGAGCTCCAAGGGGACACAACACAGCGCACACAGCAGCTCGAGCTAGGATTCACCGTTATTGCCTTGAGTTGTAAACACTGCTCTGTACACCCATATAACAAGAATCACCGCCGCAAGGCGATCGGAATGAAACTATTACCTTGACAGGGCTCGAACCAAGTATAAACCTTAAATCTCGCGTTCGTTTGTCGTCTTGCTCGACCACCTCCATGACCGGTTTTCTTCCTCCGATTCGAGTAAAACGCCGCTCGGGTCGTAACGTTCTGACCCCTACCTCACTTCTTGCGGTTGGCGATCCCGATCGTCGACAATTATTATGATTTGGATTGAATATCCCTATTGGACAGATTTATTTCTGATTTATACCATGTGATGGTATTGGATGATTCATGGAGACGATTAAAAGAACTGAGGTTCATGAATTCCGCTAGCATTCGTCTCTCGCAGATTGATGATGAATTCCGCTGGAATCTGTGCCAAAATGGCCAATTCTCGGTCAAATCCCATTATCAAGCTTTGATTAAAAGTCAGGTGCCAAATTTAAATAAACGGTTATGGGAACTTAAAGCTCCATTAAAAATTAAGGTGTTCTTGTGGTATCTTAGGAGCGGAGTGATTCTCACCAAAGATAATTTAGCAAAGCGAAATTGGCAAGGGAGCAGAACATGTTGCTATTGTAACAAACATGAGACAATTAAGCATCTGTTTTTTTATTGTCGTTTTGCGCAAACGGTTTGGTTTTTGATTTATCTAGCTTTTGGTATATCTCGTCTAACGGGTGTAGCTCATATGTTTGGAAGTTGGCTAGAGGGTTTTGATAGTAATGGTAGAAGCCTCGCTCTTCTTGGCGCTGCAGCTACGTGTTGGTCTATATGGTTAAGCAGGAATGATAGAGTATTTCAAAAGAAAAACTTTTTTCTCCGTTCTGAGTTATCTTTGCTACTACCCACGCTGCTCGTCGACGAAATGTGTGTTGCAGAAGGTGGAGACGCGAGCTACTTTGGCGGAGGCTACTCGTTGTTTGGTTCGGGTGGCTAAGGATTTCTATGCCCGGGCATATGGATGGCGGTCTAGTCTTCGGATTGATAGTCACTAGTGTGTGTTTCTTTTTATTCTTGTTTGGTTGTGTGCTTAAGTTAAGCAAAGGCCGGAAGAAATTTCAAGGACTTGTATTGTCTTGATGTAAGTTTCTTGAGATTAATAAAATTCTTCCTTTTTCAAAAAAAAAACGACTACTGATAACTTTATAAAAAGAGACAGATTTGATGATTCTAGAGAAGATGCGCCATTTAGGTTGCAATCAACCACAAGTTTCTGGAGAGAATAAGACAGCGATGCCGACGGACGTAGAAACCTAAAACAAAACATTGAATCTTCTGTCTTCAAAATGTTGGCAATTTTTTGTATATAATAGGTAGGTATTCTCCAAGACTTTTGATTTTTATGGACTTCATCCTTAAATCCACTAGCTTTGTTTGGTCCATGCTTATTTTTAATTTATGTGAATTTTAGTCTCACATTGATTTCTTTAATACAATCTTATGGTTGCAAGTTAATTTGCATAGTAACAAATTTACAGTGGCATGATATATGCAGTAGTAGCAATAGTATAAATTTATGTTGTTGTAGCACAATTTTCACCAATTTGAATATATTAATTGATCCTTACATGCTGCTAGTGTTGGAAAAAAAAATGCAGGGGGCACTTTTTTTTTTTTGTCCAATGCGTCAGCAGAGTGGAGGTGGACGCAGCACGAACATTGTGAATCTTCAGCAAGTTACTAGTTTTGGCAGTTTTGACAGTCTAAGCATTTATTGTCTTCAAAATTTAATTTACCCAGAAGAAGCCAAGAAATCAGAATTGCGATCAAAGCGGCTTCGTGCATTGAGTTTGTTCTGGTCAACTGATCATGCTCGGACGAGTGCGCAGGACGAGGATGTGCTAGCAAATCTGCAACCTTCTTGTAATCTTGAGAGACTACTTGTTCAAGGCTACATGGGCACCCAATTTACTGGTTGGGCAAGCATGATATATTCTTCGTTCCCCAAAATTGTGCAAATTACACTGTCCAAAATGCCAAGGTGCATGCATCTCCCTCCTCTGGGGTTATTACCGAATCTAGAGGTGTTAGATATTTCTGATATTGAGAATCTAGAAGAGTGGTCAATAATGCAAGTGGATGACCAGGAACAGGACACTGAGAGGGACTTCCGAAAACTTCACACATTACGTATTAGAAGCTGCCCTAAGCTGAGATTCAAGCCATCGATCCCAGCCAGTTTAAGATATTACATACAGAATAGCAGCGAAGTTCTATCATCATTTGATCGACCCACTTCTCAGAGGAAATTATTTGATCGAGCTGCATATGGAGTGACCTCTGCGTTTAAAATTTCAATGGAAATTGATGGCTGCAAGCTATCTTGTGATGGGTGGAAAGGGCTTCAGTATCTACGCAGCCTTGAAGAGCTGACTGTCAAGAATTGTCCTACACTGATCACCTTGCCAGAGAGCATTCAGGGCCTGCACTCCCTCCAGAAATTACACATACATGACTGTCAGAATTTCAGTACACTGCAAGAATGCTTGGAACATCTGAGCTCACTGAAGGAGATAAGGATTGAACTTTCTGACATGGTGTTGTCCTTTCCCCAGTCTATACAGCGTCTCTCTTCATTGCAGACCTTGAACTTGTGGTGCGATAAGAAGTTGGAAGAACGGTACCGCTCCGGCGAAGACTGGAGTCGCATTGCACACATACCAGAAATAAAGATAAATGGGGTAACTTCTTAGCTTGTATTATTGTTGTTCAATCACTGTTCACTCACGTTATGCATTCTTTTGTTAGCATAAACTTAAGGATCTTAGCGCCTGAATCTAACACCTAGAAGAGGGCTTAGAGTAAATACCTTCGGATTTGGGGTTGGATGAAGACGCCATTGCACTTGGTGAAGAGGTAGCAGTGGCGTTGGCGAAGGGGCGACGGCCTTCCAGTTTGCGCGTCCTCCTCCTTCTCGTTGATGGCCCTCTCCTCACTTGCGCGCGCGCCATGGTAGAGGGTCACCGGCACTGGGAGGGGCCGGTGGTTGGCCTTGGTCTTCAGTGCCACTCCCGAGTTCACCTTTGATCAGTTGGTAGCTTAGGGTTTCTAATCACGCAACTATCCGGGAGGAGAACTCCCTTCATCTCTTATACTCGGGGTGACCTGGGACCAGGCCAGGCGGTTAGTTGATTGTCTCCCCTGATTAGGGAGACGTGGGCAGTTAGCCCCTAAAGACTCGGTCAAGCATTGACTTGGCCTGAGATCAACACTAACATTCTCCCCCTTGATCGAGAGGCCTCATCTTACAAGTCTTAAATCTCAATAGAATGATACACCAAGATGAAGTATTGCAGCAGCTAATGAACACCACTGAATCTCGACATCTATGACAAACCATTCTATCTCGACATGACACTTACTCACACTTATCAGGGAGAATGCTTAATACAATCTCTTAGTATAGTGCACCATTCCATCTCAAAATGATAACTTCTTAATCTTATTAGAACATGGCCTATTCACATATGGTCCAGTTGTGCAATCTGTCTTTATATATTCTTTCGTGCACATCAAAATCAGAAAGACAGACAAGCTTCCAGAATCATGATTTGAGATCTCAATTTGTTCCAAAACAGTAGGCTTACTTTAAAACTTAATGCCGGCAACTTATGGCAAGCCCACTGTAAAAATCACATATGGCTGAATATAATGCCCAGTGCTTGCATCTTAACACTTATTACTTGCTCTTCCTGGGCACCACAACCCTGAACTTACATGATACTCAACTCTTGCACTCAACACTTGCTTGTTGAGCATCAAGATCTTACACTTATATTTCTATTTGATTCTGGATTCAATCTTTCACATTATCCTGGGTTTGGCAATACCACTTGACATGTTACTCGAACAAAAATTGCACTCTTAATGAACCCGGGATGAGTTCATTATCCCAAGACAACTTTCTTATTCTTAAAACACTATAGTCTTACTCTTAAAGCTCATTAAACCTTTATGGATTCAAAAACATGCCACAACTTGGTCTTCATCAGCGATGATGACATAACTTAATGGAGTTAGAGTCATTCCACGCAAAGCGACTCCCCTCGCAAGGATGATTTATGTGGATTTCTTAGAATCACCTTGCTAAGACAATTGTCATGACAACGCATAACTCAGCGGTTGCCAGACATCTTCACATGTGAGCATGTAATCCATTTGCATCATATATGCAACTTAAAATCACTTATAATTTTCCAGGGGTCCAATCCTGGACTAAGTTTGCCAAAAATCCCGGTTTCAAAACTTTAAGGGCTCACAATATATTTAATTGTATTACTTATGTCAGCATTTATCTTAGAGACTTCTTTGCCCTTATTTGGGAATATTCCCACTTATTTGGACCTTTCTTGATGAATCTTAAAACATATATTAAAGATATCACCAATGTCCCTTGAAGAAAAAATACTTCAGGTCTTATCAGTAAGACCCCAATTACTTAAGGTCAACAAGTCGACCAATCAAGATTCTTATTCAACCTTGTACTGTTAATTAGCAACTTACTATAGGTGTAACCATCATAATTACCTACTTACTTTAGTGAAGTGCCTTTCGAAAGCATTCACAAAATGTACACCTAATGAGAGTTCTTATGAGTGTAAAACACAACATTGACACTCAAAGTCCAAAACTCATAAGAGAATTCAAAGGTGGTGTCTGTGAGCAGCAAGTGCGACTCATAGCCTTTTAACTATGCTCCTTTAGAGTCACCTTTGTTAATGTGAGCCCACGACAGCCCACTGTATTGGCTCTATCAGGAGAAAATTTCTGATCCAAATAGGATGTAGCTAACACCAACTGGTTTTACTTTCAACTATTTCCCTTTAGAGTCACATTCATCTTTGTGGACCCATGACAGCCCACTATATTGGCTCTTCCAAGAAAACTTCTGATATGTACTTTGATGACATCAACTTATCATCCATCCAAAATTCAACTTATCATCCATCCAAAATTCTTAATCTAGAGAAGTGGAATAAACATCTTGATGGGATTTGTCTCTCCCCCTCGAAATGTGAACCAAACACAGTTCCATATTTTGATAAAATCTCATAGCTGATATTCCACTTCTATGACCTCACATTAGAAACTTTACTATTCATGAGGTCACGCACTATGCACATAAAACTTAGCATTTGCTTAACTTCTTCATCAGTGCCAGTCTAAAAACTTATTTGAATTGAACTAGGGGATTGCTCCCCCAGATCCGAGGATTTCTGTGAGACCCCGTTCGGATGAACAGGAACCTCCATGTGATTACTGTGCTATTCCCTGGATCAGTAGCTAGCACTCACATGTTTACAACAATTGGAAATCATAACCATACAAATAATAATTAAGCGGAAACGATTACATAAATAAATATTACAACTCAGAGGAATCAAGCAGCAAAGGAAGCAATGTCTCGTAGTTTGCCCAACCATTCCCGCAGGCAACTGACCAGGCATAAACTCCAGACAGAAAACACGCCGAAGAAAAATCCCGCAACCTGCGACAAAAGAGAGGCTCGAAGCAACGCTAACTCAATTACCTACAATATAATTAAGCAAGGGTGAGTATTTTACATACTCAGCAAGACTTGAGCAAATCCTACAATACATGCAGGCCTTTTCAAAGGAAGCTACTACAGTTCATTTGCATAAAGCGAATTTGAATTTGTAAATCAAGTTATTTGCAAACGAAATTTATAAGAGCAGGTTTAATTGATAACAAATAGATACAACAGTAAGTAATACTCACAGTCCTCCATGACGTGAGCAACGAATCATTCACATTCCTGAAATCCACAACTGTCGGCCCTTCGACATAAAACATAGTTGCAAAACAAATAGAACCAAACCCATTTGAAAGATGATAAAACATCTAGCATTGGAATGAAATCACCAAGTGCTCATGACCGCGAGCGCGGCTAATTAATTAGATTTAAACTCTGCAGAGGTGTACAACTTTACCCGCAAGGAATGATCAACTTTTGCCCGACACACTTCCTTAGGTGTGACGTCAAGAAGACCATACATAGTCGTTATAATACCTAGACATGGCTTTGGTCCAGCCCGGGCCGTTAACCCCCGCCGTAGAACTAGAAACACACACCCAAGCCGTGGATCCACTTTCACACACCAACACAACGTTTCTAAACACGGCAGTATGGACACAGTTGCATTAGCAAGTAGACTGACCGGAATACCCGTCGAGAGTAGACCTAACCGGAAAACTCTGTGCAAAGCTCCGCCTACCAATGAACAAAGCCATGTCTAAATATATAACAAACTATGGCTAACCCATCCTCACCCTTGTGGTTTGCACGAAATCTCGGATCAATAGCGTCCCATTGCTCGGTCCTTAAACCGACACGGCGACACTCCACCCTACACTACGTGCAAGCTAAATCACACAACCGCTATCGCCAATAATCGCCCGCATCAAAGCATAGTTTCATTTTGGGTTTTAATCAAAGTACCCATAACCGCTTTTCCCAAAGTGGACCATTCGGGTTTCGGGTAAAACATTTCAAACAAAATTTTAATCATGATCATCTGTTCCTTAGATACTAAAGCATGGCTAAGGTGTTAAATATGTTCGCATATACCCAAAATGACATTAAGAAATGTCTAACCTTAATCTATGGTTATCAAGGTTCACATGTTCATAATCATCAACGGAGGATCACGAAACAACAGTATAACTACCAACCCACAAAATAGCAATTTACATAAAGTAATCGCATGCATAAAACAATTTGATGCACAAAAGGAATATAAAATAATGGGATCAATATGGTCAAAGGATGCTTGCCTTGCTTAATAGACGCTTACGGACGAAGACGAGGATTGCGGCGGCGGCATTTAAGCTAGAGGCGTCGGGCTCTACGTCGAACAACGGAGAAAAAGCAAAACGCTAACTTCAATAAGAGCGAAAGAAATAGATAACAAGAACAAATAAACTCTTTACAAGAAACAGGGATTGCTCTTTTTGAGTTTATTAGTCTTATTTTACGAATTCAAGATGCTAAAATTGATTAGATTAATAGAATTAATCATTGGTTGCAAGTTCATTGATTCTCTATGAACAGACTTGAGCTCAAAATAATAACACTTAAGGTTGTTTAACTATTTGCTTTCATATGTTAGACTTGATAAAACAAAGGTATTTTTCTTGATTAAGCTAGAACATACTTTGGTTAACGATTCTAAGGTGATTTCCCAAATTGTTGGGTTTAGACGAGGCATAAAACTTACTACTGAAAAGGCTTATATGATATTACAATTTACGATATAAGAAATCGGCCAACAGAGGCCCGGGAATCCTTATCTTTTAAGGATTTTGGGCTAATAAGAAGAATATGCAAATCTTGATAAAATGATATTATCTTTATATAACGGGGTAGTCTACACTTTAAAGAACACTACTAAACTAGTTACACAAGTTTTAAGGTTTGGATTGGATATTATATTCACTGACGAAAGAGCTTAAGTGACAACTAAAGCTTACGATTCACCGAATCGGCCAAAAGGTAAAGTAGATGATTAACGATTAAGGGATTAGGTTGATAAGATTAATATGCAAACTTTGATGGAATGAGATTCTTTTTATAGATCAAGGTAGTGTAAACTTTGTACAATGTTACTAAACTGATTTTACTGATTTTAGCATTTGGATGAGTTATATTATCTACTGGTGAAATAGCCTAAATGATCATATGGGAAACATTGAATCGGCCAAGCTTCACTTTGAGTTTGCGACTACATTATTCATGACCTTTAATTCATTTTTCAGGGGTTAACAGTAAACAATCCTAGAAATGTTTTAAAGTTGATTTTGCATTGTCTTGACTTAAACTGCAATAGGTTTCCTATTTGATTATTGTTACATTTGACATTTCTTTACGATAAAAGAAGTCAAGTTAAACTTTATTCCAATTATTTTCACATACATATGTCTTCACTGTTTTTAGGAACTTGATGCTATTTGCCATATCATTTTGTGAGTGTTATGCTATTATTTTGCTAATGGCCATAACAAGATTAATTAAAGATTATGAAGCAAACAATTTAAATTGAGTTGAACATCGATGATTTCACATATTTGAGTTTATTACGATTCCAGAGACAACAAGAACTTATTTTATAGTTATAAAAGTTATATCTTTCCATATGTGCCATAATGACCATAATAGTGTGTTTATCCCATTTTAAGTTTAAATGATGGTTACGTGATTCAAGAGTCGAATATTTTCGTATATTTAACCACATTCGATCCTAGCATCACATTAAAATTTATCTCACCATTTCATTACTTATTATGCACAAATTCTCATTAAAACCCATATTAGCACCCTAGTCAAAGTTTAACATAAATAATTATTCCGCAGGTCAAGAATTAAATGTTTTTACATATTTATATTCCTCTTGATTTTAGATGATTGTACAATTTTATTTCATTCAAATTGGAGTAACCATGCAAAAGTTATAAATGGTTGAATGTTTTTCGGCTAGAAAATGGCATGGAAATCCAGAATGCGTTTTATCACTGAGAAAGCGTCTTTTGGACTCAGCTCTTCTTCTACCTTGCTCGATTGGCTCCAGCGCACAGAGACAGAACAGGGGACTTCTAGGGCTGGCCGGCGAGGGGTCTTCCGGCGATCCTCCGGCGAATGCGAGGGCATGGAGAGCATCAGCTCGGCGAGGCGCATCCAGTGGAGGTGTCGGCTCGGCGGAAGAGATACCGGAGCAGCGCCCACGAGCTCGGGGAGAGGCGGCCATGGCGGAAGGTTGAGAAGAGAAATCAAGGGGTGAGAGCTCGAATTGATAGCATGTATAGCATCACGGGGTGACAAGGAGTTGATTTCACCGCTAGCAAGCGGAGATGGACAGAGAAGCTAGCCCACTGCGCCGGACTTGGGAAGAAAGGCTCTTGGCGGCGGCACTATTTCGCATGGAAGGAGCTGGATGTTCTTGAGGGCTTTTGATCGGTGGTGCGTTGTGATGCTCCAGCTCAAGGTGATTCGAAATGGTCGGCTCTAGGGCTTGATTTCCTTGGCTACCGAAAGCAACAGAGGTCCTGGAAATGGCGGATTTGGCAGGGAGGTTCTTGCGCCTGGCTTGAGAAAAGTGAAGAGGACTGAGGGGGAAATGAGGAGGAGGTTCTTGCAGTGCGGTTTGTAGCCAAGATTTGCAGGAGGTGAGTGGGATTTGGTTGTCCTGTGCTTCGGGAGTAGGCGCCAGTGGAGCGAACAGCTTCGGGAAGGTTCTTCGGTGGAGCAAACGGAGGTTGAAGGCAATGGTCTGGCAGATGGGTCCATTGTCAGTGACTGAATTTTCTCCAATGCGCCAACGGAACGGAACGGCGACGAATGGCCCACACGTCGGTGAGTGATCAAAGGAAAACAGGGTGATTCGGGATGAATTTCTCCTTCTCTCTGATTTTATTGGGCTATCAGATCATGGTATAAATTCATCAAACCTTTTGACGGAGATCTTTGAATGTATTCTGATGCTTGGTAAAATTTTCAGATTAAAATGAGTTACTGGGAAATTACTAATATTCTGACAACGGTGACTGCCCTAATTCCTTGTTTCGGATTTTGACTTTTCTTTGGGATCAATTGAAACCTATTATTTTTCAAATTTTGTTTTTCAAAAGGATTTGATCTTAGAATGTTTCCATAAAATTTTTAGCTCCATTTGTGATTCCAATATTTTATGTAAATTCGGACAATACATTATTTTGATTTAAATGTTGTCTTTCCATTTTATCTCTTTATTATTCTATGCATAAAATTTCAATTGTTAGCTAAAATGATTCAATTGAATGATCAGGGTTGTCATGGCAATTTTCTAAAGTTTTACTTTTTACATTTTTGCCTTTTTACCATTATCCATTCATTAATTCTCTTTATTTGATTTTTCATGCAATGCAAAACTCCAAGGAAATTCAATTAAAAACCAATGATGCCAAGAAACTCAGAAACAATTATTTTCAAACTTAAAATATTTATTTTTACTTAATTGCATTTTTCAGGATGTTACAATTTCTCCCCATATCCTTACTGGCATTATGTACATTGTGCGCATAATCCTTGTACCGATACTTAGGAAAAGCTGAATTTGTTTATCAAGGTACAAGCACAAATCCAAGGGACTTACTATTGTATAACAGTTGGGATATTCAATCGGCAACTTCAACATCCCATGAAGCTAAATGATTGACTTTCATGGTATTAGAACCATGTAAAACTTAATGATTCTTCTTCGCATCATCGTTGTGAAGAAGAAAACAACAACTATATAATTACTTTTGTGAATGACACAGGATTATAATTAACATTGGTCAGAATATATCCGCATGCCGCATCTTATTCTATAAATGCTGACATTACAAGTTTAACTAAGAGTCTTAGTTGGCTCCACATTAATTAGAGACAACTCAATTTCTTTGGGAAAAATATTAGAACGACACATGACTGGAATCAACTCTTGAACTCTTGTATCAACGCTACATCTCTAACCAAAACTTCTCGTTGGTTCCATTTTGATCAAAGATCACTTACTAAAAGTCATTTGAAAACATGATTACAAATGCTTAAGACTATATGACTTTATTGTTCTAAGAAACAATTATATGACACATGACTATAAACAACGTTGGTCAGTATATAGCCATGATCCAATAGCTTAATGATAAACTTATCAAGTCTCAAGCAAAGATGACATTTATCAGAGTCAACACTTACTTACATGATCACACGATCACCATTAACTTTGTCGTAAGAAAACTCAATTCTTATCTTTCTTTTCTTAAATTTCTTATATCTCATTTCGGTGCCCATAAGCACTTGAGGTTTATATGTGGCTCAAAACTTTTAGTTCCAAAAGCCGACTGAAACTTAATTAGGAAACTTAATACTTAATTAATCGACTTACATAAAAGTCACTTATGGCTAATTTTGAAAAGCGAAACTTTCCATCTTATGCCCAAGAATAGGGCCTTTTGACATAACATGTCATATGCGGGCAATGACTCGTGATAATTCATGGCTATAAGCAACCTCCGTTTGAATACAACCATGAAAAATCACATCAATGCCCGCCGCTTACTGATATCCCAAATCAAAATTTCCCGTTGGTTCACTTTGATTTGACAAAACTTAATATATAAATGCCATATAATCACTTAAAAATTAGCCATCATTAATAGCAACTGGGGAAAATATCTGAGCCATCTTTAACTATCATTAATTAGTCACAACTTAATGGGCCATAAAACTTAATTGAATGATGCATGAACATGCATGCATTACAACATTGAAGAAAAACATCTTCACCAGCCCATTACTTAATGAACTTAATAAACTTTAAACAAAAAAATATTCCCAAAACCATTCTTTTCCAAACTTGAAACTTTCTTATTGAGCATCAAATAATTGTTCCATTCTATATCACCGTTGGGCAGAAATAGAACGGAGCAAAACAATATTATGTTGTGGCAAATATTTATGATCAAACGTTGGTCAGAAAATAAATGTTGCCCTTCTTACTAAACTAGATTATTTTCTAATTAATTCTTCACACTTGGCTCGAGGTCGTATGCCATTCTTATAGTAGCATTATTTTCTACATCCGGTTGACCATCAGGAATTGGTTCGGGTTCTATGGGACGATTATGCAAGATTGCATAATCAATACATTTGAAAAGTTTGAAGCTTCGTAAGAAAAAATGACTTAATCAGAATACTGAAATAAAATACATGAATTAATTTAACGTTGGTTGAATTAAAACATGCTCTTAACAGGGAAATTTTGTTCTATTTCTAAATCACCGTTGGGCAGAATTAGAAGAGAACAAAATTCAAACTTAAATATTGTGGTAAATTTTATCATCAACGTTGGTCAGAAGATAAAATTCCCACACTGAGAATAAACTTAATAATTTTATGGCAAATTTTATCATCAACGTTGGTCAGAAGATAAAATTACCATACTAAAACAGTCTTAATATATTTTTCTAATCAAATTTTCACGTTGGATCCAATTTAATCAGAAAAATAATCTAAAACTTAGCAGCGGAAACATGTCTTATCACAGTGCTTAAATAAAAACTTCACAGCAAATAATATTAAAACAGGAATCTTAATTCTTCACGGCAAAACAAAAAACAAAATTTACTGTGCAAGGCTACTGTTCATAGCGAAACTCCGGCTCAAAACGGCCCGAAGGCCAACTGTACACGCCCGGTCACCAGGCCACCGCAACCTGGGCCTGGGCCGGCGTGCATCCTCCCGCATGGGCCAAATGTAGCCCAGCCGAGCCGCTTTGGCTCAGCGCCGTCGGATCATGATGGACGGCGGGATTTTCTTGGCGGCCGCGGTACAAAAGACCGAAAATTTCGGCGCCTCCCCAAACCCTAACTCATTCTTCGCCTCACTCCAAAAAAAAGCTGGCCTCGGCCGGGGCAATGGCCGCAGTGCGGCGGCAGCAGCCTGAGGCCTGCAGCGGCGTGCACTGGCGGGAGGCGGTGCACGAGGCGGCGTCGGTAAGGCGGCGGCAGCACACGATGCGGCCGGGCAGGCGGCACGCAGACGGGCGCAATGGCTGATCTTCCTCGTCGACGACGACGAGCACGGGAGGCCAGGTAGGGCTACTCCCTTCTTTTCTACTTTTCTTGATGTTGTTCTACGGGGGGAAAAGTGCGCTAGTGTTCTTATCTGATTTTAGGGAAGTTTTTGGGGATTTCCTTTTCTAGGGTTTCAATCCGAGAGCAAAAACAAAGGTCTTCCTCTCCTTCTATCTTCTTTGCACATGAACTAGCCCAAGAATGGCACAAACCCGAAGGATAACTTTCATCTAGGGTTAGGATTAGGCGCTAGAACCTGGCTCTGATACCATTGTTAGCATAAACTTAAGGATCTTAGCGCCTGAATCTAACACCTAGAAGAGGGCTTAGAGTAAATACCTTCGGATTTGGGGTTGGATGAAGACGCCATTGCACTTGGTGAAGAGGTAGCAGATGGCGTTGGCGAAGGCGACGGCCTTCCAGTTTTGCGTCCTCCTCCTTCTCGTTGATGGCCCTCTCACTCACTTGCGCCATGGTAGAGGGTCACCGCACCTGGGAGGGGCGGTGGTTGGCCTTGGTCTTGATGCCACTCCGAGTTCACCTTTGATCAGTTGGTAGCTTAGGGTTTCTAATCACGCAACTATCCGGGAGGAGAACTCCCTTCATCTCTTATACTCGGGGTGACCTGGGACCAGGCCAGGCGGTTAGTTGATTGTCTCCCCTGATCAGGGAGACGTGGACAGTTAGCCCCTAAAGACTCGGTCAAGCATTGACTTGGCCTGAGATCAACACTAACATCTTTAACTCGTATGTGTCTTGTGGCTTCATAGCTTTCTAAAAGATTGTGAGAACTGCAAGCACAGACACATTCTTTGTTGATTCAACTAATGCATGCCAATTCTGTAGTTGTTAATGCTTAGCTGCGTGAGCATTTTTATAAATTTTCTTCTATGTGGCCTGAATATTGCCATCGCCATTTCATATGACCTGCACGCTGCAATGATGTCCATTTCTCACACTTGATGCACAATGGATTTCTGGATTTAACCAGTGTTCTGTAATATGCAAAGGCTACGTAGCTACAAGCTTAAGCTCTACTGCATAGGCTATAGGCATATGCCAGCATAACAATGCTTCTACATTAGTTTTGTTGAGACTTTTTACCATTCTTAATAGGTACCGTAATATACATTAAGCTAGTACTATAAGGTACTAAGAGGTAGAAAAGTTTATAGGTAATTTGATGGTACCTCCTAGTAATAGTAAAAACTCTATATTTTGTTATCTTTACACAATCGACAATGATCATGGCTGTTTGATATATAGCACCTTATATATATTCTTTCTTAGGCTTTATTTCTACCTGGAACTCACTGACGTCAGTTAGAGAACTGAACTCTTATCAATTTTCCAAGCCAAGTAGTCAATCTTTCATTGCTTTCCTTGTAACTTGACCTCCGAACTTGTCGAAGGAGAAGAATCTCTTGCCCTCATTTATGTACTCATGATCATTATTGCTGTATGTTATGTGTTCTGCAAATTCTATTGCTATACCTCATGCTCCTATTCAACTCAACTATCTTTTACTTGCAGCGGTTCGTCCGGAGATGACGTAGCTTACGGAGCTGAAACGTGGAATTGGCGATTGCAGCAATGAAGAATGCAGACTTGCAGGCTCTCCCATCTTTCTTTTACGTGCATAATATGTGATTTCACCCTCAAGTCTCAACAACTAACACAGCATAAAAGGAGCTTCAATTCCTGCATATCCGAAATTAATTCACTCAACACTGCAGTGTTCTTGCTAATCTGAGAGTCGCTCAAAAACCATTCGATGCTATGCTATACTTGTATCTTCGGGTCCAGGCCTATGTTCTGCAACGATGTATCTGGGCCCTGTCATGAGTTGGAGCTTTTTGTAAGCGGGGGACGTAACTCACGGAAATTTACCAAAATTGTTATGACCTCGTGTTTCTTGTCCACTCCCAATTAGATACTACGGTCTACGACCAAATGCATAAATTGCTGGCAAGTTACAGTTCGATTCTGGGCCATTAGACTCAAAGATCAATGGCTAGAATTGAATGCACATGGCAGGACATGCCATCCAAAACAGTTAAAAACTTCATCCAAATATGCCATCCAAAATGATCTGATTCGTTAGTAGTTCATCTACAGGATCGACCATATTGTTTTGCAGCAATAAATCTGGATGGTTTTAATATATATTAAATAGATGGCTCATTTGTTAGGAATATAATGCCTATTAAAGTTGGACTGATGAGTGTGTTGCATGTAATATTGGAAGGATATAGTTTGGACCTATACTGCTGGATTAAAAGGATCAAGAATTATAATTATTTGTGGATGGCACGGTAGATTATGACTACTAGAATACCCTGCGCTTTGCAGTGAGAATTTGTATAAATCAACTTATTGGTTGTAATGTTTGAACAAACTAAGGTGAAACAATATGGAGCCTAAAAGAATTAAAAGACAGCTGCAAATAAGGGAACATCTATGACATTTAATTTTCATTCAAAGTTTGGGAATAATAGAGGTGATGTAGACATGTGGTTGTATGAGAGAAGAGAGAAATAACATCAATTGTAGTTATCAGGGATTACTTGTTTACATACATATATCTCAACGGACTGCCCCAGACCCCAGTTGACTAAGGTGTAACATCCCAAAAAATTGCTCTTTATTATTGCTATTATTGAGGATTAGCAGCCTGGATGGAGTCCTGCCAAGCGAAACCACCTAGCTCTCCTTCGTTCAAACTCCCGACCAAATCTCCACCAAAATCCACCGGATCCCCGGCCGGATATTCGCCTTTGATCCCCGAAACGCTGGAATCAACTCGCCGGTCCCCCATTCTACAGGGCTTCTGTTAGGGTTTGTGTCGAATATGTGTACAAGTATGGTTACAATTGGACTCTGTGTTGTAATAGGCATGGGGAGATAGAGTAGGAGTCGGACTCTATGTCCTTGTCCCCTATATAAAGGGTGCAGACCACGTGTAACAGTGAACGACTAACAATAGTAGCATAGGCAAAGAAGGGCGTGGCTCTTGTGGCCGTGCTCCATGTAGCCGGTATCTTCTGCGGTATTGTTGATTGGGGAGGCGCCCATAATCGAGCCCCGCAGATGTAGGCGCAAGCTGAACTGCGTTACCAAACATCGTGTCTCCTTGTGTCGTTCAGATCTTACATTGGTATCGGCCCTGTTTTTCCTAACAAGTGGTATCAGAGCTGAGGTTGCAATGCGCAAGATCAAGGGGGAGACACGAGGATTATGCATACATGGGTGCCGAGGAGAATTGCTGGATTCGGCGCAAGGTGTAGCATGCGGCGATCGACGGATACTCGATCGGTGGAATCGAACACTCTGGGTAGGAGGCCTGGACCGTTCGGTGGGCTGCAGTTGGCAGGGATCGACCAGACGTGGTGATCGGGCTGACAAAGAGGCCAACGAAGACAACGCGGAGTAGACGTCTTCAAGCGCTCGCGATCTGATCGGCCACCAGACGTGGCTCGGCCGGAAAGATCGGGGCAGAGGGAGCATCGAGGCGTTGGCGATGCGACCAGAGGCTGTACAGGAGGCGGCGGCATCTTGGCACTGCCAGCGAGGATCGTGCCAGAGATACTGAGCCTTGGTGCAGCAGATGGCTCAGATTGGATCTGGAATCGAAGGAAGTGGTATCAGAGCTGAGGTTGCAATGCGCAAGATCAAGGGGGAGACACGAGGTTCATGCTCGACGGGCGCCAGGAAAATTACTCGATCTGGTGCAAGGTGGAGCATGGCGGCGATCGGCGTTTCGGTCGGTGGAGTCGAACACTTCAGGCGGGAGGCTTGAACCGTTCGATGGACTACAGTTGGCGACGATTGATCAGACATGATAATCGGGCCAACATCGTGGTCGGCGAGGTCATTATAGGCGGCGACTTCGGCGCTCTCGATCAGATGCGAGATCGGAGCGAGCGGGAGCAGTGATGCGACCAGATGTTACACGGGGCAAACATCATGACACGGTGAGTAATTTTTGTGCCATAGATGTTGTGCAGGCGTGTCATGAAGTTTTGGCAGAGGATTGGCTGGGTTCGCGCAACAAATTTATCCTGGAAGCAAAATCAATTGGGTGCACAAGCTTGTGTGCACGTAGTAATTTTTGTGTGAGAGATATTTTGGAGGACTGGTGTTATGGGAGCTGCTGGATCCGTTGAAGCAAAAGCCGATCCATTTTTCATCTTCTCCATCCGGTGGACTAGAGGCGCAGGTGGTCCAACACGGGAGTCAGGAGGCAGGCCGAGCGGGCGTGGCGGCGCTTTTGGCAGCACAGGCCAGTTCTTCGGCGGCGGGGCCGAGGCGGCCGATCGGGCGCAGCGGCGGCAATCAGCGAACGGCAGGCTTGCGTTCACCAGAAGAGAAATCGCAGTGTCGGCAGCCTCGATGGCCACCGGAGCGGACGCGCCAGCGAGCACAATGGTCGGCGAATCGGTCATGTCGGCAAGCGAGGCGGCACTTCGGGTGCGAGAGCTTGTGAGGGAGGCGAGGTGGCGCTTCAGGCGCGACGGTGGACCTCTGGGCGACGGCGTGGCACGAGTACAGCCGCCGATGCGGGCCCGAGCGCAACCGGCATGATCGTTTGGGCGCAGACTCGGGAGGTGCTCCGTGGTGAAGGCGTGAAGAATATGGCAAGGCTGTGTTCAGGATGGACACGGCTGTCGGGTTGGAATCGGAGTCGAACAAGGAAAGTTTTTCGGTTTCTTTTGTGGATTCTGATTTGGACACCGTGGCCAGGACGGGGATGAGGGCAGCAGTATATAATCAAAGCCAATGAAGCCAAAGGAGAACAATTCAAGGAGCAGAAGAGGATTTTTCAGGAGAGAAAAATTCAGATCTGCACAAGAAGCAATAGCTGTTTTGAGCGCAGGTTTCAGAACAAGACATGAGATGTGGGTTCTGAAGGAGAGGTGCTCAGGAAGGTTGTTGGTGGTTTGACCGGAGAGGTCAAACATGCTAGTGATAAGCGAAGTCGATCGATCTATACCAGAGGTGAGAGGATCAGCGGTCATGTCAATGATCTGCTTCAAGGTGGAGAACGGATTAGGTGACGAGATTGGGGATGTTCTACAAGGGCAAACAGATCGGGCGGTGCAAGCGTGGTCGATAGGATTGAACCGACAAAAGGAAGGAACAAGCAGTCTTGATGTGGCAATGGCTAAAGATGACTAAAAGCAACAACAGGATGCAAGGGAAGTTTATGTTCAGTGCGAGAGTATCTGTTGTAGGTGGAGTCATGGAGGAGCCAAAGTTCACAGGATAGCATTATACGTTCGAGGCGGTGGGTCCGAAGCCAAGTCGACTCATCGGTGGCTTGGCGTGAGCTACAAAGGCGGCAACCAGAGTCCGGGTACGCGGGTTCGACGTGAACAAGGACGACTTCAAGGTGACGGACCATATTCGTCAAGGTGGAGTTTGTTAGGGTTTGTGTCGAATATGTGTACAAGTATGGTTACAATTGGACTCGTGTTGTAATAGGCGGGGAGATAGAGTAGAGTCGGACTCTATGTCCTTGTCCCTATATAAAGGGTGCGACCACAGTGTAACAGTGAACGACTAACAATAGTAGCATAGGCAAAGAAGGGGCGTGGTCTGCGTGGCCGTGCTCCATGTAGCCGATATCTTTGCAGTATTGTTGATTGGGAGGCGTCCATAATCGAGCCCGCAGATGTAGGCGCAAGCTGAATCTGCGTTACCAAACATCGTGTCTCCTTGTGTCGTTCAGATCTTACATTGGTATCGGCCCTGTTTTTCCTAACAGCTTCGAACCATCTCCGGAAGAGGTTAGCCTCTCCTCAGGTTCGCCCTCGGGGAATAGCTTTCGGATCCCTCAAATCTGTTCAGTCTGTTGAAGTATAAGTGAATTGCCCACCTTTCCTCGTCAGCTTAAGCTTTTGGGTGAACTGACTGGTGCATGCAACTCAATATGGTATCAGAGCCAAGAGGTCTCGAGTTCAAGACCCGGTTGACGCAATTAAAAAAAAATTGTAGTCCACTTCTATTCCACGTCCTAGGCCTGAGAGAGCCTGCACGTGAGGAGGAGTGTTGAAATATAAGTGAATTGCCCACCTTTCCTTATCAGTTTAAGCTTTTGGATGAACTGGCTGTTACATGCAACTCAATACAGTCCAGTTCGAATCCCCGGAGCGGGTCTCCTGGAGTTCAGATGACGACGACAAATTCATCCAGGACAGCCCCCAGTCGCCGAAATCAAAGCTGAGCTCAGGCCGATCACGCCTCGCTCCTCAAGTATCACCTCTTCCTGAAGTTCACATCGAACAGCCCCAAGACCCCAAGTCAGTTCAGCTAAGCAGGGACTCAGATCGGTTAATCAACAGGCCTCCGTCTGGGCAAGGGGAATCTTCAGATCCGCATTTATGCCGTCTTCAAGTCGTTCGCCAACCTCCGCCCCCATCAGCTCCGGACCTGCATTTACTAGGGGGGCGCCCCAGCTGCAGATCAGATTCAGCCGGTGTCTATCTTGAAGTCTGACAGAATCTCTGAAGTCCTCAAGCTAAAAGATTTGGCGTGTGCGGGTCAGCGCACTGGCATTCAAGCTTCAGGAGGCTCTGGCATTCCTGGTGAACCCAAAAGGGCACAGGAGGCAATCCAGTTCTCGGCTGCGCAAAATCTTTCGCGTGATCCTCAGGTCCAATGGGAGTTGGTCAAACCGAATTTTTTTTGGAGAAAGCAGAGAATTAATGCTTGTAAATTGGCCCCAACTGCTTCAGGCTACGGCCTTTCACTGCTCTTCTGCATGTACAATGGAGAGTTAAGAGTGTCTTTTAGCATATTCTTCTAAGTAAAAAAGATAAGTATGTACAAAGGACATGCACAAGAGCCAACATGTTATTTAATACTGCTCCTCTCTAATTCTGTCTAGGAGCTTGTGAAGAGTCGTCTCTTCACCAAGAGTCGACTCTAGCATTTTTTGCACTTTTCTCCTGCCACATCAGCGAAGCATGTCCACCTCATCACTAAGAGACGCCATATTAAATGGCTTTGTACATACCCTTAAAGTCCAAGCCAGGAACCGTTGTTTCAGGTGCCTCGCAGCCAACCATTTCGTAGCAGCTTGCAAGAGGCCACAAACTTGCCTACTCTGCAAGCAGCCTGGGCACAAGGCGCGTTTCTGCCCTCTCCAGGGCAGCAAGTCGCGACCTTCAGGGGCTCCGGGGGCTCCTGCAACCATGCACGCCCCTCGGTTCAGACTTGGGGACCCGTATGATCGCCCGGAAGTGGTTCAGCGCCATCTGCCACTGCTGCCAGGATACTCAGGCTCCCTTCGTTTCAGCTTAAATACAGTTTCTGCTTAAAATAAAAGCGGATTGTGTGCCGAACAGTAGGATTTTAGGCAGCTTCTTCAAGAATCAGAATCAGAATCTGATTTGTACACAGAATCAGAAGCTGCCACTCACCTGATTCTGCAGATTCTGACTTAGATTCTGTGAGTTCCGCCTCCCACGAGTCGTCGCAGGTACAAGAGCTTCCGCCGTCATCCCTAAGCCCCTCCACCACCCTCATCCGTTTATCCGTCACCGACACCGATCAATAATCAACACAGACAATCAGGATTGCCGAACGACCAGATTCTCCAGCCAGCAAATTCTTCAGACAGCCGCTTCTCCAGACAGCTGACTATAATCCAGAATCTGCATAATCAGAAGCTGTCCTGAAGGGGGCCTCAGTCTTGGAGAGGGATTTCTATAGGTCTGTTGTCCTGCTATTCACCTTGGGTGATCAGGAGACCTCAATCCCTCAGATTCAACGTGTGCTTGCCGACAGGTTTAGGGCCAACAAGGATGACTTCAATGTTGCGATAAATGCCAGGAGGACGTACTTTGTTCGCTGCAGCTCGGTTCAGCTCAGGAACGAGCTCTTAGCAGACTCAAGATTCCTTCAAGAAGGGAATGATTTCAAGATTGTGCCATGGTCCCGCCACTTCGAGGCTGAAGCGGCAAAGGCTCGCTTCAAGGTCCGTATCAGCATAGAAGGATTACCACGCCATGCGTGGTCCGTTCAGACGTTCTCTCCGCTAATCCAGGATGCAGGCTTAGTTCTTGCGGAGCTTGACGACCCGACGAATGATATTGAGACAGCTTGTCTGTGTGCCTGGGTGTGGGCGCGTGATGCCGCGGCCATTCCAAAGTCTGCCGTTGTTTACCTAGAGAAGGCCTTCACGCGGTCACCGCCGTTCTTGGATTTCCCATAGCTAGGAATCGCCGGGCGAGGATGCTTTCCTACAGGATCTTGCTGCACCTTGATCAAGTCCTAGACTTCGAGCCACCAGACGAAGACTATGCTTTCCTTTAGGCTCGGCGAAGCCCTTCGAACAGCATGGGCAGCAGGGAAGCATCCAATGTCTCTTTGGACAACGAGCGGCCCCAGAGGCATTCCTACTGCTGGCTGCTTGGTATAATGGATGGGGCAATTCCTAGTCACAGTCCAGTGCATTTCCGCATGCAGTACAGGAGCAGGGAAAGATCTCCGCCAGGGGGTGGGGGCGGCCGCAGAAGGCAATCTGGCTGGGACGTGCCTCCGTCAGGGGCCCAGCATGGACACCAGGCCAAGCAAGTTAACCGCGGAGGTTCTGCTTGCAGGGGCAGAAGCAACAGCCGTCATGGTCGTGGCAGGCGCTATCACCGCAGCACCCCACCCTGTTGGAATTCCCAAGATCTAACACACACGAGCTAGACGGAGTACACAGAGAACACACACTAGTATTCTTGTACTTAGCTCTAGAAGGAGTACAAGGAGTAACACTCTTGGAGGCGCCGGACTTGAGATTACAACGGACTCAAGTTTTTTTTGGATAATGGAAGAACTTTATTAATTTCAAGAGCATTACATCGAGATAATACAACGTTCTTGAAATCGCTTCCGGCCTCTGCTTAACGTGAAGCACACAGCCAAGAAAAGAATAAAAGGGACCACGCACACTCTAATGACTACCAATCCGAAGACTAGACCGCCACCCATGCGTCTGGGAATAAAACTCCTTGGCCACACAACGGACTCAAGTATTGCACCGTTCTTCTACCCCTAGCTATTCTCTTCTACTTGCTGAGCTACCGCGTACACAGAATATATAGCCAGACTTCCGCTGCGCTCGCGCTGTGATGTATGCACGATCCCCTGGAGCCTCGGCCAAACGTCCATGCAGGAGACGTGCGCAGGCGCTGCGTGAAAGGAGACGTGCTGAGATCCATTTCTTCCGCCTGTATATATGCACGCTAGAAAAATCTCGGCTGACGCTCACCATTTCCTTCACGGCTCCTCACTTCCTTCACAGCAGTACAGCACGCATGCATGCAGCCTTGATCCTATTCTAACGCCATGCATGCAACTAGTTACTAGACAAAACACTAAAAAAGCTAATGATGCAGCACACATGCATACACAACACTTCCTAACTACTAATGCATACTAACTACTAACATGTAGAATTATTCTAACAACAAGATTAACACTAACAATCACCCTCTTAATCTTGTTGTCCGCTATAACCTCACTCACAAGAGTGCCGGTTCGTCGTTCGCGTCGGCGAAGTTCAGCTCCCCCCACTCCTTCTTCTTGGGCTTGGTACACTCTGATTTGAAGTGACCCAACTCATTGCAGTTGAAGCACCTCACCTTTGTTTTGTCGAACTTCTTCTTGCCATAACGCTTGGATGCGCCCTCTCCGCCATTAGTGAGCAACAAGCGCGCGTCACCCTCCTCGCCATAGCGCTTGCTAATCCTTCCTTCAAAGACTTTGAGGCGACCGATCATCTCATCGATCGGCATGGTCACCAAGTCGGCGAATTGCTCAATTGTCGCCACGACTTGCAAGAACCTTTCCGGGACAGACAAGAGCAACTTCTTGACGACGACTGCATCCTCCATTTGTTCACCTAATCCATGGATTTCGTTCACGAGGGAAGTCAATTTCCCCGCGAATTCATCCACGGATTCGGTTTCCTTCATGCGCATGGCCTGGAAGTCACACTTCAAGGACATCACCCGCGCTTTCTTGACACGATCGGCGCCGAGGTACATGGTCTTCAAGGTATTCCATGTCTCCTTCGCCGTCTTCTTCCCACCAACCTGCAATAAAGTTTGTTCGGGGATCGCCTGGATGATGGCCGCCATCGCCATCTTGTCCTTCTTCTTGTCCACGGCTTCTCCTTTCGCGGGTTCAACGGCATCCCAAATGCCTTGAGCCTCCATGAACACCTCCATCTTGATCGCCCAAGCGGAGTAGTTGGTGCTCGACAACATCGGGTACTGGAGGGAGACGGATCCCTCCTTCACCGCCGCCGCTCGCTCCACGATCGACATGATGCCACGGTATGAACACTTGGGCATACAACTCACAACCTAGGCTCTGATACCAATTGTTGGAATTCCCAATATCTAACACACACGAGCTAGACGGAGTACACAGAGAACACACACTTATAGTATCTTGTACTTAGCTTTAGAAGGAATACAAGGAGTAACTGTAACATCCTGAAAATTTTAAAACTAGTGAAATGTTATAATGTGAATTTTGCATTTTGAGTATTTGGAGTTTTATGGGATTTATGATTTTCTGAATTGATCTCTTGGATTTTGTGTTGCAAAGACAATTAAAGGAAATGGGAGAAATTAAAAGAACAAAATAAGACTTGGCAATAATTTATATTCTGAATCCAAATCTGTGGAGAAATCAATTTATGCACTGATAAAAATATACGAATATCAATTTGAATAGTAAAAATGAAAAAGTTGTCAGTTTGACTAGAAACAGTACACCTTTCGGTTTTGTGAAATTATCTAGAGCTTATCGCCAGCTAAAAAATTTACCAAGTTACCCTTGATACAGTATTTACCACTGGTAAAAATCTCAGAAATTTATCAAATGGGATAAGTCTCCAAATAATTCGAAAATAGAAAGCAACAAAAGCTGAAAAATAGAATGTCAGAATTTTTATAAATTCCTGGAGCAATATCTTGAGCTGAAAATTTTATCTAAGAATCCTTGTCCCAAGTTAATTTGAAAAACAAAGTTTCAAAAATTTCACAAAAGATCTGGTAATTAAAATACAGAAATGGAAACTCGATTGTAATTTGTATAATGTCGAATTTTAATAAATTTTATACTAGGTATTTTAACCCCATCTTAAATGCGAGTTTATCTAATGCCGGAGAGAGTATACAAAAAGTATGAAAAATCTAAGATTAGCTGGTGAATTAATGCAAGTTCAGTGCACTTAACCGAGTCAATCCTTAAGTCGGTCCTCTTTTCATTCACTGCCATGTGGGTCCGGTCCCACCGGTCAGGCTCTTCTTCATTCGCCCCTCTCTGTTCTTTTCCTCTCCCGAGTGAGCTTCTCTCACTCGCTCTCTCTCTCTCTCAGATCACTACTTTGCTACAGTATTGGAGCACCTCCCAAGCCGCCCGAATTGTTACAGCAAGCGCCGGCTCTTCCATGACGTGCCCGCCCTCGCCACGGCCGAGGTCGAGATCTGGTGTGCCTTTTCGCCGAACTTCCAGAGACGACCACGTATCGTTCAACCTCGAGCTCCTTGTTTGGCTCGCTACAAAGACTAAATTCGACGCCCAGAGACTCGAGCCATTCTCAATTTCCCACTGAGCCAGCACGGTATTTCCTTCCCCTTTTCGTCGTTCTCCGCTGAAGAACAGAAAAAGGGGAGAAACTGGAATTCCTGTGACTGGGTGAGAGATACATTGAATCGGTTGGTCTAGCACATCCTTAAGCATTCCTGAGTTCATTTCTTTGGTTTATTTCAGACCATTCTGCGCGGAATGCCGTCGCCATGGGATCTTTCTTCTTCGGCTCCGGCGCATTGATGTCAGCCCGTTCCAGTTCATCTCCAACCCGAACCCAAGGTGAAATAGCATCCCCTACCATCTCTGATGCTTGCCGAGTATTTATTTTGTGGAATGGATCGCCGATGGTGAGCCGCTCGTGCTCGCCCGTGGCTCCGCCGCCCCTCACCGGTGACGACCACTTTCCCGGCCACCCCAGGTTGAATTGGTACCACCACTTTGTTCGTCTCGTTGCACTAAAGCTGTAGGTGTTACCCATTCCGCCGCTCCGGTGATTTATTCGCGGTGGCAGGTAGAAACCAAACGCCTGTTTCGAAGTCGGCGACGCCTGGGCCGGGTTTGTCGATCCTGATGAGTTTTTGAGGCGAGATCACTGCGTATGCAGGAGGAATGCGCCTTCCAAACAGCGAAAACGTATTTTTGATTTAAAACTAGAATTTCAAGCCGAGTCAAATTCAAACAGTTATAATTTTTGAACTACTATTCCAAAATTAGCGAAATAAATTCTTAAAATTATCTAAAATCCAATAGTATCAGAATATATAAAAATATTCTTGAAAGGGGTAACGGTGTGAATTTCTACAATGAAAATACCGAAATAGGTATTTATGTGCCAAGAAAAAGATTAATTTGGACTTCATCAAAATAAATAAAACTAAATATCCTTGAAATCCTTGTTCTGGAATGAGTTCAAATCTATAAAAATATTTACACTTAAAGCTAGTTTACTTTGTCAAATAAGTTCATGATGACTTCAGTTAAAAAGAGAATGAGTATAAAATAAAATGCTTCAAGAGAAATGAATGAATTTCAATAATTATAAGGAATACAAATTTCTGAGTTTAAGTATGTGTTAAAAATGAATCAAGAATCATGTATATGGTAGTTGGAAACTAAGTTTGAATCTTGGCCGATTTAATGATATCAATATGATCATTTAGGCTATTTCAGCCATAGATAAAATAACTTATTTAAATACCAAAATTAGTAAAACCAGTTTAAAATTACTATATGAAGTTCATACCACTGTATTCTACAAAAAGAATCTTATTTCATTAAGGATTTCCTATTAATCTCATTAGCTTAAAACCCTTAAGTGTTAACCTTTCGCTTCGCGTTCTTGCCGATTTTGTAAACGTAAACTTTACAATACCACATAAGCCTTTTCAACGATGAATATAAAGTCTCGTCTAAAGTGTAAAACTTATGAAGTTAGATCAGTGGTGCTCTCCAAAGTATAGACTACCCAAATATGAAAAGATAATCTCATTCCATTATGTATTGCCTATTAATTTTAATAGCTTAATAACCCTAAGTGTTCACGTGTCTGAAAGTCGTAACAGGAATGAACGAACTGTAGTTGCAAATGAGGAAACCTGTAGTTAAGCTATTTGTATCATCAGAACCTTCTCAAATATCAGGTAACTTAGGCCAGTAGACTAAAGGAGAAAATCTAACCAGCATAAAGCTAATTCTAAGTGAAATCAATTAAAGATAAAAGAACTAATCATTCATGATCTTATATGATCATTTAAGCTTTTTCATTTACTCGCAAAGCAGCTCATCTAAACCTGAATCTAGTAAAGAATAGCCTAGAATTGACCTCTAAGATATGATCGGCAGTAACCTAAGAAAATATTTTTACTTCACCTAACTTTGACTCTAAATCCTAACAGAGCAAAATCCATAAGTAATAAGGATTCAGAATGCATACTGAGAATAGTAAAATCAATGCACTTTGCAACAAATGAATAATTATATTAATCTAAACTATTTTTGCGTCTTGAATTCGAAAAGTATAATTAAATAATTAATAAAAGATAACCCTGGATCTTGTGCAAAGGTTTTATTCGCTTCTCTATTTATTTTCTTTTGTTCTTTCTTTGCAGGTTTATAATTGCTATCGTTTCTTTCGGATTTGACGTGTAGACGCTGATACCCTCGAGGAGGAGGAGGCAGTTGCCGATCCAGAGGTTGACATTGCTAACGAAGAGCAAGGCAAGCACCCCATTGACCATGATGATCCTACTAATTCACCTACCATATGTTGTTTTTGCAACTGTATAGTGCATCCGGATAATTCTCCACAAAAAAACTGCTATTCTGGATAAGGTTAGTAACTATCCTTGGAAATTTTGGTTTTCCTTAATCGAATTGATCCTGTGAACCTTAGTATGCTTAGACATAGTTAATGTCATTCTGGGGTATGATCGTTAAAATATTACAACTGCTTAGCTTTGCCTTAGATCGTCATGATGTTTCTAAAAATGATTTCACAAATGGCTATTACTCTAGTAAAGGTTGTTGATATGTTGGTTAAAACACGAAAACCCGAAAACTATGGTTTCGATGCAAGGCGACTATCGGCAATAGCCGGATGTGCAATAAGGGTTTTTGCACGTAGTGTAGGTGAAGTATCGCCGTGTCAACTTAAGGACTGAGCAATGGGACGCTATCGATCCAAGAACTTACGTGCAACCACGAGGGCTATTTATGGGATAGCCTTAGCTTAATAAGTTATTCAGACATGGCTTTGTTCATTGGTAGGCGGGAGCTAGCACAGGCATTCCGGTCAGGTCTGCCTGACGGGGTTTCTACTTGCTAATGCAACGGTGTACGCGCCGCCGTGTTCAGAAACGTTGTGTTGAGTGTGTGAAAGTGGATCCACGACTTGAGTGTGTGTTTCTGGTTCTACGGCGGGGGATAACGTCCCGGGCTGGATCAAAGTCACGTCTGAATAATGTAACGGCTATGTATGATCACCCTGCCGTCACACCTAAGGAAGTGTGTCGTATGGCCTAGCAAAAAGGTGATTCATTCCTTGTGGGTAAAGCTGTACAACTCTGCAGAGTGTAAATCTAATTGATTAGCCGCGCCCGCGGTTATGGGCACTTGGTGAAGTCATTCCAATGTTAGAGTTTTACATTCTTATAAAATGGGTTGGTTCTGTTTTTAACAACCACTTGTTTAAGTCAAAGGATCGACATATGCGGGTTTTCGCCATTTGGGATGCTAAGTCATGAAACATGTTTATTTCCTGGTGATTATGAAAATCTCTTGCTGTTTCATAAAAATTCGGATTGAAATCTATTATGTCATATGTTTAAATTCTTTCGGCAAAATGCAAAATAACTTAGAGCCTGTTCCTTTGAAATAGCATGCATGTATATTTAATTGCATTTGCGATACACTACAAGTCTTGCTGAGTACAAATGTACTCAACCTTGCTATCTACATTGCTCAGAAGGAAATCCCTATGGCATGCCAGAAGATGCCTACTTTCAAGCAGAACACGGGGATTACAACGATGATTCTCCTAGGGCTTTTGCCTAATCAGATGCCTGCGGGTTCGGTTGGGACTTATGCATTATCTATTTTCCGCTGTTTTATTTTGGTTGTAACTAACACTCTGTATAATTAACACTGTGGCAAGCTATGTAATCAAAACTTGGTGTTTGGTTGTGGTATGAATGTTGTAAACATGTGAGTGCTAGCTACTGATCCAGGGACTAGTACAGTAATCACATGGAGGTTCCTGTTCCTCGAAACGGGGTCTCACAGCATTGGTATCAGAGCCATAATGACTGTAGGAAACCCTGGGAGCTAAAAGTTTTAAGGTAACTAGTAAGGAATATGAAGATATAAATTGTGATAATTTAAAAGCCGTCCCCTACTAATAATGAAATTTAGCATAATTGCTAATTTTCTTATTTGTAGCCTCTCAACTATCCATTATTATGGTTATTAATATTATGTTCATGTCTTTGTAGATGGCACATTATGTCCCATGTCATGAATCCACGGTTCCTGAGCTTACAGGAATGATGGGCACTTTACACTACTTGCTGGAGGAGTGCCACTATGAGGGTCTTCCTCGTTACGTGGTGTTTCAGGCATACCTTAGTTCAGAAACTAAGGAATATGCCACTCAGGTGTTTATTCCTCCTAGGCCAGTTTTCAATGAAGGGGAAAGGTGTTTTGAGGGATATGGCTCTTCGATCGACGCATCAATGAATGAAGCCGCATATCAGGCAGTGGTCCGGTTGCGTCACATACTTTCAGATTTGGGTCCCATGTATTTTTATCTTCCTGGTAAGCCCCTTGTTGGGAGCAATGTATACAGGGATCAAGCTAGAGTGCCGAATCAGAGTCTTAGAGTTATGGTGGATTTTGTGAATAGGTTGGATAGGCACTATGTCCAGTTGGCGCAGGAGCTTCTGGAGACGTGGAGGCGTATGGCGTCTCTGGAAACTCATCTAGCCGTAGGGGTAGCTCATGGTTCAGTTTCCCAGGCGGTATCGAGTGGTGAAGAGTCACAGATTCCAGCTGCTTGTTGTCCTCCACCAGCTTCTTATGTCTTCACTCCGGGAGTGCGTCGTGGGGCTAGAATGTCCATCATAGGTAGTCGCCCTCGTCTGGTGAATGACAAGGGCATAAATCCCAGTAGCACTTGCACTTATCGGCCTGAGGCTCCTCAGGTGTATAGGCGCGAGGAGTGCACTTCTAGGACCCTTGGAAAAGGGTAGTGAGTATGCTGAATCATCTTCTGGACCTGCTATGGAAAAGTTGAAGAGTATCAGTTTAGAGTAGAAGTGTAGGAGGTAAAATGAAAAGTGGAAGTTGTAAGCCCTTTTGTAATGTCGTGTGATATGGAATAAAGGGAGCAGTAACTTTTGCAGGTATTAAGAAGTCTTTGAATTTAAACTGTGCAAAGTAATAATAGCGATGATAATAATCTATATGTGTCTTTTGTTCTGGTAGCAATTATTTATTACTACTCTCGCCTGAACTTTAAAATTTCAGATGGCAATTTCGGTTAATTGGGCAGAGCTAGTCAGGAGATTAGCTGAAGACTTAGGACAAGAAGAAAATCAAACCATGTTCACAGTCAGGCCAACGACTGCTGGTTTTAAAGTGCGAGCTCGTGCTACCACTACTCTGAGAGGTCATGTGTTGAGTCAACAAACAAAGCATTGCAATCCCCTCAGGAGTCAAGTGATTCAAGAAGCAGGAAGGAAGTTGATGAGGAAGATTTGTCAGGCTCATAGGTTAAATATGAATACCTACATCCGGTCGCAACGAAATCGTATAAGACCAAGAACTCGGAGAACTGGAAATAGGCAGGAGTATTTACGTCGATTTCACCCTGTCGGTGCAATGGCGCCTCTTTGTAGTCCATCTAGCTCGGAAAGTAGCTGTGATGCGGATCCACCACCTTCTTATCCTTTGATTGGTGGCGGTTGGATAGCCCCGAGCGATTCCGACTAGTAGATGAAACAGTCTTAATCCAAAATATTAGTACTAAAATAAAGGAACTAGAATGTAAAAGCACTCTATGTATATGTGCGTACCAGGTAATCAGTATGTGTATTATGCAAGTAATGTATGGATACTGTTGTATCTTTTGGATGTGTACTGTGTGAATAAATGCTAAAGGATTTTCTCTCGCGAATGGTAACTGTGTTAGTAAAATTTTCGATGAGTTAATCCCATATTTAGTATTCTTCTGGATATGTGCACTAAAAGCATAAAAAAATTTCAGGATGAGGTCGACGAGGTCACTGAGTCAGCTTCTTCAGAATGAGGAGGATCCGGATACTCGCACTCCAAGAGTGGGTATCCCAACGCCTTCTCAACCAAACCCTCAGCACCCAACGCATAGAGCTTCGTCATCTCGGGCGGCTGGGCATGATCCGTCTGCTTCCCAAGGAACTCAACATCCTGTTCCCGAAGACCATTTGCCAGAACCGCCTACCATGGCGCAAGTTTTGGCAATGATAGAACAAGGCCGGCAAACTGACACCCTGATACTCCAGCAAATTGCACAAACCTTGGCTGCGCTAGGTGCAAATCGTGGAGGAAATGGGGGACCACCACAAGCATCCAAGCTGAATGAGTTCTTAAGAACCCAACCTCCTGTATTCTCCTCATCATCTGAACCGTTAGAAGCCGATGATTGGTTGCGCGCAATGGAGAGTAAGTTAACTATTGCGTAATGTGATGAGAGGGAGAAAGTGTTATATGCTTCATATCAGCTGCAGGGAGCTGCGGCTATTTGGTGGGAGAGTTATCAAGCAGTCCTGCCAGAGGGTCATGTAGTGCTATGGCCAGAGTTTAAGGCGGCTTTTCGTCGCACTCATATTCCAGCCAGTATAATTGAGGTGAAGAAGAAGGAATTTCTTGATTTGAAGCAAGGAAGTATGTCGGTGATGGAATATTTGCATCGTTTTAATCACTTGTCCAGATATGCTACCTATGAAGTGGCTGATGAAGCTAGAAAAATTGAGAGATTCAGGGAGCACCTGAATGAGGAAATTAAATGGGCACTGATAGCACAAGACATCAATGATTTCCAATCCTTGGTGGATAAGGCGGTGAGAGTGGAGCAGGGAAGCAAGGAAGTGCTAGAAAGCAGGAAGCGCAAGTGGATGGCGCAGAAAACTGCTGGCTCTAGTCAATTCAGATCACAGGGTGGGCCAACGATGAATATTCGCCGACCACCACTCCAAATCCAGAGAACCCAGCGACAAGCTCCTCAAGCTCAGCGGTTTGTGAGTCGAGCTCCTCGCACATCACAGCCGCAGCAGCAATCTGCCCGCTCACCTCAGCAGACTAGGGTGTCGAGTGGTGCTCAGAGGCAAGCACCTAACGTCACCTGTTTCCATTGTAATGAGCGGGGGCATTATGCCAATTCCTGCCTCAAGAAGAAGGCAGGCCAGCCCCAAGTTCAAGTCCAGGGGTGGGCGCAAGGATCTGGAAGTCAGCAATCTCAGAGGTCTTCCAACCCTCAAGTTCAAAGTGGGAATATTGGGCGTCTTCACCACGTAACGGTTGAAGAAGCTCAAGATGCACCTGATGTCGTGCTAGGTATGTTCCTAGTACATTCTGTCCCCACCTTGGTCTTATTTGATTCAGGAGCTTCTCATTCTTTTATCTCTAAGAAGTTTTCTGAGCAAAACAATTTGGATGTTTCTCTTTTGCCTACCTTTATGGATGTTCAATCTCCTGGAGCTACCATTCGAACTGTTGTTTTCTGTCCTGAAGTCGGCATAAGGATAAAAGGAGTATTATTTTATGCTGACCTTATGGTGATAGAAACATATGGATTAGATATAATTCTGGGAATGGACTGGTTAGCCAAGCATAAGGGTTGCATAGATTGTGCTAATAGATCTATAACCCTCATAAATCAAGATGGTATTCATGTAGAATTCTCATCAGTTGCCAATTCTTTTAATCACCAACCAGTCGTGTGTTCTATATCCAATCCAAAATTATGTCTAGTACCGGTAGCAAATGAATATCCTGATGTTTTTCCTGCTGAATTGCCGGGAATGCCTCCGGATCGCGATATGGAGTTTGTGATTGATGTTACGCCTGGAACTACGCCCATCTCAAAGCGTCCATATCGTATGCCACCTGATGAGTTGGCTGAGTTAAAGAAGCATCTCGATGATCAGTTAAGCAAGGGATTTATTCGCCCTAGTGTGTCGCCATGGGGAAGTCCTGTTCTGTTTGTTGAAAAGAAAGACGGTGGTCTACGGATGTGTGTAGACTATCGTGCTCTAATGAGGTCACAATTAAAAATAAGTATCCTCTTCCCCGAATTGATGATTTGTTTGATCAGTTAAATGGGGCTTAGGTCTTTTCAAAAATTGATCTAAGGTTGGGATACTTTCAGTTAAAAATCAGGCCTTCTGATATTCCAAAGACCGCCTTCACTACTCGTTAGTACACAGTGATGTCTTTTGGTCTCACAAATGCTCCAGCCAGTTTTATGAATTTGATGAATAAAATCTTCATGGAATATTTGGACAAATTTGTAGTGGTCTTTATTGATGATATTCTCATCTATTCCAAGAATGAAGAAGATCATATGCAACATCTGCACCTGGTTCTTGGGAAACCGAGAGAAAATAAACTTTATGCCAAGTTTGAAAAATGTGAGTTCTGGTTAAAAGAAATTGCATTTCTTGGGCATGTCTTATCCAGTGAAGGAGTAGCAGTAGACCCGGGTAAAGTTCAAACAGTTTTAAATTGGAAAAGACCACAATCAATCACTAAAATTCGGAGTTTTCTGGGAATGGTTGGGTATTATCGTCGCTTTATTGAAAACTTCTCGAAAATTGCAAGGCCATTAACTCAACTTTTGAAAAAGGAAAAGAAGTTTGTATGGACTGCTGACTGTGAAGTAAGTTTTAAGGAACTGAAGAAGAGATTGACATCTGCCCCAGTATTGGTGTTGCCAGATATCCATAAGAAGTTTGAAGTATACTGTGATGCTTCACGTCATGGATTAGGATGTGTATTAATGCAGGAAGGAAAGGTTGTCGCATATGCATCTCGGCAACTTCGCCCTCATGAGCAAAATTATCCCACACATGATCTTGAATTAGCAGCTGTAGTTCATGCTCTCAAGATTTGGCGGCACTATCTTATTGGAAACAGAACTGAAATTTACACAGACCACAAAAGCCTCAAGTATTTCTTTACTCAACCAGATCTAAACTTGAGACAAAGAAGGTGGCTAGAGCTAATTAAAGACTACGATCTTGGTATTCATTATCATCCTGGAAAAGCCAACGTTGTTGCCGATGCTCTTAGCCGAAAACTCTATTGTACTTGGATTTCTAATCAGTCTGAGTTAGTACAGGAGTTTCAAAAACTCAACTTAAATCTCGTTGAGAAGGGTTTTGTAGCAGCTCTTAAAATCCAGCCAACTCTTAGGAGTCAAATCAAAACCGCACAACTTGAAGATGAAGCTATAATGAAGGTTCAACAGCAATTGAAAGAAGGCCAAGAATCTGAATATACTGAAAGTATGGATGGGATAATCCTACGAGGAACTCGAATTTATGTGCCAAACAATTCTGAAATCAAGAGATTGATTCTTTCTGAGGTTCATGAGTCACCTTTATCCATTCATCCTGGAAGTACAAAGATGTATCAGGATCTCAAAAGAGAATATTGGTGGCCTAATATGAAAAAGGATATAGCTGAATATGTGGCTAGATGTGATATCTGTCAGCGAGTTAAGGCCGAACATCAACGTCCGGCAGGACTCCTTCAGCCATTGCAGATTCCAGAATGGAAATGGGATGATATCAGTATGGACTTTATTACTGGTCTACCCCGAACTCAGAAAGGGAATGATTCTATTTGGGTAATTGTAGATCGATTAACCAAAGTAGCACATTTCATTCCAGTCAGAACTACCTACTCTGGAGACAAACTTGCTGAGTTGTACATTAGCAATATTGTGCGTCTACATGGAGTACCAAAAACGATTGTATCAGATCGTGGATCACAATTCACATCTCGTTTTTGGGAAAAATTGCATAGTTTTCTGGGAACCAAATTAAATTTCAGTTCGGCCTATCATCCTCAAACCGATGGGCAAACTAAAAGGACAAATCAAATCCTTGAGGATATGTTGCGAGCCTGTGTGTTATCTTATAGCACTAATTGGGAGAAATGTCTCGCACTTGCAGAATTCTCATATAATAACAGTTTTCAAGCAAGTTTGCAAATGTCCCCATTTGAAGCCCTTTATGGCAGAAAATGTCGAACACCTCTTTTCTGGTCTGAAGTAGGAGAAAGGCAATTCTTTGGTCCAGATTTAATCCAAGAAGCCCAAGAGCATGTGGATATGATTAGAAGTCGATTAAGGGAAGCTCAATCTCGTCAGAAAAGTTATGCTGATAATCGTCGGCGTGACTTAAGTTTCGAAATTGGAGACTTTGTCTATCTTAAAGTCTCTCCTCTTCGTGGTGTTCGCCGATTCCAGATTCGGGGAAAATTAGCACCACGATATATTGGGCCGTATCGGATTTTGGAGAAAATGGGAGAGAAAGCATACCGACTAGAACTACCACCCTAGTTGGCTTGTGTTCACAATGTCTTTCGTGTGTCACAACTTAGAAAGTGCCTTCGTCTTCCATCTGAACTCACTCAAGTTGAGGAACTTGATCTGCAACCTGATTTGACTTATCGAGAACATCCAATCAAGATTCTCGAAGAAGCGGAGCGCCACACTCGTAATAAATCTCATAAGATGATAAAGGTTCAGTGGAGTAATCACTCAGAAGAGGAAGCAACATGGGAGCGCGAAGATCGTCTTAAAGAAGAATATCCTGATTTCTTTCTTTAGGCCGACCAAATCTCAGGGTCAAGATTTTTTGTAAGGGGGGTAGATCTGTAACATCTTGAAAATTTTAAAACTAGTGAAATGTTATAATGTGAATTTTGCATTTTGAGTATTTGGAGTTTTATGGGATTTATGATTTTCTGAATTGATCTCTTGGATTTTGTGTTGCAAAGACAATTAAAGGAAATGGGAGAAATTAAAAGAACAAAATAAGACTTGGCAATAATTTATATTCTGAATCCAAATCTGTGGAGAAATCAATTTATGCACTGATAAAAATATACGAATATCAATTTGAATAGTAAAAATGAAAAAGTGGTCAGTTTGACTAGAAACAGTACACCTTTCGGTTTTATGGAAAATATCTAGAGCTTATCGCCAGCTGAAAATTTTACCAAGTTACCCTTGATACAGTATTTACCACTGGCAAAAATCTCAGAAAGTTATCAAATGGGATAAGTCTCCAAATAATTCGAAAACAGAAAGCAACAAAAGCTGAAAAATAGAATGTCAGAATTTTTATAAATTACTGGAGAAATATCTTGAGCTGAAAATTTTATCTAAGAATCCTTGTCCCCAGTTAATTTGAAAAACAAAGTTTCAAAAATTTTACAAAATATTTGAATCGTCTGGTAATTAAAATACAGAAATGGAAACTCAGTGTACTGTACAATGTCAGAATTTTAATAAATTTTATACTAGGTATTTTAACCCCAGTCTTCGTCTGGAGTTTATCTACGGCCAGGAGAGAGTATACAAAAAGTACAAAAAATCTCTGATGAAGCTTAGCTGGTGAATTAATGCAAGTTCAGTGCACTTAACCGAGTCAATCCTTAAGTCGGTCCTCTTTTCATTCACTGCCATGTGGGTTCGGTCCCACCGGTCAGGCTCTTCTTCATTCGCCCCTCTCTGTTCTTTTCCTCACCCGAGCGAGCTTCTCTCACTCGCTCTCTCTCTCGTCTCTGTATCACTCGCCTGCTACCGTATTGGAGCACCTCCCAAGCCGTCCAGCAATGCCACGGCAAGCGCCAGCTCTTCCGCGACGAGCTTTGCCGCCACGCCGAGGTCGAGATAATCTGTTGTGCCTTCTCGCCACAACTTCCAGAGACGACCACGTATGCGTTCAACCCTGGAGCTCCTTGTTTGGCTCTCTACAAAAGACTAAATTCGCATCGCCTAGAGACTCCCGAGCCATTCTCAATTTCCCACTGAGCCAGCACGGTATTTCCTTCCCCTTTTCGTCGTTCTCCACTGAAGAACAGAAAAAGGGGAGAAACTGGAATTCCTGTGACTGGGTGAGAGATACATTGAATCGGTTGGTCTAGCACATCCTTAAGCATTCCTGAGTTCATTTCTTTGGTTTATTTCAGACCATTCTGCGCGGAACGCCGTCGCCGTGGGATCTTTCTTCTTCGGCTCCGGCGCACCGACGTCAGCCCGTTCTAGTTCATCTCCAACCCGAACCCAAGGTGAAATAGCATCCCCTACCATCTCTGATGCTTGCCGAGTATTTATTTTGTGGAATGGATCGCCGGTGGTGAGCAGCTCGTGCTCGCCCGTGGCTCCGCCGCCCCTCACCGGTGACGACCACTTTCCCGGCCACCCCAGGTTGAATTGGTACCACCACTGTGTTCGTCTCGTCGCACTGAAGCTGTAGGTGTTACCCATTCCGCCGCTCCGGTGACGATTCGCCGGCGGCGAGGTAGAAACCGAAACGCTCTGTTCTGAGTCGCTGACGCCTGGGCCCGGTCTATCAGTCACAGCGAGTTTTTGGAACTGAGCACTACGTGCGCAGGAGGAATGCGCCTTCCAAACAGCGAAAACGTATTTTTGATTTAAAACTGGAATTTCAAGCCGAGTCAAATTCAAACAATTATAATTTTTGAACTACTATTCCAAAATTAGCGAAATAAATTCTTAAAATTATCTAAAATCCAATAGTATCGAATATATAAAAATATTCTTGAGAGGGTAACGTGTGAATTTCTACAATGAAAATACGAAATAGGTATTTATGTGCCAAGAAAAGATTAATTTGGACTTCATCAAAATAAATAAAACTAAATATCCTTGAAATCCTTGTTTTGGAATGAGTTCAAATCTATAAAAATATATACACTTAAAGCTAGTTTACTTTGTCAAATAAGTTCATGATGACTTCAGTTAAAAAGAGAATGAGTATAAAATAAAATGCTTCAAGAGAAATGAATGAATTTCAATAATTATAAGGAATACAAATTTCTGAGTTTAAGTATGTGTTAAAAATGAATCAAGAATCATGTATATGGTAGTTGGAAACTAAGTTTGAATCTTGGCCGATTTAATGATATCAATATGATCATTTAGGCTATTTCAGCGATAGATAAAATAACTTATTTAAATACCAAAATCAAGTAAAATCAGTTTAAAATTACTATATGAAGTTCATACCACGAAGATTCTACAAAAGAATCTTATTTCATTAAGGATTTCCTATTAATCTCATTAGCTTAAAACCCTTAAGTGTTAACCTTTTCGCAAGCGTTCTTGCCGATTTTGTAAACGTAAACTTTACAAAGACCACATAAGCCTTTTCAACGATGAATATAAAGTCTCGTCTAAAGTGTAAAACTTATGAAGTTAGATCTGGTGCTCTCCAAAGTATAGACTACCCAAATATGAAAAGATAATCTCATTCCATTATGTATTGCCTATTAATTTTGATAGCTTAACCCTAAATGTTCACGTGTCTAAAAGTCGTAACAGGAATGAACGAACTGTAGTTGCAAATGAGGAAACCTGTAGTTAAGCTATTTGTTTCACCAGAACCTTCTCAAATATCAGGTAAATTAGGCCAGTAGCCTAAAGGAGAAAATCTAACCAGCATAAAGCTAATTCTAAGTGAAATCAATTAAAGATAAAAGAACTAATCATTCATGATCTTATATGATCATTTAAGCTTTTTCATTTACTCGCAAAGCAGCTCATCTAAACCTGAATCTAGTAAAGAATAGCCTAGAATTGATCTCTAAGATATGATCGGCACTAACCTAAGAAAATATTTTTACTTCACCTAACTTTGACTCTAAATCCTAACAGAGCAAAATCCATAAGTAATAAGGATTCAGAATGCATACTGAGAATAGTAAAATCAATGCACTTTGCAACAAATGAATAATTATATTAATCTAAACTATTTTTGCGTCTTGAATTCGAAAAGTATAATTAAATAATTAATAAAAGATAACTCTGGATTTTGTGCAAAGGTTTTATTCGCTTCTCTATTTATTTTCTTTTGTTCTTTCTTTGCAAGTTTATAATTGCTATCGTTTCTTTCGGATTTGACATGTAGACGCTGATACCCTCGAGGAGGAGGAGGCAGTTGCTGATCCAGAGGTTGACATTGCTGACGAAGAGCAAGGCAAGCACCCCATTGACCATGATGATCCTACTAATTCACCTACCATATGTTGTTTTTGCAACTGTATAGTGCATCCGGATAATTCTCCATAAAAAAACTGCTATTCTGGATAAGGTTAGTAACTATCCTTGGAAATTTTGGTTTTCCTTAATCGAATTGATCCTGTGAACCTTAGTATGCTTAGACATAGTTAATGTCATTCTGGGGTATGATCGTTAAAATATTACAACTGCTTAGCTTTGCCTTAGATCGTCATGATGTTTCTAAAAATGATTTCACAAATGGCTATTACTCTAGTAAAGGTTGTTGATATGTTGGTTAAAAACCTGAAAACCCGAAAACTATGGTTTCGATGCGGGCGACTATCGGCAATAGCCGGATGTGCAATAAGGGTTTTTGCACGTAGTGTAGGGTGAAGTATCGCCCATGTCAACTTAAGGACTGAGCAATGGGACGCTATCGATCCAAGAACTTACATGCAACCACGAGGGCTATTTATGGGGTAGCCTTAGCTTAATAAGTTATTCAGACATGGCTTTGTTCATTGGTAGGTGGGAGCTAGCACAGGCATTCCGGTCAGGTCTGCCTGACGAGGTTTCTACTTGCTAATGCAACGGTGTACGCCCCGCCGTGTTCAGAACGTTGTGTTGAGTGTGTGAAAGTGGATCCACGACTTGGGTGTGTGTTTCTGGTTCTACGGTGGGGGATAACGTCCCGGGCTGGATCAAAGTCACGTCTGAATAATGTAACGGCTATGTATGATCACCTCCGCCGCACACCTAAGGAAGTGTGTCGTATGGCCTAGCAAAAGGTGATTCATTCCTTGTGGGTAAAGTCGTACAACTCTGCAGTGTAAATCTAATCGATTAGCGGCTATGATTATGGGCACTTGGTGAAATCATTCCAATGTTAGAGTTTTACATTCTTATAAAATGGGTTGGTTCTGTTTTTAACAACCACTTGTTTAAGTCAAAGGATCGACATATGCGGGTTTTCGCCATTTGGGATGCTAAGTCATGAAACATGTTTATTTCCTGGTGATTATGAAAATCTCATGCTGTTTCATAAAAATTTGGATTG
The DNA here is from genome assembly GCA_036346375.1 of Guadua angustifolia. Lineage (NCBI taxonomy): Eukaryota > Viridiplantae > Streptophyta > Magnoliopsida > Poales > Poaceae > Guadua > Guadua angustifolia. The sequence goes on from CM070510.1 coordinate 55,955,346, forward strand.
AAATCTATTATGTCATATGTTTAAATTCTTTCGGCAAAATGCAAAATAACTTAGAGCCTGTTCCTTTGAAATAGCATGCGTGTATATTTAATTGCATTTGCAATACACTACAAGTCTTGCTGAGTACAAATGTACTCAACCTTGCTATCTACATTGCTCAGAAGGAAATCCCTATGGCATGCCAGAAGATGCCTACTTTCAAGCAGAACACGGGGATTACGACGATGATTCTCCTAGGGCTTTTGCCTAGTCAGATGCCTGCGGGTTCGATTGGGCATACTACCTGGCTTTTGGGACTTATGCATTATCTATTTTCTGCTGTTTTATTTTGGTTGTAACTAACACTCTGTATAATTAACACTGTGGCAAGCTATGTAATCAAAACTTGCCGTTTGGTTGTGGTATGAATATTGTAAACATGTGAGTGCTAGCTACTGATCCAGGGATTAGTACAGTAATCACATAGAGGTTTCTGTTCCTCGAAACGGGGTCTCACAGTAACACTCTTAGAGGCGCCGGACTTGAGATTACAACGGACTCAAGTATTGCACCGTTCTTCTACCCCTAGCTATTCTCTTCTATTTGCTGAGCTACCGCGTACACAGAATATATAGCCAGACTTCCGCTGCGCTCGCGCTGTGATGTATGCACGATCCCCTGGAGACTCGGCCAAACGTCCATGCAGGAGACGTGCGCAGGCGCTGCGTGAAGGAGACGTGCTGAGATCCATTTCTTCCGCCTGTATGCGCGCTAGAAAAATCTCGGCTGACGCTCACCATTTCCTTCACGGCTCCTCACTTCCTTCACAGCAGTACAGCATGCATGCATGCAGTCTTGATCCTATTCTAACGCCATGCATGCAACTAGTTACTAGACAGAACACTAAAAAAGCTAGAACACTAAAAAAGCTAATGATGCAGCACACATGCATACATACACAACACTTCCTAACTACTAATGCATACTAACTACTAACATGTAGAATTACTCTAACAACAAGATTAACACTAACACACCCCACACAAACCGACAGGACCTCCAGAAAGCGCCATCGCTTCTTGGGGGCTTCCAGGAAGTTCCAGGGCAGCCAAGCGCCAAGTCTCAAACGCTTGGCTCCCAAAAGGCTCAGGCCACTTCTAGCATACTTCCCTGCATTGAAGATCAACAAGTGATTCTGCAGGAAGTTCAGCCCAGCATCCAGACACAGCGCAGGGAAGAGGGCTCTCCAGGTGCACTAGTAACATTTGCTTCCTCAACCCATGCAGCATCCCTCGATCGGTTAGATCAGCCTCAGGCTAACCTCCAAGCGGGATTGACTTAGCAACGTCCGGAAGATCTCTTAGATAGCCCTCAGCGAGGTCCTGTGGGTTCAGTGATCTTCGAAGAATTGTTCATGCCTCGAATAGGTGACATGCACCTAGAGGAAACCAGGTCAGATCCCATGCTTGAGGAGCAGGCGCCAAAGCGTGGTCCTGTGCTGGTCCCTACTGCCTCCCAGGTCTATGGCCAGGGAGAAGCGCCAAACCTGAAGTCTTTCGCAGGGGATGTTCAGGCTCTCCTGGCGGCACCTATCATTGCTCAGGCTCCGCAGGACACAAATCATCGAAAGGAGTCACCTAGGCCTTAGCGTCGATGCAGTGTGCGGCTAGCCTCCAAAGCGTCAGTGAGGCTCTCGGCCACAGAGAAGGCTCAGCAGCAGCTAGCGAAGAAGCTTGGCTTGCTGTCGTCTTCAGGCAAGATGGACGACGCTGCGCTTCAATGCTACTTGGGTATCTTCAGCAAGCCGTTGTCGCCAGAAATCATCGATGCATTCGCAGACCTGGCTGGCCTGCGGGGCAAGTCGGACTTGGCGGCGGCAGTGCAAGCCAACTCATGGGAGATGCCCCAGGCCTGACCATCCAAGGAGGTAGTACTGTGCGGCATCGTTGATCAACTCCCTTGTCAACATGTTGCAGTCTTTTAGGATCTTTACTTCTTCGGTTCTAGGGTGTCCTGTCTCAGTCTCCCCGTTTGTAATGCTTGCTATGCTTATGTATGGTGTGTCCTTTTGCTTCAATGTAATCGGTTCGTTTCATGACCGTTGTAGATCTGTTGGTCATGTTGTCCAGTGTCCAACAAGTTGTAAGACGCTTTTGTCAGGTCTCAAATCAAGGCTATCCTCTATATGGTTCTGGTTTAATGTAAACTAGCAGGGTAGCCCGCGTATTTACGCGCTAGATTTTTTAACAGTTTGTAGTATCAAATTATATAACCTATATGCTTAAGAATATATTAACGTATTTTGTAAACTATATAGATTTTGAAGACAACATGAACATTAGAAATGGCAATATAAGCTTAAAGAAAAATTGTTAGATTTTTTAATGTACTTTTAACATTTGAAATCATAATGTAATATTGTTGCTAAATACATTAGTTAATGATATTAGAGGTAACGTTAACAAAAGATAACAGACACAGTATTTTTTTAAATGATATTGTTGTTATATTTGTTTTTAGATATTAGAAACATAATTAGCGAAATACGTTTCTAACTGGAAAGCAGCTGCTACGTTTCTCGAATGCATCCCCTCCTTTTGTTTATCGATTCCCCCACCAGCGTTTCTCCTTTCCGGGCCGTGCGCGGTGCGCCTCTGTCCTCTCCTCGCGGCCACGCCCCCCTTCTGGCCAAGGCCAAGGGCCTCCCCTCCCGGCCGTGCGCCTCCACCATCCGGCCGAGCAGCTACGCCCCCCGGCCGAGCTTCTACGCCTCCGTTTGCGTCTGCTATTTCAGGTGAGCTTCTCCACTCCCTGGCCGAGCGTCTTCGGCCGTCGACAGCTCGTCCGTCCCCGTCCGATCACCTTCGTTCCTCTCCTGAGTGTCTGCGCCTCCAGTCGCTTCTCCGAGCCTGACGAGCGCCTTAGCCCTCCGGCCGAGCGCCTCCACCCACTGGCTCTTCCCGTTGCTTCTCATCGCAATGAAGACTTATCTGCTTTGGAGGCGGAAGCTGATGTACCAAAAATCAACGTTGATCTGCATAAGCATTTCTATTTTGCATTTTTTTCACATATAGAAAGAGGCAATCGTGTGCTCTACTTTGCAATCAACTGATAATTTGATTTGTTCAAGCATTCTCAGTTAGCAGGGAAAGCAATTTAGATAGCAAAGACATTTTTAGTAACTCAGCTTAGAAGGAATTTATTAAATGTGAGATATTTTAATACTTTCATTGCATTCGGAAGGTTTAATATTGCAGTCTTCTTGATGGCATTTCTTAAAATTTACTTCCATTTTTTTTCAGATTCTTCAAACCAGGCTAATTGCTGTAATCATTTATCTGTTAGTACTTAAGTGATGAAGGCGATTCTTCTGAGGAAGCGGATGATAGCTACTCTTACACCGTGTTTTGAAGAAGAATCATTTACAGTTGCTTTCTCTATGTATTTTGGTGCATGCTCTCGTGTGTAGCAGGCTTTAGAATGTTCTCTAATGTGGTACCAAAACTTTTTTAACTTTTCAGTGGCAAAGCAACAGCAATATCTCCTCTTTTGATGAATAGGTACATTTTAATCATTTGTGTTAGTGTTGTAGGATTTTTGTCTATTCCGATATCAATTAATTTTTCAAACTTTACGTCTGAGGAAGGGATAACTCTCCAGCAACAAAATTTAAAAAAATTCAATAGGAAAGTAGGAATTATTAATCGATGTGAGACCAAGTTCCCTGAGTGGTCATTGGGGCAGGAATGATGTTAGTATTAACTTTCCTATACGCTCTTGATTTACACATAGACCAACTAAGCTTTGCACATATACCAAGGATTTTTAGATTATGGTATGAATAAAACAATTGTTAAGATTGGACCATACTTTTCCCTATTGAATTTTATGATCCAACTTTTCAAAACCTTTTCCACAGCTTTAAAAAAACATAGGTTAAAGTGTGGGAAAAATGCTATTCTTTCACAGAGTAGATCCAACATTTGATAGTTGGAAAGGACATAAATGTCATCTTTGTTTTTTTTTTTTGGTTCTTTCCCTTTATTCAATCTTAGAAGAAAGGACAAGGGGTAACTGTAATCCATGGTTTGTTACTGAAATTGAACTTTCAGAACAAAAGTAAAGATTTGAGGATGCCCTGAATGCATCTAATTACTCGTGTGATATGATGTAATCAACCATTTTGAGCTTTTATATTTGTATTTTCTTCTTAACGAATGATAATTAAATCCATAAATTTGTTACTTCCCTTAACGTTCTCAATGTTCTTCTGGTAAGTGCAATAAGAGTGCTTCTTCCTCTTCATGGGCTACCAACGGAGAAGGTGTTATCTTCTGAGGCTGGCAGATGCCATCAAGGACATACCTTGGAGAATGATGAGAAGAAGGTGAAAAACAAATCAATATATTTCGCCTCCATTTGAGTGGTTTACAAAACAAAGATCAACATATTGCATTATGATGACAGTGGCAGGACTGAGTTGACATGTTAAAATATGTAAATTGTTAGATATATCAGTCAAACCGTAGTTCATCTTTTTACCGTTGTTTTGGGCGAATTACAGGAAGAATCGTCGTTGCGTTTGTTTGTTTGGCCTGACTGTGGCATCACACACTACCTAGGTCAGCATCAATGACTACCCTGCCAATAAAATGGAATTATAGTTATAAATTGTGATCCTGAGTAGTATTTGGTTAGCTTTAGCACTTTGATTTTTTTAATTTTAAAATTTGATGTTGATTGAAATCCTCAGATCATAATTCCAGTCAATATTTTCCTGTCATAGGCAACATGTATCAACAATTTTGTGGTGTATTATTTTTGACTAATGTTCGAAAAAACCACCCTTGTGCCACATACTTTGTAGTTGAAGTCACGGATTAAGTTTCTATCATGTTGATGTGGCTGAATGAAATTAAAATCAGTGGTTACATTCAGTATTTGTGCTGTAGTGGTGTTCAAGTAATATCTCTTTACCTCAAATGGATCATTTGATTAAGGAATAATTCGAGTTACTCTTTCTGATTTTTGCACTGTAGAATCCAATATCCAGATGTTGCCTTGCTTTTCTTAGATCTACATTTCAGGAATGAAAATTAATTTCCACCAGATCTAAATGATCCCCTTGACCCTAGATGATCATGTTAGCAACTATTTTGCTAGAGCTTTAGGCTGTATTTTTTGTTCTGTCCCCATGAAATACCTAGGACTCCTCAAGTAGCATCTTATATCTTCAGAATTAGATGGTTGTATTCATTCTGAAGTACTATATTTTTTTATATGTTTTCTATTTGTTTTGTTACAGTACTATTGACTAAATTTTTATCTTTTTTTTTTAAAATTTTTTTGCTATACTTTTTTGTTCCTTGGGCATAATATTGCTCTTCTGCTATATGAATTTTCTGGCACATAATTTTTGTAGGAAGTTGGCTTTTGACAATCACTTATTTTGGGTCATCTTTTTAAGGCAGGAAGGATGTCATTTTGGATTTTAATCCAATCATCTCCTTCGGCTGATATTGTTTCTTCATCACTAATTTTTAGTATGCAGTAAACGAATACTGTTGTCTGCTTTTGCTCTTGTCACTTGTTGGACACACAGCTCAGAGCATCGGACATGTTTTTTGTTAGGATAGTATTAACCTAATTTTGTAAATACGCTTTTTAGGGGAAAGTAGCTGCTAACTTTTTTTTAATGCATCTCCTCCTTTCGTTGTTGCCTTATCTATTAGTTTTCTTCCCCTAAATATCTCTCTCTCTCTCTCTCACTGTGTGTGCGCGCACGCGTTTCTCTTTGTTTTTACATCCGTAGCAACAGCACCAGACAATCGCTACAGAAGTTTTTGTCAGGAAATTTAAAAGGCATCAGTCGATGTTGCACTGTTGTGGTGGATTTTTGGCTTTAGCCGATGTTGATTTTTTTTTGCAGATGAGCTGGTAAGGTTCTTTTGTTCTCTTTCTTTTCATTTTTTTGTTTCCATTTTTATTTTAGTTGAAGACCTGTTGATTAAGTCTTCTTTTCGAATATATTTAAATTTAAGTTCCTTTTTTTAAATTTGGTGTCTGGGGTCTTTTATATTAAAATATTTGTTATTTTATTTATCTTGATTATTAGAGATAGCTGTCTTTTTGGCATATTCAAATATAGAGATCATCACCATACCTTAAATAACTCTAACTTTATTCATTAGCAATATAGTATGCCATTAGTATTTTGGTGATTTTTTCTATTTTGCATAGATGAAGGTTTAGACATTGATCAGCTTGAACAGGCCATGTGTACCTACCAGTACACAGCTTGAAATTGAAATACAAAGTTAGAAGATTTCTTTGTACACAATATTCTTTGCCATATTTTCAGTTGGGCACTCTGATTCGTCGATTAGCACTTTCAATCCATCCCCGTTTGTTACTCTGGATAACGCCACATATAGTTGCCCATGGCAGAAGACCTGCTTAGGCAAGTATATTCCAACTTTGTTGAGAGATTGTCCTTGGCTCTTATTTATTGTCATTGCAAAGCAGACTGATGCAGGATATTGCCTTCTTTTCAACATGAACGGCCACTTGGATTCACTCTGTGACATGATGATTCGAGGTATGTATACCTTTTTGCCTACATGTGTTCCTGTGATGATTTGTGCCTCGATGTACTTTGTTCCAAGCTTAGTGATCGTCATTCTCATACCATTGCATAAACCTGCAGCCTGGTTGATGTTGCGAAGGAGCATCACTGGGAGGCCAACTTTGAGCTTTAATTGGTGGTTTGTGATCCCGGGGAACCTCAAGCTGTTAAGAAATTCGGTTGGATACAAGTGCTCAATCCCGTTGTTCATTGTTGCTTTGCACACAGTGTTACAGCTTAGATATGTAACCTCCTCACCTTCTATTTTGCTAATTATATACTCATTTATCTCATGTACCGTTTCATTCCTCGGGCAAAGTATTGCTCTTTCTTCTAGGAATTCTCGATCACGATAGTTTTGTAGGAAGTTTGGGTATGTGCTTTTGATGATTGTTTCTTTTGGGTCATCTCCTTTTTGTAGCAAAAGGTCATTTGGGATATTTATCCACTCGCCCCCTTCGTTTGATGCTGTTGTTCCATCACCAACATGTAGTATCCACTTGGCGAATTTTTTGAAAAAATACAATATATGAATATTAATCTACAACAGATTAAATGCAATTATACTTCTTTCACCTTTGTATTATTCATGAAAGTAATCTTAAGATGGTTGTCCACTGGACGGTATTTGGCAGATTCTTGAACCTTGAAATTGTTGAACACATAAACAGAGTTCTCATTGATCTTTGGTCTGTAAGTGTTTATCAGATTATTCCAAACAGTAGCATGAATTGTTTCACCCTGTAAAAAAATCACTTAAATATCAGTTGTTAAAAAAATACAACTGCATGTGGATTAAAACCTGCTCATCAATTAATATCATATCAAGGCTCATAAGTTCGCCGGTTACAAAATTGATTGAATCTCACATTCTCATTACTTTTACTTTAATATTCCATGTTCGTCCTCTTATCGTCAACTCACTGAGCTTTTTGTATGCTATAGCGTTGGTACCTTCAAAAAGTTAAAAGCAAATGCTAAATGCGTGAAATAGGAGGCAATAAACATGTCAAGACGAGAGAACGAGATTCTCTAGTAGAAATTAGATTAGTATAATACTTAGATGTGAAGAAGGGGTCGACATGGAAATAGCAGGCAAAGAACATGTCAATACATGATTAATGAAAGACATGAGTAATAGCAAATCAAAGTAGACCTAAAGAAGTAGACTTCACTTTTCAAATCCACAGAATAATACAGGAAAGATAATCTGGTGAATTGAAACGGCTTTGACTTGAAGATTACTTAATCACATGATTAATGAAAGACATGAGTAATAGCAAATCAAAGTTGACCTGAAGAAGAAGACTTCACTTTTCAAAGCAACGAACGATCAATGGTATCGGGTTGTTTAGGATACCTTATTAAATATGGATACCTTGTCAAATACGGAATTCTAGCTGGAAACAAACAATATAAACCGATCAATAACGTATGCTACATTCTAAAGATATGGTTTAAATCTACACCGTTATAATTTGGGCCCACCACAATCAATGGTGTAGATTTTTTTCCTCTGATTAATGTGGAATTTTTAGCCCGAGAGCTAACGTGGTGGCTTCTTTTGCTTCGCTTTAATAATATAATAGATGTCCATCTCCTCTTGTTGACATTGCTCTGTAATGAAAGACATGAGTAATAGCAAATCAAAGTAGACCTAAAGAAGTAGACTTCACTTTTCAAATCCACAGAATAATACAGGAAAGATAATCTGGTGAATTGAAACGGCTTTGACTTGAAGATTACTTAATCACATGATTAATGAAAGACATGAGTAATAGCAAATCAAAGTTGACCTGAAGAAGAAGACTTCACTTTTCAAAGCAACGAACGATCAATGGTATCGGGTTGTTTAGGATACCTTATTAAATATGGATACCTTGTCAAATACGGAATTCTAGCTGGAAACAAACAATATAAACCGATCAATAACGTATGCTACATTCTAAAGATATGGTTTAAATCTACACCGTTATAATTTGGGCCCACCACAATCAATGGTGTAGATTTTTTTCCTCTGATTAATGTGGGAATTTTTAGCCCTGAGAGCGAACGTGGTGGCTTCTTTTGCTTCTGCTTTAATAATATAATAGATGTCCATCTCCTCTTGTTGACATTGCTCTGTATGATCCAATACCCTGTCGCCCAAGCATGTCTGCTCATAGGGAGAACTTCGCAATAGGTTTCAAAATAGGATTACGGCTTCAGCCGGTAGGGGCAGGGGTTTCACTTACCGTTCTCATGTCGCAGGATGATTGTTGAATTTTAACTTGGAACGTCCGGGGACTTAATTTCCCGGCCAAAAGAGCAGTTGTCAAGAATCTTATCATGCAAACAGGAGCCAGTATTGTTTGCCTCCAGGAGACCAAGTTGCAAAAGGTTGACAACCAATTAATAGGTGAACTTCTAGGTATCTCCTTCAGGGACAGCTTTTGTTTCCTCCCAGCCCAAAACACAAGAGGGGGATGTAACAGCCCTAAAATAAATAGAAGAGAATATTGCAAAGGAAAATTCATGTGTGATTATTATTGCATTTCCTTGATTTTCTTGAATTATTAAAAATGTTTTTGGCTTTAATTATTAAAACAAAATCCATAAATGCCATATGGTAAAATAGTAAGAGTGAAAAGGTAAAAACACTAAATCAATAAAAACCAGCAAAAATCGTGCTTATCTGCTAGATATGTCCAGAACCTTAATCATGGCTCTTGAGATCAGCCTAGCAATAAAAATAAATATAAAATGCAAAATAACAACTGTTTGGAAAAGCTGGAGATTAGCATGTCAGGTTTGTGTAGAAGGAATCAGTAAGAATCTGACCCTGAAATTTTTACCCTGCCGACATGGTAACTTTATCAACCTCTGGTAAAAGTATCAAGAATAAATACTTACATTTGAATCATTTATGAATTCAAAAACAGAAGAATAGAAAAACTGAAAAAGGGCAATGTCAGAATTGTTTTGATTTAAAAATAAAATATAAAATTATGAAAATTTTACAGAATATGAATAATGATATTCGTCATCCTGACAAAAATTATCATAAAATAATAATACTGTTTTAAACTTCAATTAAATCAAAAACAGAATAATCAGAAATTCAACTACTGCATTGTCAGAATTTTAATAAAATCTCTGCTAAGAGTATTTATCTGGAATTTCTACTGAACACTCATCTTTATCTAACCGACACTCATAAAAAGTTTTGTAAATTCCTAAGGCAGTTTACTAGTTGAAAACTACTAGATAATTTAGCCCTTTTAGAATTTCTGTTGCGCTAGTCGCTGTCAAGTGGGCCTGGCCTGTGCGCTGGTCGAACCTCAGCCGTTCGATTCTCTCCCGCGCCAGCTGTCCCACGCATCAGCGTCTTCTCCTCTCTTTTTTTCTTCCTGGCACTCCTCTTTCCACCCTTCCTCGCGCACGCAGAAATCACCCAGCGCCGCCTCCCTTCTTTTGACTCAGCCGCGCCACAATGCTAACTCCGAGACTCCCGTACGTGCTGCTGACACTGCCATGCCCTGCCTTGGCCACTGCGACTCAGAGGAGCGTCGAAATCCTTGTGTGATCGCTTCGGTTGTAACCCGCCGCACTGCCGAGTTCACTGTCCCCGCACAACTTGGCAGTACCTCCTTCCGCTTCTCTTCCGCGCCAAGCCAGAGACGAACCGACTTACCGCTGCTATAAAAGCCACTGCAAACACTCCCCAAAGCAACAACACAACCAAACCAACTCACCTTTGAACCTCTCCTGTGCTTGCAACCTCCGGTCTTCTCCTTCAAGTCCAGTAAGGCCGCAGAAAGGGAAAAGTCTTGCGCGCACCACCACACTTCAAATCAAACCGAACCAGCAGAGCTAGAGCATCCTAGTGATCCACAGAACCCATCCCAGGTGCCAATTTCAGCTCTTCTTCTCTGACGAACCGCGCAACCGTGTTCTTCCTTCCGCCAGAGCCACGCACAGTGAGAACACCTTCCCGTATGTAATACCTTTGAACAAAATGCTAAAATGCGATGCTTAGTACCCACTGATGCTCATGCCACTGAGAATTTCACGAAAGAATTAAGCTTTGAACACTTTCACTCACCAGCCATGGCGTCCGCCGCTCCTCCACGGTGGCGCGCCAACTCCGGCCGTTCCACAGCGAACTGGTGGATCCCCTGGGTGCACACAGTCGTGCTAATGCCCATGGTGGTACCGATTCACCGCCAATCGCCGCCGTTTGCCACCGGCGAGCCAAAAACCATAGCCCCTGTTCTCTGTCGCTGTCGAGCAGGACCCAGAAGTAGGTCACCTAGCTCCTTTAGCTCTCTGCCGAGCGGGACCCGTCTGTCAGCCGCACACGCCACACCGCCGCTAGACCCACACGCTAGTCGCACACACGTAGACACTACCGAATGGGCCCGGCCCGTCAGTGCCTCAACCTAGCCAAACTCGAAAACGGAAAGTGTAGTCCAAGCCGGAAAGCGTATTTTCCATTTTCGGCAAAAATTCTAATTTCCAGGATTTTCAAACCCGAAACCATTCAAATGTTTATAACTTTTGAACTAACAGTACAAATGAAGTGAAATAAATTCCTAAATTCGTGTAAAATCCTGTAGATTTGAAATATGTAAAAATATTTTGAAATAAAACTCTGATTAAATTTTTAATTCAAATCTAAAGTAAAAGCCCGAAATATGTCATACATGAATATTTTGCAAATGACCTCCAAATTGAATCAAACAAATTTTGTTAGGCTTCTTAAATCTCTAGGAACCTTAATATGCAAAAATATTTAGGGTGCACTATAGGAAATATTTATGTTATTGTAAATAGCAAGAAAGTAGTCTAAAATTTAATTAAGCAATTTTAGTTTCATGAATCTGAAATTATAAATAATAAAATACATGATATTAGCATCCTGAAATTATAAAATACAGAAATACAACCCATGAAACAAATCACATTAATACTTGAATCAAAGGTAGTTAAGAAAATAGATATACCTATGTAAATAATTAACTAATATAAGTACATAATAACTTAAATAATGAAATGTTAAGACCATACCTATTTTATGAAATTGTTTTATTTGAATCTTCTATCAACTTTCTTTTTGCCTTATTGAGATTTATTATGTGCTATGTTGCTATGTTATTATTATCGGACGACGTGTAGAACCCGACGAGTCAAAGTTAGTTGCTGACGATCGTGCGTACGACATCGACGACAATCAATAAGGCAAGCACCCCCTTTGATCATGTTGATCCTAATTTTATAAATGTTTTCTTAAATGTTTTTATTGCATACGCTATGTTCATTATACACTGCTACTTTATGGTTACTGGTAGTTGTACCTGTAGATGCATGGAACTTCCTTGATAAGTATGGATTGTAAACCTTGATAACCCTAGATTAAGGTAGACAATATCTAATGTTAACCTGGGATTCTTCGCACTTAGTAATCATGATTAGCCATGCCTAAAAAGAATCTAAAATTTTGATATGGTTAAAAATGTTGGTTACAAAAATATGATGGGTATGACATTTGTTTATGATTGGTATTTTAATTTAAAAATGAAAATAAAACTATACTTTTGATGCGGGCAATTATTGGCAATAGCCGGAGGTGCATGAACTTGCACGTAGTGTAGGGGGAGACTATTGCCCGTGTTAGATTAAGGACCGAACTATGGGTTGTTTTCAGGCCAAGATAACCGTACAACCACAAGTGCTGGTATGGGACAGCCTTAGCCTATTAAGTTCTTAATACTAGCTTTGCACATTGGTAGGCTGGAGACAGTAATGTATGCCTTGCTATGAGAAGGAATGTGTGTAGGCGGGGTTTACTGCCTGTGGTGTGAATGGCGGGGTTCACCGCCTGTGTTATGATGTGAATGACGGGGTCTACTGTCATGTCTTGGGTGTGTATTCCTACCATCGTAGCAAGGGATTAACATTATTGAGCTGGTGCAAAGTTAGGATTAAGTAATGTAACTGTTATGTTATGATCTCCTTGCCGACACACCAAAGGATGTGTGTTACTAGCCTGGCAAAATTCATCACATGGTTAGCAAGTTTTATTTTCATAAAACTTTGGATTCTACCTGGTGTTGGTAGAAGTTAATTTGGATTCTACCGAGTGTTGGTAGAAATTGGTTCATAGACATGATCAAGATACCCAAGTTCATGAATTTACTTCATTGTTCTTACATTCTGTTATTTCCAATATTAAATTGCTTTTACTCAAATTCCGTTTGGAATCTACTATTCTGTATTTACATTTTAAATTGGCTTTATACAAATTAACCTAGAAGCCTTTCCTTTAAAAGGACCTGCATATATTCTAGGATTTGAAAAAGTCTTGCGAGTACGTAAGTACTCAACTTGCCACTGTTGATACTTTTAGGTGAAGAAACAGATTACCCCGACGACATACTCGTCGACGCAGGATTCGGGGACTTTGACGATGAGTTTTACTAGAGTTCACCTTGTCAGTTGCCTGTGGGGATAATGGGTTAAAGGCATACTACAAGATGTTTATCTCCACTGCAGTATTTTACTTTTGGTATTGTATAAATACTATGTAAACCTGCTTCTGCTATTGCAATAAGAATATGTGTATGGTTGTAATATCAATTTGTGATTGTGCGTACTAGCCACTGATCATGGGACTAGTATGGTATGCACATGGAACCCATTATTGATATTTATTATCAAAAATGGGGGCCTCACAGGGGAATCCTTCTGGCCTACTCTTCAAACCTCTTCGGCTTATCTCAGATGCGTGTTGGGACGCATACCCTATCGGCAATAGTGCGCATGAAAAAGAATGGTATCGAATGGTCATGCACAGGCGTGTATGGGCCTCAGCAAGAAAATGACAAGCGAGCCTTTCTCTAGGAGATGACGGCGCTCAAGAATCATATGCTTCCCGAGTGGTTAATATTGGGCGATTTCAATATGATTTATCAGACAATCGACAAGAATAATGCAAACTTCAACATGCACCTGATGGGCGCTTTTGCAAAGGTCATCCAAGACACCCATCTCAAGGAAATTGCCTTACATGGTAGAAGGTTCACGTGGTCCAATCAAAGGGACAGTCCCACCTTATCAAGGATTGACCGCATGTTATCCACAAACGACTGGGACTTGATGTTCCCTCGATGCCACTTGCGGGCGATTTCCTCCCTAGTATCTAACCACTTCCCCTTGTTGCTCCTGGGGAACGTAACGCCAAAAAAATTCAATGGATTTAGGTTTGAGAGTTTCTGGACTAAGATGCCAAATTTCCTTCACGTTGTCCATCAAGCTTGGGAAAGGCTAGTCCGATCTCACAATGACATACGCAGGTTGCATATCAAGCTCTCTAGAACCGTAAAGGTGCTTAGAGCATGGAGTCGTGGGTCAGTGGGGGACCTCGCGCTTCAGTCCTATGTAGTGGGTGAGCTGATTTTTCAGCTTGATAGGGCCCAAGAGGTCAAATATTTGTCAGGTCTAGAAAAAGACCTCCTGTCCGGTCTCAGGCACAGGTTACTGGGCATTGCAGCCATTCAGAGGGTGCATCTTCGGTAATGATCTCGGCTAACTTTCATAAGGGAGGGGGATGCAAACTCAAAAGTTTTCCACATCAAGGCAAACGCGCGCAGGAGGAAAAATCATATCCAGTCCATTTTATCAGACAGGGGGACTCTTCAAAAGCATCATAATAAGCAACAGGAGCTATACAACTACTACAACAACCTGCTAGGGACAAAAAAGCAAAGGTCCCATTCCTTAAACTAGAATGCCTTGGGCATCCCGCGGCACGACTTCAGTGCTCTAGAGGAGCCTTTCTCCGCTGAAGAGGTTAAAAAGGTGGTCTTCTCCATGCCAACCGAGAATGCGCCAGGGCCAGATGGTTTCATAGGAATCTTCTACAGGACCTGTTGGAGAATCATTGAACATGACCTCATGGTGGCCTTACAGCAATTGTTCAACCTCAACGACCGTCAGTTCTAGCTGCTTAATATAGCTAACATAGCGTTATTGCCAAAGAAATCAGACGCCGCATCCGTTGCAGATTTTAGGCCTATCAGTCTCATTCACAGCGCAGGAAAGATTTTCTCCAAAGTACTCGCTCACAGGTTGGCTCCCAGACTTCAGGAAATCGTTTCGGCCACCCAGACCATGTTTATCAGGAACAGATCTATTCATCATAATTTCCTGGCCATCAAGAACACGGTTTCAGGCCTTCATAGGACAAGAACGCCCACGTTATTCATAAAGCTGGACATAGCCAAGGCTTTCGATTATGTCAGCTAGGAGTTCTTGTTGGAGCTGCTTACCCACATTGGTTTTGGTCCCCGATGGACAGAATGGATTGCCATCATCCTAGCTTCGACCACATCTAGAATTCTCCTCAATGGCATTCCAAGCCAACCCATTCAGCACAGGAGAGGACTCCGCCAGGGTGACCCTCTATCGCTAATGCTTTTTATAATTGCCATGGATCCTTTGCACAGATTAATTGCGAAGGCTGCTAGTCAAAACCTTCTGCCACAGATACCTTCCAGGTGCGTGAAAATGCGGATATCCTTATATGCAGACAATGTTGCACTTTTTGTAAACCCCGACAAAGATGAGCTCAACAAGATTCGGGTCCTCCTTGACATCTTCAGTGGAGTGACAGGTCTACGGACAAATCTCCACAAGAGTGAGGTTTACCCAATAAGGTGTAACAACGTCAACATGTTGAACCTCTTGCAGGATTTCCCAACACGCCTTCAATCCTTCCCTTGCAGGTACTTAGGGCTCCCATTGCGCCCAACAAAATTGAAGCGGTCTGATCTACAGTCGCTCCTTGATAAAGTCAGATCTCGCCTTGTAGGGTGGAAAGGGAAGATGCTCTCTAGGGCCGCTAGGTTAATTCTTACCAACTCGGTTCTAACTTCCATAGTGGTCCACCACCTAATGGTGTATCCTCTCACCTCCTGGATCACAAAGAAAATAGATCGTCTTCGGCGAAGTTTCATTTGGAGAGGGGAACAGGAATGAAGTGGAGGTCATTGCCTCATCAATTGGGCCACAGTTTGTAGGCCCACGATTCTCGGAGGGCTGGGGGTTAAAGACCTTCACAGGTTTAGACGAGACATCCGTATTCGTTTGCTCTAGTATGGCTGGAAGAAGCAGGACCAAGCATGGGCAGGGACACCGGTGTCATGTGACACCACTAATCGAGCCTTGTTCAACGCCAGTACGCGGATAACAATGGGGGATGGCAAGACTGCATCTTTCTGGGATTCCAATTGGCTACATGGGATCTCGCTAAGGAATTTAGAGCCTTCCTATTACCAGCTTTCTAGAAGGAAATGGCGAACAGTTCATCAGGAGTTATCCGGTCATAGTTGGCAGAGGCCGCTACGACGAATATCTACTGAGGAGCAGCTCGACGATTTTGTTCGTCTATAGCGTGCAATCTGGCACATACAATTGCAAACAGATGTACATGATGATATTTCTTGGAAATGGACTCTACAGGGTGACTACTCGTCTAGATCGGCGTACAACATTCAATTCCAGGGGTCTGTCCCGCAACGCAGCTACAACAGGATTTGGAAAGCAGATGCCGAAGGGAGATGTAGGTTCTTCGCGTGGTTGTTCTTGCAACAAAAGATTCTAATAGCGGATAAACTCGCAGCAAGGGGATGGCCGCATAGCGCATTTTGTGCATTATGTGTCGCCGTACCTGAAACGGCGATGCACCTTCTGCTCTTTTGCCCCCTTTGCGCAGCAGGTTTGGCGTCAGGTGTTTCGCTCCTTACAGATCAGTCATCCCCCACCTCAGGCTTTACGTCACCCTCATGGCATCAACGGATGGTGGCGTTCTCTCATATCCCTATCTGATAGGTGTCGGTAGAAGAAAGTAGATGGAATCGTCCTGTACGCCATATGGAACTTATGGAAGGAAAGAAATAACAGGATTTTCAATGGGACCTCGCGTTCGCCTTTATGTCTTTTAGCCATTGCCATCGATGATATCCGGAACCGCAGGAGTGCCTTTGCTGTTGTTTCTTCGGCTCCCTCAGTTTCTTGATTTCCGTTCTTTCTGTTTTCTCCCCAGCCTCCCCTTTCCCGTTCTCGTTTTTTGCTTTCTTCCTCCTTCCTTTTCTTTCCGACCGTTCGATGCTTTGCAGTCCGGGTCCCAAACGATTCGAATGACTGTTTTGTAGCATTTGTAACTGTTGCCTACCTCTCCTTAATGCATAGCAGAGCTCCTGCCCTTTCATTTAAAAAATTATTGCTATTATCGTTTTATTGCAATTTGTAAGTTTTGTGATTTTTTTTGGATTTATTGGATTTTTTGGAATTTATTTGGAATTATTTTAAATTAAGTATATTGGCCTTTTGTTGAAAACTAATTAAATATAGATTAAATTTAAATAAAGTGTTACCAAAAATATTTTATTTGAGTCCAAAATGTCTCAAAGTATTTGTGAGATTTTTCTTGGATTTTTCCCGGTGTTTTTGTTGCCTAAAATAAATCAAAGTAATTTTAGTAATTATTTTAAAAAGAAAATCCTTGAAAAATTCGTGTGAATATTACTGGACCGAAGCCCGACCTTTGTGTTTCACTCGGCCCGGTATTTGGCTGACCTTTTGACCAGTTTTAGAAGCATCGCACGTGACCGTGGATTTCGCATCGGACGGCTAGAATCGACCGTGTCTAGCAGTGAAACCCTAGAGGAGCACGAGTCGTTGGATTAGAATCGAACGGTTGAGATTAGATCGCATTATTTGAAGCGTATCCGATCCAGACCGTTGAGCTGTTGTGTATGGTTAGGATTGTGTCGCATCGTGGCCGTTGATCTAGAATCGAATGGCTGCCCGTTGTCGTCTCGGATTAGGTTTTAGAGTCCGTCGCCGTCACTGTGTAGCATTAGGGCTCCAGATTTAGCGTGTCGCTGAGGGGTACTTAAGGCGCTGCAACCCCCTTGAGGATCATCAGAGCGCGTCGCAACTTTTCCCTAAAGTGCCATCGCCCGAGGAGCCCCGGATCACCCGCTAGACCTCACCGTTGACAGCCAAAGCTCCGCCGAGCATTTTTCTTCGTTGTTCGCCATCGTCAAGCCATGAACTGCCGCTTGGACCCTGGATCTAGACTCGCTGTGTCACGCCGCGTTGGGAGTAAGGGGTCTTGTTACCGTTCTGCCGCCAGATCGTCGTCGCCGAGGTCGTCTTCCCCAACTCCGGTGGAGTTTCGCTGCCGTGCTGCCATCAGGGAGATCAGGAGCTGCCAACCGTCGGATCGTCATCAAACCGCCAGGAGTGAGAAACGTCGCCCTGTGAAATAGTGAACGTCTTGGGTAACCCTCACCGTCCGATCGAAGTTGGATGCTCGGGATTGCGCCGCGTAAGATCGTGACCAATGGCCATTAGATCTACGCTGTGTGGATTAGATCGCATCGCGAGTCGAACCAATCGGATGACGATGCGTGGCAAGTGACGACAGCAATGACATCATCCGGCGCACGGCACAATGCCGTTGGTCCACGGTGGACCTGCCGTATGGTGCACCGAGTCCACAGCATAGTGCCGAGCCACGTGGAGCCTTCTGATTCGTCCGGTTCGGTGCTGACGTCAGCATGACGCAATAAATCAAATTTCTTTTATAAAAATAATTTGGATATTATTTGAATTTCTAATTTTCTGATTTTTATGATTTTTGAATCTTTCGAGAGCTCGTTCTCCCTCATACGAACTCCGATCGAGGTGATTCAAATATCTAAAAGTTTGTAAAATTGAGATCTATTTAATAGTAAATTTTATTTGATTTTTAGAGTTCATTTGCTCTTTATTTTGGATATTTATTTGCTTTTCTCTCTTGATTCATGTAGATGTTGAGTTGTACGACATATCGGAGGAGGATTTGACAACTCAAGACCAGATTCCAGAGCAAGACCAGGACCTTTGTCAAGACAAGTTGTGCATGCTTTGATCATGTTGAATCCAAGTTTATAAAGTTGCTATTTTGCTTTACAATATTGCATGTTATTTCATGTGTACAAATGCTTCTAATCTAAATTGGGACTTAGCTGTTATACCTTTTGATCTATACCCTACCTTGTCATTTGTATGCCCTAATTTATTTGTCACCCTAGATTGGTTCACTATAGTTGATTGATATTAAAGTCAACATAGGATGGTTAAATCGTAATAGTTCGCTTAGCCATGCCACATCATTACATGGACTTGAATCATCGACAATTAATCTTGACTAATGGAATATGGAACAATGATATGAACTTGTGCGTCACGTGTGGTCACATAATGAGATTGAGTTGTGGTGACAAGAGAGGTCACGTAACGATGTTGACTTGTGGATAGCACATGGTGCTTGGTAATCAACTGGGCTGGTAATCACTTAGATTGAAGTAAGTGACAAGGGGCAAGTGTGCCAAGATGGGCCCGAGGGGCATAGGGTATGTGGAAGTCTTGCTTTGATCACTCTAAAGACTTAACCTTGCAAGCCTTTGACCTGAGTCAATCATGCAATCACATGTCTGTTATAGGGCAGCCTAACTGACTAATTTGCAATGTCTTAGCTTTAGTACTGCTTGTGGTGGTGTGAGTCCGGGTTCATGGATAAACTCACACGGCGTAAGAGGGGGACCCTGTTGTGGTGGTTTAGCCCTTCAGTGTTGAAACTTCAGCGGGTAGTACTTGGTTAAGGCAGGGCATTGTAAAGGCTTTGTTATGATCACTCGCATATGTGGTGTATGGTTGTATCATGTGGGTAAAGTGCATAACCTCTGCAGAGTGTAAATCTATTCGGATAGCCATGTCCACAGTATTGGACATAGCTTGGGAATTACAGTCAATGGTTAGTTAATAAAATAGAAACTGAATGAGATGGCAAGTTGCCATATGGAAGGATGAAACTTAACTTAGAATTGGAAACTTGGTTTACTTGAGAAAGTGTTGAATCTATCTACTATTGTTATTTGTTTTATTGTCCTTTCAATCTATGTATCGTACTTATTCATAAATACTGCTTTACTGCAAATAAGCCATGTTAGCCATTCCTTTGAAATAAGCCTTGCATATAGCTATGGTAGAGATGCATTATGTGCACAACTTGTTGAGTGCTTTTGTACTCATCCTTGCCATCACCAACAAATCAATAGTTGAGGAGTCATCATCTCTATTGGAGGAGTTCCAGGCGGATGCAAGTCACTAGGCTGAAGCCTTGTTAGTCGCTTGTGGTGAACTGATGAGTCACTAGCGTCTCTACTTTTTCTGCTGCATTTGTCTTAGTCTTATTTTTCAGTCTAACCCTGCGTAGCTTAATAATGTAAGTTAATCATAAGATCATACACTTAGTTATATCAATAAATGGAGTCTTATTATCCTTATCGTTGTTTATGATGCGATACTTGCCAATGTTGAGCTGTGTGCACTAGCATTGATCCAGGAACTAGTGCGGTATACATAGTGGGTTCGAATTGGTGAATTCGGGTCCCGACATAAGGCCATCAGTTCATGGCAAAATCAAATAGTAAATGCATTTCTAGTTTGCATATGAATCTTTTTTCTTTGTTTTAATTATAACTTTTTATTGGCAGCCCCAAATCACAAAAGATTTTCACCAGTAGCTTACTGACGATGAGAGGATCAAAATAATATAAGTCTCGCCAATAAAGAATTATTTTTCTATCTGGTGACATATTTTATTATCCGTATATATAGATTTTAGACAAGATATTTGTGATACTTTTTAACCTTATTCTTATTCTGAAGCTATCTCATATGAAAATTCTTCTAAGTGGTTGACAGTTATAAATGAAGAAATTTTGAGCCTTCATAAAAACAGTACATGGGATTTGGTTAAGCTTTCAAAAGGGAAGAAACCTTTAAAGTGCAAATTGATTTATAAGAAGAAGGATGGTATTTCTGGAGTTAAACCTGCAAGATGGAAAGCTCGTTTAGTGGTAAAAGGTTTTGAACAAAGAGAAGGTATTGACTTCAATTAAGTTTTTTCACCCGTTGTATGCCACTCTTCCATTAGGGTTATGCTTACTTTTGTTGCTTTATTTGATTTGGAATTAGAGCAACTTGATGTTAAAACTCCGTTCTTACATGGAGATTTAGAAGAAGAGAATTTTATGACACAACCTGAGGGTTTTACTACTTTTGGAAAAGAAGATTCAGTTTATCATTTGAAAAAGTCTCTTTATAGTCTTAAACAAGCTCTTAGGTAGTGGTATAAAAAGTTTGATTCCTTTATGATTGCACAACAGTATTCTCACAGCAATTATGATAACTGTGTTTACTTCAAATAGTTTTCAAATGATTCATTTGTTTATTTGTTGCTTTATGTTGATGATATGCTTATTTCTTTTCATGACAAGTCACTAATTAAATAGTTGAAGGCTCAACTTAGTCATGAGTTTGAGATGAAAGATCTTTGTCCAGCTAAGAAAATTCTTACGATGGAAATTTAGCGTGATCACAAAGTTGGTACATTATTTCTATCCCAGAAAAATTACAATGAGAAGGTACTCGACATATTTAATCTCAATAATTGCAAACCTATTTCTACATCTTTTGCCTCACACTTTAAGTTATCTTCAAGTCAATGTCCTATTAATGAAGAAGACAAAGACTATATGTCTCATATTCTTTACTCTAGTGTAGTTGGTAATTTCATGTATGTTAAATAGGATACTCTTACTGTTTATTGTGATAGCCAAAGTATTATTTGTTTGACCAAGAATGATATGTATCATGCTAAGACCAAGCACATTTATATCAAGTATCACTTTATTCGTGATGTTATCGCTGAAGGACAAGTTGTTGTGGGAAAGATGCATACTGATGAAAATCCCGCAGACATACTTTCAAATACCAAGTTCAAGCATTGCCTTGACTTGGTTGGCATTCATGGTGCTTAATTACCCATCTATGTTTTATGGATAGGTTTTATGGAGACAAATTTATTATGGATTTTGAGTCAAGGGGGGTTTATTAGAGATAATCATGGATTGCCTCAATATCCAATATCTTAACTTACCAACAGATATAATCTTTCCAAACTTCAGTCTCTGTTGGCTATATATATATATATATAAGAGAGAGAGAGAGTTTTGCTACCGTGCTTTGCAAAGCACAGATCCTCCCGTGCTTCGGGATGATTTTGCAAAATCCGTGACAAAAATGTTCGATCCGAACCATTCATCTTCTTCATCTTGTTGAAATGTAGCTATAGACCAAATTTCGTATTTTCTAAAATCAGCGACCTACTAGTTTTGGACCATCCAAAAAAGCCTGATTTTTGCATCTTCTAGGCCTTCTCCTCAACTGATGTCCTCTCCTCTGACGTCTTCTTCTTGTGGCTTTCCTTAGTTAATGTGCGCTCGTAGTTTGATAGGTGAGGCATTTCTTTTTTATCCCTCAAATTTTTAATAGTCCTCAAGCCTTTGTGAAATTCTTCCGTGCCAGGTTGATCCTTCTTCTCTAGTGACTTGGGTCTAAAAAAAGTAGTTACCTCTCCTTTTACTACCTTCTTGGTCTCCTCCTCGGTCATATCATACGGCCGCTTCGGAAGTGCAGCTAGCTTCTTGGATTGGGTGGAGGACCCCGTCTTCTTGGGAGCTGCTAGGCAAGCTGGCTTGATTGTCTTGGTCGGCGCCTTCTTGGGAGGAGACGGTCTTCTTATGGGGCTTATGTTTGAGGGAGGTGGTGTAGGAGTCGGGCTTCTTGTAGGGCTTATGTGTGCCGGAGGTGGTGTAGGAGTCGGGCTTCTTCGCGGAGAGGACACGTCCATGTTATCTCGAAAAATTATGTACCGTTTGCGCCATAGGATGAAATTGTGTACTGCCTCTCCTAGCTTTGTAGTCCCGTCACCTCCAGGAATTTCGAGGTCAAGGTCCTCGTACCCTGGGCAAACCTCCTCCACCGAGACCTTGGAGTAGCCTGGCGGTATCTGTTGGCCATGGATGAGCTGCCCCGGCTCCACTGGGTTAGCCATGCCGTGGGCCGCTTTTAAGGAAAGGTTCCGCGCTTCGATGTGCAGCTCACAAGGTGTCTGCTGCCTGATGTCGTCTACGAGATACTTGTCCAAGTCCACTTCGGGTAGCCCACCGGAAGCGCAGCTGCTCCGCTGTAAAGAGGGGCTGATGATGTTAGGATTACTTGGAGGTTCCTGGCCCGTCTCGCGCTGTTGGCTCAAGGCTAAATGCACCTCTCTTCAGATATCTTCTTGCATTCTCTCCTGTGTTTGATTTAGGTGTTCTTCAAGTGCACTAAGCTGTTGTATCTGTCGAACCTTGCTCCTCACCCGACTCCTATAGGTCTCGGCGTCCTGAGCAAAACCAACCTTCCACGGAGACGGCGCCTAACGCCTCATGTACGTCTGTGGTGCTCTGGATTTTGCAGGCCCTTGTTAGCTCGTCGTTCTCCTGTTTGGCACGGCTACAGGAAGACTCCTCGATGGACTGCACAAGCCTTCGGCCACATCTCTTAGCACCTCCCAAACACAAGATTGCCGTTATCATCAAGGCCGCCGTGACCATAGAACCAATGCCTTGCTCATGGGCCAATCCGTTGTTGCTTGGTGCGATACCCTTCACTAGCGAGTCTGTTCCCTCTTCTCCCATTTGGGTATTGCATGGCGGTAACCACCGGTACGAGTCGGTGGTGATAATTCTTCTTACGTGCATTCAGATTATTCTTACCGGTATTGGTAGCGTAGACTCATCTCGTGATCATAGATATCTGAGCCACCACAGTTGCTTGTTTCAATACCGTGAAATGTGCTTGTTTAAATGAAAGTAGATCGTCGCTATAGGATTCTTTTCTCCTAAAGTCCCTTTTCCCCGTAGCCTCCCTCATGGCGTGATATAGGACGCCAATCGGATTCAGATCATCAATGTAACTAACACAAAACTCGATCACCTCCTCTGTCTCGACACCTGCGTAATGCACTTACAGGTGAGACCGTTACTTAACATACTTCTTTAGGATACCCATGTACCTCTCGAAAGGGAACATATTGTGGAGGAACACAGGTCCGAGAATTTCTATCTCTTTAACAATGTGGACCATGAGATGGACCATAATATCAAAGAAGGATGGAGGGAAGATCATTTCAAGGCTAACCAGACTATTGACCATGTCATCATGCAGATTAGATACCTTATTCGGCTCGATGACCTTCTGCGACACCGCGTTGAAGAACGAACACAACTTTATGATTATCCCTCATAACCAATCTGGCAGAATACCTCGCACCGCCACTAGGAGCAATTGTGTCATCAACACGTGACAATCATGGGATTTTATGTGTATGATTTTATTCTCTTCGTGTTTATGAGTCTCCTTATGTTTGAGGAGTATCCGAAGAGACCTTCACTTTGTTCAAGAACTTAATCATGTTTTTTCTCTTCCTTGCTCGGAGTGTAGCTCACGGGTGGAGATAATGTTGTCCTTTCTCTCTTTTTCGGATGTAGGTCGTTCTCGATTCCCAAGAGCTCTAGGTCCTTTCGTGCTTGAAGTGTATCTTTTGATTTGCCGTACATATCTAGGAAACCTAACAGGTTCACGCAGACATTCTTCGTGATATGCATGAAGTCCAATGAGTGGCGGACCTCTAAGTCTTTCCAGTAAGGTAAGTCCCAAAATATTGACTTCTTCTTCCAAATGGCCTTCGTGTGACCTTGTTCATGGAGACAGTTTGCTACGAGGACCTATTCCAAATACTACTTTCGATCCTTTACCAAAGAAAATACAAGCGTCCCACTGCGATGCATGGGTTTCTTACGTTTCTCTTCTGTCCCATCAAAATTCTCACCCTTCCTCCGTAACGGGTCCTTCATATGGAGGAACCTACGGTGGCCCATGTACACAACCTTTCGAGAGTTTTTTAGGTACTTGCTGTCCGTATCCTCTAAGCAGTGGATGCAGGCTTTATATCCTTTGATAGATAGGCCCGTTAGGTTACCAAGTGCAGGCCAGTCGTTGATGATTATGAATAGCAATGCACGTAGAGTGAAGTGCTCTCTTTTGTACTCATCCCATACACGTACACCATCGTTCCACAGTGTTAGCAGATCTTCAACCAACGGTTTGAGGTACACATCGATGTCGTTTTCAGGTTGCTTTGGTCCTTGGATAAGCAATGGCATCATAATGTACTTCCGCTTCATACACGACCAAGGAGGAAGGTTGTAGATACATAGAGTCACGCCAAGTCTTTGGATCGCTGCTCATATCGCCGAATGGGTTCATCCCATCCGTACTCAACCCAAACCTTATGTTCCTTGCATCCTCAGCAAAGTCCGGGTATGTTCTATCGACTTTCCTCCACTGGGAGCCATCAGCAGGGAGCCTTAGCCTTCCGTGGTCCTTACGGTCTTCTTTGTGCCAATGCATCATCCGGGCATGCGCTTTGTTCGCAAATAAACGCTTCAACGGGGATTACAGGAAACACCACACCACCTTAGCAGAGGTCTCTTCTTCTTCTGTTGCCCTCTACCTCACAGGTCATCACGCTGGTCTTATATGCAAGTTTTGCACACCGGACAAGCTTCCAAATCCTCATACTCATTGCGATAAAGGATACAGTCATTACGACATGCATGTGTCTTCTGTACCTCCAACCCCAAAGAGCAGACAACTTGTTTGACATTGTACATAGTTTCGGGCAGTGTTTTCCCCTCTGGAAGTAACTTCTTTATGAGGCATAACAACTCATCGAATCCCTTATCAGACAATCCATTGGTCGCCTTCCATTACATCAGTTCTAGTGTGGTACGCAACTTTTTATGGCCCTGTCGACAGTTTGGGTACAACAGTGTTTCGTGGTCCTCCCATAGGCGCTAGAACTTTTCGTAATGTCTTTCATCGATGTATTTTCCCTCTCCATCACGCAACATCTGGTCTAGGTCATCATCACCAAACTCCCCCAATGTATCTTCGAAAGAACCGTGTTGGCCAGCGTCCGGGATATTGTTGTCCACCTCTTCTTCTTCACCGTCTTCCTCAGATAATCTTTTCTTCACTGTGCTTGGTCCAACAGGTATAGTTTGACATGAAACCTCTTGTGAGCAAATGGAAGTGGAGGTGGTTGGATTTTGGCCACTCCTCATTCTTGCAGTCTATGCATGGACAGCATATGTAGCCTGACGTCGTGTATGCATCGCCAAGACGAAGAAAATCTTGCAAACCCTCGCAAGAACTCCGGGGAGCGTCGGTCCATCTACATTATGTTACATCAAGGTAATCATTAGCTCATTTTCCGATAATGAATTGTTGAACCAAAACCTAAATATTAGTTAGATCCACACCTTCAATTCGAGCTAAATAATAATCCAAGCAAAATCTAAACTCACACAACAAGTTTTTGCAACCTACAAAAAGAATTGGTCGATCGAGTCCGGATTCAAAATTACGAATAAAATTCACGGCGTACTTTGTTTGCAAATTATGTTGAAATTGTAACACCCTAAAAATTATAACAACCGCTACAAGTCATGTTGAAATTGTAACACTCTAAAATTTTTCAAATTATTATTCAATCATTTATTTTTATTTATTTATTCTAAATCTCTAGCACTTAATTAATGATGTTTTCAAAAATAATTTCTTGATGGAAATTAAAACCAAAATTATACTAAAAATAATTTTTCTAAGTTTAAAATATTCCAAAGTATTTTTGAAAACTTTTCTCAAATTTTGAACTCATTTTATATTTTCTATAAAGCCATTCATATTTCTGATATTATTTTAATTTGCAAATGAATTTAAATTTCTTCTTTTCCACATAACTATTGCCGTTTGAAGATCCCAAACTCCATGATTTCCATGCACCATTCTCCCCCCAACTACGTGCAACCAAACCTCATCCTTCATCGATCGATGGAACTAAAACCTAAATTTAAGCTAGATCCACACATTAAATGCGAGCTATATTATAATCCAAGCAAATTCTAAGCTTACACAACAATTTTTGTATCATATTTGAAAAGATCAAGCTAGATCTCTACATTCATAATCTTTCATCAATCATGGGAAAAGATCAAATTTTTTTTCATAATTCAAGCAAAAAAGAGGCTCCATTTAACACCAAATGATGTGAGGAATGATGTTACTAACCTTAGTTACCTTGGTTGCGAGTAAAATGACCAAAATTTTGAAATTTGGACAGCACCTCCTTCTACATTCATAATCTTTCATCAATCATGGGAAAAGATAAAATTTTCTTCATAATTCAAGCAAAAAAGAGGCTCCATTTAACACCAAATGAAGTGAGGAATGATGTTACTAACCTTAGTTACTTTGGTTATGAGTAAAATGACCAAAATTTTGAAATTTGGCAGCACCTCCCTCCCTTGAAGCTCTTGGTCAAGCTCCACCGTTCTTTTCAGCAAGACTGAAATGATCTAGGTCTGGGCAGAGAGCGGAGGAGGAAGAAGTTTAAATTGGAACCTAGTAGACATAGTAGCGATTGGAAACACGAACCGCATCGATGATCTAACATCAAGACTGTTAGTGTCACGAACCGTACTAATGAGACCCGATTAAATAGTACCGGTTCGTAATACTAACCGACATCGATGTTAGATCATCGATGACGGTCGGTGCTTTGAACCGCATCGAGCCCCCGAGCCTGTTGCCGTTGAACCGGGACTGTTGTAACTATCAGTCCCGGGTTGTGCCCAACCGGCACTAATGGGCTGGTATTAAAGGTCGGTTCTGTAGTAGTGAGGCTTCTATTGTGGCCTTCGAAAGGATGAGCGCGCTTAATCTCAAACATAGCTTTCTCCTAGTACAATTCAAAGAGAAACATTTAATTCTCCTTTTTTTATGTCACACAAAATTTTGATATCATGAAGAAATGTTGTGATTCCACAACGCCCATATCTCATGAAAAAGATCTCGCTATGTTTTGGATACGTACGTAGATACTATAATAGTGTGCTAATTGCTTTTTTTTTCTAAAAAAATATACTAGGAGCTCTCCATTGCACTAAAGAAGGGGATGCTAGCGTCGAGATGAGAACTCGAACACTGGCAGGACGGTGCCCAAATCATACTGTACGTCCATACCTACTAAGAGCGTGTACAATAGTGTTATGTTAGCCATCTATAATAGTGTTACTATAGCGTGCAGTGGACTGTAGCATGTAGCACTCTTGGCCCGTTACATGCTACTCCTGTTTTTTTTTTTTTTTGCATTTTCTTTTTTCTTTTTTTGTTTTTTCGGTGGCACATGTTGGATTGGGGGTGTTGCAGTGCCCCTAATCCGCTGCACAGTATGAGCTGCGCCTGAGAGGCGTGATTTTCACGGAGCTACAGGCATAACAGTAAAAATTTCGCGCCCGGGAGGTGCTGCATGAAGGGAACTGTGCCCAGGAGACGCTGCTTTTGGCGGGGCCTTCACAAACCGCTCCTCGGCGCCGCTGCAACCTGCGACTAGCCACATGCCGCGCCTGGGAGAGGCGCTGCACTCGATCGAAAGGCGCTCCAGTTTCTATTTGCCTGGGAGGCGCTAGTGCACCCATATAATCTGTGAGCAAGCAAGCAACAAGCATCACTTGCAAGGAAGAATCATTACACCAGCATCAACTTGCTATTACGTGCACTTTGGACCAGATATTGCTGTCCCCCTGTCTGTGTCTATGCAACACGCTATGCTAAGGAATGTCTCGAGCTGTGGCTTGATCAGCACAATGTTATTAATTAGTGTTGACACCCAAATTTGGCATGACTGATGTCGTAGAGATTGGTTTTGGTAAGGGATATGTTGGTTATAGCAAGCTGATACGGTTTCGAACTAGAAGGCCTCGATCCCAAGGAAATCGAGTCCAATACAGGCAGGATAGGAAATTGAGAAGGATACGATTGGGCTTTACATGGTAAAAAGAGATTGAGGCCGATACGGGTGATTGAGGAAACCGAGGAGGACACGTTCGGACCGAGTGCTATATAAGAGGTCCAGAGGCGAGAAGAAAAGATGCTCAGAGCCAACCAATCAACTCGCATCTACTTTATTTACTTTCTGTCAACTAGGAGTAGCCAATTTAGCATGTAATCTTTCATCTGTAATACTCTTTGATCAATCGAGTTGCGCATCGCCGGTATTGATCTCTGTTGCATTACACCCCTTTGGTTCATCTTTTTCTCTGATCTTGCTGCGCATCGCCTTTTTCAGGAAGAAGTAGCCTATTTACCCCGTCTAGTCTTTTCGCCCGGATCAACTAGACTTACCGTTCGCTTTGATTGAAATCGATTTGCATAAGTCGATTAGATCCATTTATCTTCTTGCCGATTGCAAGGTCAAATCAGCTGGCACGCCCACACGCTCGAACCCAGTGTTCATCCAGTGTGTTGCAATCAAAAACCCTACATCACATTTTTGGTGTCAACAATTAGTTTGGTTTGGTTTACAAGGGACCAGCTTGACCCCTTCGGGGAAAAAAGGAAGGCGAGAAGGAAATGGAGAGAGGCCGGGTGCTATCTGATGTGACCATCCAATTATCACCGCATCACTGGTTCACTACCGACGTCATATTCTGCGAATTAAATTTTTACTGTAGTGACCCTCCTAGAAATTTTTATTATGAAAATGGCATCCGTGGAACATCTTTTACAAAAATAGCCCTGTTCGCGCTAGGGAAGCGCTGCACATGGCCTTCTCGCAAGTTCGGGCACTGCAATGCCGATTCACTAACAGAACCGCGTCCCTAGAGCGCTGCATGCGACCGAATGCAGTGCTCGGGGGCCACTGCTTTCCTGCGGTGGCGGGGCTCGGCGTATGCAGCGCTCTGGCGACGTAGTTCTCTCTGCGAATCGGCATTGTAGCGCTCAGATTCCGCGAGAAGGCAATGTGCAACGCTTCCCCAGCGCGAACAAGGCTATTTGTGCAAAAGATGTTCCATGGACGCCATTTTTGCAATAGAAATTTACGAGAGGGCCACTACAGTAAAAAAAATTCATATTCTACAAGGAAAGTTAGTTAATGAGTGCAGCGCCACCCAGGCGCAGCATGCGGCCAGGCGGTCCAGCCGGTTTTGTGCAAGCCCGCGAAGAGCCGCACCTCTTGGGCGCGGTTCCCTCCTTGCAACGCCTCTCCATCGCGAACAGGCCTATTTTTATAACTCACGCTCAACAGAGGCTATTTTCATGATAAAATTTTTTAACAGAGCTAATACAGTAAAAAATTCGACCTTCGACCCTAGTTCCTACAAGATGTCATTCATTCATGCATATAGAATCAAAAGACAATAAACTAAAATGTATTAGATTAGAAGGATTGTCGTTAGACCTATATGCGAATAGAACACGTTTATCGAGATACCAAACCATTCAGGATCAGTCGGCACCTCTTGCTTAATAGGGTTTCATCATTCGTCATTAAAACAAACCTGTCTTTATCGGATAACCATAGCCATGCTCGATAGTGTCCAAAATATCACATGGTAGTATGGTAAACCCTCACTTGGTAAAAGTAAAATTTCATGCAATGAAAAGATAATGTACCCTCAGTAAAAAAGGAGAAAAGTAAAGCCTTCCCACTACAACACGTCAGGCTTCCGATGGCGCCTATAAATGCCTTTAAAACCTTATAAATGCCTTAAAAAGATTTTAGATGGTGTTTACATGGCGTCAAGAAAAATGGCGTCAGGAAAAGTAATTCGCGGCGCTTAATTATCCACGGCGTTTCTATATGCCGTTATTTCCCACCATACGGTGGCGTTTATAAGCGCCGGGGTTCCCTCTATTCGTGGCGTTTATAAGCGCCGGGGATCCCTGTATTCATGGCGTTTATAAGCGCCGGGGATCCCTGTATTCATGGCGTTTATAAGTGCCGGGGTTCCCTCTATTCATGGTGTTTATAAGTGTCGGGGTTCCCTCTATTCATGGCGTTTATAAGTGCCGGAGATCCCTATATTCATGGCATTTATAAACGCCGGAGTTCCCTCTATTCATGGCGTTTACAAGCACCGGAGTTTCAACTGTCATGGCGCTTATATGTGTCAGGATTCCCCCTATTCATGGCGTTTACTAGCACCGGGGATCCCTCTATTCATGGCGTTTGAAATCGTAGGGGTTTCTACTGGCGTGGCACTTATAAGCGCCTATGTATCTCTTCCAAGGCGAATACAAATTAATATCACATCTAATTACATCACAGGCCAAATTACATTTCAGTACAAATGCATTCTTACCAGGCCAAATTTCACATCTTAAAGCAAACTCTAAGAAGCCATCAACTCCGAAATCTTTTCTAGACCGTCATCCAGAAAAGATAACTACTAGTCAATAAGTACAACCATGCATTTTTCCCCTGACGCAATCACTCATAAAACATACATAACATAACTAGTGACAAACTGAAAACATCAAAACAACATGCAACAAAAATGATTAGATAAAAAGGGCTGCTAACCATATATCCACTTCCTGTAAACATCACAGCATTCCTAGTGCAAAACAAGTTTCCGAAGTACTACTGATTAGTTGAAAAGTGCTGCATGCAATACAACATAACAAGTTTATGCAACTACTTTTTGAATGTTGTAGTGCAAAACAGCTTTCATAGTGCCTGCTCTGACCCAAAACAGCTTTCATAGTGCAAAACTACTTTTTGACTCACTTCTTTTGAGCATCATGTTATTTTGTTCATTGTAGCTGCATGTGTAAGAAAAAAAATTAAAGCCGAGATTTTGCTGACGCAGCAGGTTTGAAGCTCACAATCCCGGTGATCTCTTCCAGTCACGAGGCTGTTGATGTCATATGTGCCCTCGTACGAGAAAATCGGCTCCAGATCACAGAATGCCTGCAAAAATAGGGGTATTTGTAGCCATCAAATAATCGTAAGGGATACTTTAATTTTCTAATCCAATCTGTCATGTCAGGTGATCAAAGTGAGAAATATCAGTAAATTGTCCTTTTACCTTTGCTACCAGAAAATCAGCCAAAATTCCATTGCCACCCAATAGCTCTCGGGCAAGAGAAACCACCTCCCTAGCCTTCCTGGACGTCCATGCCTAAATTCAATTGTAGTCAGTAAAACGTATAAGAAGCCAATATTGAACCAAACACCACATGATTCAAAAGAAGAGACCATCTGTAGCTAAGTTATGATTTAGACAAACCTTGCCTAAACTAGCTTGGCCGGGTGTCATTTTGCCTGACTCATACAGCTTGCATAGGCGCCAACCAACAAGAAGCATGGCCTGAATGTTACCAAGCATCCGAAGAGCTTTTCTTGGTTGAGCTAAAAGGCTGCCAGTGGAGCTCCAAACTGCTTCCTTTCTTTCAAATACCTATACAATGGCAAATGGGCAAATGTCAAACAGATATTAATTGGCACAAAGATGTATGAAGTGATAGGGGGGAATTCAAGATGTATGAAGTGATATGGGGGAATTCGCACCGATGGCACATGTGAAATATGCCCATTGATATGCCAATTGGCTGCCACGCCACCATAACACATGAAATTGTAAGGACCTGTTTCAGCAGTTCAAAGTTTTTTAGTGAATAAAAATTAAGATTACTTGACCGAGCAATGTGTTAAAACTGGCTAACAGAAAGAGCAGGGAAGTTGGAGGT
This sequence comes from Guadua angustifolia, assembly GCA_036346375.1. Taxonomy (NCBI): domain Eukaryota; kingdom Viridiplantae; phylum Streptophyta; class Magnoliopsida; order Poales; family Poaceae; genus Guadua; species Guadua angustifolia. Next base: position 55,987,531 of record CM070510.1, read on the forward strand.
GGCAAAAGAAGTACTCCTTATTATAACCTGTGGCGCTCTGTGCATACAATCCCCAATAATAAAAAAGAAGGGATGGAAGTGAATCAAACGGACTCATCAGCCATTCAAGCATTGTGACGTGATCACTGCCTCCTTCCCAACAAATTTATCAGGCGTCCTCTTGTTTCCCTATAAACATTCAACAATCAGGGCATTGCTCTTGCTACTCCCTATTTTTTCTAACAAACCAATGTGTTTCACGTACCATGATCAGGACCCTCTCACCCACCACAAATGGGTACTGCACCCCCTTGAGTGCTGTTGAGTTCTCAGCATCCAAAACCAGCTCATAATTGTCCTGACAAAAGAACGAAATAATTATCCAAACAGCATGCAAGACTGAATCACCGGATGCATGTCCAAAGCATTATGTACTTTTCCAGTTCGCTTCAGCACATTCATATGTTCAGTCACTTCTTTCCTGTGTTTTTGAAGAGCAGCATTATGAAGAGTCTCCTACCATCTTCCATCTTGACCACTGTAGGTACTGCTCTTAAAGCTATTATATCCAATACTACAAAATGTAAGTGAGCAGATGGAATTTATCTATGCCAATTTCATGAAAGAAATATAAATGATCGAGACATACCAAGATTAGGAAACAAGGAGGCCAGGTTAACTTCTCCATTGCAAATGGTGCATCTCGCCTGATTATAGTGGGGGAAAAAAGCATTAAGGACTGCAATTTACAGTAAAGCAGAGAACTTCATTCTCAAAGTAACAATGAAAACATTGATAACTATCAGAAAGCCTTTGTTCATTGGATGCATCCCAATAGACTGGAGTAGCAACAGTTAAGAAACCTGCAAGTTTACTTATAGTAAAAGACAGTACATAGTTTATATTTTATAGCATCATAATCAATTTCTTATGATAAATGCTGCTTCAAATCATAGGTACTGCTTCAGGTGAATATACAAGAATATGCCATTGTTCATAAAAGTTTTCTGATAATGACACTAACCTTTTGAGTGGTAAGTTCCAGTACCATACAATTCTAATTTAAAGAATCTTACGGTTGAATTTCTCTTCCACTTCATTTTGGCTATCAAATTGCTTTAGCATCCAACTAACATGTATAAAACAAAAGGAAAGCAGTACATACCTTCCCTGTTGATCACTCCTATAGGAAAAGTATCGCCAGCACCAACTATAACTTCCTTATTAATTTGCTTTGAGAAAAAAAGGTTTCAGCTCAAAAAAACCAGAATTACGTATCTTGTAATAGTAACAAACCTAAAAAAACTTTAAGGTTGTGTAGATCTGACCAAACTATAGCTGTATAAAAGAATCAATTCAATCAGAATTTAAACAATCAACTCACTTTCTAAGTACAACCTATGTGATCCTAATCTAGATGCTCACTTGTCAGGACGCCAAAAACTCTCTGTTGCAACAAGAAATTGCTGTTTCATAATGGCAGTTTCATAGTGCAAGGACATAAGAACTGGGCACATCTTTTTTATCATTTCCATGGTGTCTTTCAACACAAACCATCTGCCAGGTCTCAGTATCCTGTCGATTTCAGCTGCTACTTCAATGAGGTCGCACCTAAAGGAAAGACACAAAGATCATGCTAGATTCTGGTAGAAAGGGAGCACAACTGCACAAGTAGTAAAATTCTTTCAAGGAGTGACTGCTTACCTATTTGTAAGACGTGCAGGGACATATGAGATTGCACATAGTAATGGACCTGAAAATGCAATTATTTATTATTTTAATGGACATGAAGAGTGACAGATTCAATTTTTCAATCTAACTAAAATATGTATCCTTTTTCAATCTAACTAAAATGAACAAAGAAAGTTCAAAGTTGGATCTTTTCTCAATCTTGTCAACATTGATTGCTTAATATACATATCCTTTTTCAATCTAACTAAAATATGTATCTTATTCTATCCATCAGAAATGCATTTACAAATTAAAAACTGCAGTACATACTAGTACAGTAGTATTTAATGGCAATCATACTAAACATCCAGTAAATAGCAGGATAGCATTAAGTGTTCTCCTTAAAGTAGAAATAAACTTTGCAAATACCGGTAGCCAGGTAGCATCAGATACTAGTTCAATCATAGCAAGAATGTATTTAAAAAATAGCTGAATAACTGCTAGGTATATTACCAACACAAGAGAGTAGTGGAAAGCATTACCTTCACTGCATATAGCTTCCCATTTTTCATGCTTTGGTATAAAACCTTTTTCAGCAGCAAGAAAAAAGAGGGCTGATATTCTATAACCTTTGCTCTATCTGAAGCTGCTATATACTTGTGACCAAATGTGCTCCAGATTTGTGACTCGAAATGAGCCATGGATCGGCACTTTAAGGATCTAATATAGTCCTCAGATAGTACATCTTCTACCTTATTGTTTCATCTAATTCAAAAATAAGATAGAGAGCTTACCAGCAACGAATTGATGCTGAATTTGATGCAAATATCCAAGGTGTCAAGTACAATCACATAGGAGAGGGAAAATGTTAGAATTTAACTGAGCAAAGTAAAGATAAATATTCCAATCTGTGTAGACCTTGAACCATCAAGACAAGCACAAGACATGCATGAAGTGTAGTTATATCCCAATTTGCTTTTGGGTCAACAAAAGAGATATAAAAACACATACCAAGTTGCCAACATTGGTCATCACAGTTTTACATTTGCATAAATACATGGGTCTTTGTAGTTTCCCACTAGCAAAAGTACATGGGTCTTTGTATTTTGAGTAGTTTCCCACTAGCAAAAGTACATGGGTCTTTGTATTTTGAGTAGTTTCCCACTTGCAAAAGTATACCAAAAGGCTAGTTAGTAATATGTCACTATATTGCACATGCATGCAAAGAACCAAGCTTCATGTCCTTTTATGAAATCAAATTATGAAATAAAGTTATAATGCATAGTTTCATGAATAGACAAGTACTCTAGTAGGAAATTGACAATTAAATACCTAATATAAAAATATGAAAACTGTGAGATGATAAATATTGTGATTATAAACCTCCATAAAAATATAAATAAAATAAAGACAAGCAAGAAAGGTATCAACAACAAAGCTCTCTCGTTCTTTGTTCTCATATGGCTCCACATCTAGAGTAATTAGAATTTGTAGATTCAGTTAGCATTCCTAACCCCCATGGAATTAGCTTAAATAAGTTCTAACCCCATTATATTACATTACATGTATACTCATTATATTACATTACATATATACTCATACATATGTATAAAAAAAAGTAAGATCTCATTAATTCACATTCAACTCTCATGGAATGGTTGCTGATGAGGTGGGGAAGTGAAGTTTACCTAATGATCGTTTGGCCAGATTTAGAAGTGAATGTGCATTTAGAAGTGAGCCATCACGTTCCATTACCTACACATTCAAAAGTTAAATTCATTGTCTTCAATATTCAATCTGAACACAAGAAAATGAATATAAAAATATGGAGCTAAATTTCATACATTGTGAAGTGGCCAAGGGATACACAAGCCAATAGCAGAACCTAACTTCGTGACTCTGTGTTGTGGACGAGGGAGTATGACATTGTTGTTAAGAACGACATCAACTAGAACCTCGTAGTATTCTCCCAACGGCAATCCATCTACACATATGAATATCGCATCCGTGCGATGAAGTCTTCCGTGTGCCACTATTTTGGAACCGCCAATAGAACATAAAGAAACTTCTTTTCCACCCTATAGAAAAATATGACTTCATATTCATAAAAGAATTTACATATCATAATTCTAAATTGGAAGTATATCATACCCCAAATGATTGTGTTCTTGGTAGAACTTTTTATTTTTGTGGAAGATTCTCCTTCCGTGGAACTTGAACCTTCATTTGTGAAACTTTCTCCTTCTGTGGAACCTTCTCATGTGAAACTTTCTCCTTCTGTGGAGCCTTCTCCTTCTGTGGAACCTTCTCATGTAAAACTTTCTCCTTCTGTGGAACCTTCTCATGTAAAACTTTCTCCTTCTGTGGAACATTCTCCTTCTCTTGAATATTATGAACTTTTGTTGGGACAATGTTATTTATTCTACTTTCAGAACAAGATTCTTGTGGTTGCTCATTTTCCATACCATCCACCTAAGAATGGCTCAATTAATACAATTGATGGTTTCATGCAAAATTTACTTTAAAGGATCATGACTCAGCATGCAAAATAATTAATTAAACATGAGATGCTAACCTGTAAGTTGTTTTGGATTGGTTCCCTACCATTTTGTTGTCCAGTACGAATGCTTCCTTCAAGGTTCAACAATAAGCTCCTAAGTTCTTGGTATCGTTGTTCAGACTTATCCCTATATGCTGCAAACTCTGTTTTAAGTTGTGCATTTTCTTCTTCAACATTCTTTAACGCGGTGACAGCTTTTGCAATAGTTACTGACTTGCACCCTCCTAGCAGCCCCAAGCCACGCACTCTACCTTTCCTTTCTTCTGGATATTTCACCATACAAGTCATCACCATCATCAATTGATTTCAAGCGAGATTTTCATCTTCATGAGCCGCCTTTCAATCACATCCTAATGAACAAATTTGAATCACCAAATGTAGAAAAGAATATGATAAGCACAAATAATAAGAATATGTCAAATCTGAACTTACTATCTTTTCTTTGCTAGCAAAGACTAACAGCCTTTCCCATTTTTCCTCTTGTTTACAACAAGGTATGTCTCAACTCTACATGGTTCACGCCAAGTTGTTCTTCCTAACAACACAAAAAAAATTAATGCATAGCAGATTGAATTAAACCTATTTAATTTCTATGTTGCTTACCAATATATTGTTAATTACAAGATAGCTTCTTGATCCAGAGGTATGAACAAAGATTTGTTTGATTTGAACGGATTTCCTTGTTCTTTCTTGCTCTAACCTAAATGAGAAAACTTAAGTGTCTTAATAGTGTAGATAACAATGTAAACATAGACCATACAGTAAAATTTGCATACATTTGATTCTTCTTTACTCCAATGCTCTACAAGCCACTTCCACTCATCATCGTGAATTCTTCCTTACATCCATTAGCAATATTCTCCTCCGTTGATGATTTTCATCATAGTATGTCTTCTTCAAAGTGCACTTAAAGTCACGCCATTTCTTCCCAAGAGATCTCAACACCCAATCTTCACATATTGGATTGATGTCAAAAATTTCGCATAACAAATGAAATGTGAAATGTAAAAGAGAATTACATCAATAAGATAGAAGAAGAAAATTACACCAAAATGAGTAGAATAGAAGATTACAAAGTGACATTGTCCCATATCCTATGTTTGCCTTCCACCAATCTCCAATCTGATCTCTTCAATGTTAAGTGTCCCCTTAACTAGACTAGCAATGAAGTTAGTGAAATTGCAAGTTCTCACTCCACATGGTTGACCATATCTATTAATCTTAACATGAATCTTGACACCTTTATTCCCTTCCCAGATAGATAGCATTCTTGTTGGGCCCCTACCTTTCTTTTTTCTTGGTCAATGATACAATGTATAGTTAGGATATAAATACAATATGCATCGATGTGATAGTATATATTAAAAAAGAAATGAGCATACGTGAATGTATATTTGGCACAGGGTGATAAACCTCTACATCATCATTACCGCCATCACCCACATCGTCATAGTCATTGCCATAGTCATCGTAGTCACCATTTCTTTCATCTTCATCATCCATTGCATAGTCAGGATCTTCTAATCCATCAACATCCGCTTCATCAAGTGTGGTTCTCTATATGTAGCAACTAGTTAGCATGACACATTTTTAGAATGTTGAAAAATGCATGCACCATAAAATCCAAGGCGCTAATATACAAAGATCAATTTCAAATGCAAGCTATCTATATGTATGCAAAGAAGATACAAGAAATAAAAAATGAATTCAGACAAATTCAACAAAATACCTTTCTTTTCTTGTTTTGCTTCTCGTGACATTGGTTGATAATGGTAGCTTCTCGTGACATTAGTTGATAATGGTATAGGATGAAGGCTAAGCTTCTTAAGTAGTTCATTGTTACGCTCAATCCGATTTCGCAAGACAATGTCATATGGATCTTCGTCACCTCCGCCTTTTCCTGCCATTTTACTTCTACAAGAAGATAATAAACCGTTACGATAAGAATAATATTAGAACTAGGATTAGAAAAGGAATTTTAGACAAACATATCTATACAATACGCTTAGGAAATAGAACTAGAAAATTTTACTGCTTAGACTTTGTTGCTTTATCTAGAGATTCATCAACTGTCACACCATTTATATCAGTCCTAACATAAGTGTTATCATCACAAACTCTAGCAAGCAATTCATCATTCATCGTTCAATAGGCTCCTGAACGATTTGTATTCTTGTGTTCTTCCTCATCTCTAGATTCCAAGTCATAAACACCTCTTCGCTTAGAAAATACCACAAAGATGCCACTCTTTGTTGATAGGATCTTGCACGTAATAAACTTATGTAGCTTGACTTGCAAGAATGAATGGCTCATGACAAAGCCTATCTCCAATATTTAGTAGGTGATTGAAATTCACAAGTGTTATTCCATACTTATCTTTCTGAATACCTCTACCTTGAACAGTATCAACCCAATCACATCTGAATAGCACTATGAACCTTTGTTAGAGTAGTTTAATTCGATTATTTCTTTGATGATACCATAATATGTTACATCACCTACAGCTTGGATTCTTGTCTTTGCACTAGAGAAGCTAGACGTTTTGCAACCATGGTTACTCCAAAATTTTGTGTGGTTTTCCGCTGTCAGTAGCTTCCCTGCTTTCAAATTTGTACCCATTTATATAATAACTATTGTACTTTGACACAATCTTGTGTGGCTTGCTAGCCAACACTTCTATTTCCTTAGGAACTTCATTTCTTGCTGCTAGTAAGGTCCGAACCTAACATTGGAATGCATTGGTCAGTTGGTAACTCTATAGATATTTAAATGTATAGGTTAGTTGGTTACTCTATAAAAATTTACTATAAGACATAGTAATCCTTTCTACAGACTTACATGATCCTCAAACCATATGTGAAAAGTCTCATGATGAATGCATTCCACATCCCTTTTTCGTAGGCGTTTTTCCATAGAAAGTAATTGACAATGTTTTCTACACATGTGTAAGTATCATTAGTGACATAGTCAACTTAAAAAACATAAAATTGAAATTATGTTTTTTAGAACATACTGAGTATAAGGTGCAATGCCATCATAATTGACCAGCACATATCGATGAGCTTGAATCCAAGAAATATGGTCCAATTCAACAATGCAATGGCCCATCAATGGACGCCCAACTCTTCTCAAGTATTTCATTTCACTAGAATATGTCATATTATCACCATTTTGTTCCCCACGAGTGAATCTAGTTTGACAGCCATGCAAATAGCGTGAGCAAAAAGTAATACTTTCATCAAGGACATATCCATCAGCTATTGATCCTTCAGGGTGACTTCTAGTACGAACCATAGATTTTAATTTTGACCAATACCTCTCAATAGAGTACATATTTCTAAATTGAGAAGGTCCAGAAGTCTAGCCTCTCGTTGGAAGATGGACACACAAATGAACCATGACGTCAAAAAGGTCATGGGAAAATCTTTTCCAATAGGTAAAGAACTTCAACAATCTCATATTCTAACCATTGCATGTCACTAACAGAAATAATCGGGAGAAAATTTGCTTGAAAAAATTGCTCAAGTTTAACCAAGGTCAGGCAAACCTTTTCGTAAAGTTCTTCTTGCAAACTAGAGGGAGCAATTGCATAATGACATGACAATCATGGGTTTTAAGACCAACTAGCCTTCTCTGATCAACTAGAACCTTTTTTTCCAAGTTAGATGCATATCCATCTGGAAACTTGACTTGTTGTAATGTTTGACAAAAAAGTTTCTTCTCTGTTGTGCTCATCGTAAAAATTGTTGGAGGTAGAACGGTCTTGCCACCTTTGACTACAGGATGAAGCTTTGGCCTTATTCCCATTTCTTTAAGATCAAGACGAGCATTCAGGTTGTCCTTGGTTTTATCTTTAATACCTAGTAATGTGTTCACTATATTAGCGAATACATTGTTCTCAATATGCATTGGATCTAAATTGTATGCACTAGAAGAGTTTCCCAATAAGGTAATTGAAAGAAACAACTCCGCTTTCTTCCACTTAGGCTCCATCTTTATTTCCTTAGGGCTCTTCTTCTTTCTAGGTTCCTTTTCTAGCGCCTTTCCAAAAGTGACATGCAAATCTTTTGTTTGGTTTGATGCATCATATCCGCTAGAGGAATAGGTGCATCTCTCACTCAACAGACCATCAAATAGATGTGGTTCAAACCGAAACTTATGGTCCTTCTCTAGAAATCTACGATGTCCCATGTAGCATGTTTTGTGGCCATGCTTCAAATACAATGAAATGGTTTCAAGAAAGCAATTAGCACAACCAACTTCCCCATTTGTTTTTCTTCCGACAAATAGGCATGACTGGTAGTCACTAATTGTCGTAAAAGTGCAAGACGAATCGAAACCACTCGCACGAGATGCATCATAAGTTCAACACCTTCATGCCAAAATTCTAAAAGGTCATCTATAGTCATGTAAATACACATCAATATTATTTCCGGAGAATATGGACCAGGATAAGCACAGAGAGAATGAAATTTGATTGCTTTGCATGCACTGCACTGTGGGACATTATATGGTATCAAAACAACAGCCATATGTCAGAGAGAGACAATTAATGTACGAAATGGATCAAGCTTATCGGTTGCTAAAGCAAGCCTAATATTGCGATAATCTGAACTGAAATCTGAAATCTAAAGTCAAAGTTCTTCCATGCAAGAGAATCTGTGGATGCCGATTAACCCATCCTCGATTCGACATTCACTATGCCATTTGTGGTTGGTCATTGTTTTTGAAGACATGTATCGTCTTTGCAATCTTCTTTTAAGAGGAAATGACGAACAACTTTTACAGAACTCTATGAATGTGCTTCCCATCACCGCCACTTTCTCTCGATTTCCACCTAGGAGCTTTACAAGTTGGGCAAGAAGCACAGTGGCATATTCTTTCCTATACAATATGCAATCATTTATGCATGCATCGATGTTCTCATAACCAATTCCGACATCTCTAACATACTTTCTAGCACCATGATAATTTTAGGAAAATTTTCACCTTTAGGCAATGCTTCTTTCAAAAGTAAGAGAAGCTCATCAAAGCAAGCATTACTCACATTCCATAAATTCTTAATATTCAAGAGTCTCACAATGAATTGAAGTCTAGAAAACCTTTGATGACTGGGTATAATTCTTGGCTAGCTTCATTAGCTAATCTATAGTATGTTTCAGAATCCACATCCTTTTCTTGCTCATCGTCGCTATAGGTCACATCTATGTTGGCATCAAAAAAACCAAGCCCCTCTCTCAACATGGGATCTATTTCATCAGCATGTTCATTGTGAATATGTGGAGTTTCATTGTGGGCTATCGGAGAAGACCAATCCTCACCATGATAAATCCATGTAGTGTATCCAGATATAAAACCATCACAAGTTAAATGATCATGGACAATATTTTTTCTAACCGTAATCGATTCACACATTTTTTACATGGATGAGAGAATTTTATCTCCTTGTCAATTGCAAAAAGCAAACTCAATAAAATTCTTAAGACCATTTTGGTAATCATCTGTACCTATATTACAAGATACAATTAATTAAACCGCATCTAACATTTTAGAATTAAATAATTTTAGACCATGAATTTCGAGCTAATTACCTAAGAGAATGCATCCACGCTTTCTCCATGATTGCTAATCAGTAGCTAATCGAGAACTAATGAACATGCACAACAAATATTCATTTCAGCCAGCAAAGATATATAGATATATATGGTTTTAACATAAGTAAATGTAGCATGGTGCTCACCTGAAAGCAGTGGAAGCTGTTAAGGCATAGAGAAATGATTTGGCTTGATGACGAAGCGAGCGACAAGGACACAACAAAGGTAATCAATAATTTGGTTCTTGAACGTGAAGTAGACCTTCCCAAATGATTGTTTCAAGGCCAGGCCTACATGCTCCGCACACTACCATTGGACCACATAACCTGAATCATAATTGTTGTTAGAATGGCCATCTGATTACTTTAGAAGAACAAGTCACAATTGACAAGATCAAATCTTTTTTATTTCAATGCTTTAATATGAAAGACTTAGGAGAGGTAGATGTTATTTTGAATATTAAATTTATGAAGAATGAGGATGGAAACACTTTGAATCAATCACATCATGTTGAAAAAATACTAAACCGACTTGGCTTTTGAGAATTACAAAATTTCCCTAACACCTTATAATACTAGCGCTAATCTACGAAAAAATCAAGTAATAGGGAAATATGAATTGAGATATTCACAAATTAGTATGTCCATTATGTATGTATAATGTCACAAGACTTGATATCTCATTTGCTATGAGCAAACTAAGTCGGTTTACATTTTTCAGAGGGCTAAAAGGGAACAATTTTACATCTGTAGTGTTTTCTTCTCTATCCATCCAGCCTCTGAGTATTGTTTTCTCCATTGCCAATCCATTCTGTCTAAATTATTGGAGGAAACAAAGAGCAGAACCAGTCCCTGTTCACCACCGTGATCAATCTCTGCAACGCCACCTGTGTGTGCTGCTATGATCGTAAGTCAAGTGCACCCACAAGAAGAGTATTGGCTAGTTGCTCCTGTTTTGTATCAATGCCAAGGTTCTCTTGTGTGTTCTAGAAGAAGAAAGCCGAGAAGCTGACACCTGACTTACTGTTCCTATGCCTAGGTCGAACATACAACTTGCTAGAAGGAGGAGCTTGTTTCTGTTCCTATGCCCTGGATTCAACTTGGTGAAATAATTAATCTCACCGCCAGATTCTGATAGTAATATTAATCACTCATCTAGCAGAAGCTTCTCTAATTAAGAAGCAAAGCTGAACCCATCTGATCTGACCGGGCCTTGCCTGATCTGTCAATCCTGTACTAAACTACCAAGTTCAACTTAAACTCCCTGTATTGGAGTTGGAGGAAAACAGAAGATCATGCTAAGAATTTCTAATTATGTATAGATGCAACGATTAAATACTCAAAAACCGCATAGCAGAGTCGATTCTTACACAGTTAGATAAGTCCGATCCCATTAATCCAAGAATTAGCCTAATGGCAGTGGAATTTAACCTCACAATCAATGGGAAAAAGGGATGTTATTCAGAGTGTAGAGATATATCCACAGAGGCGCCTGTAGCTCAGTGGATAGAGCATCTGTTTCCTAAGCAGAAGGCCATAGGTTCGACCCCTACCTGGCGCGATTCTTCTATAGTTTCTTTTTTGGGCGTACTGCCAGCCATCCCACCATCTCTTGGCTTCAATTCCCAATTTTGCCAATTCCGTGTGAAAGAAAAGCTGCATAATTTGCTCCCCTTTCATATCTTCGAGACGATATACTGCAGTCTCAATCTGACAATCTCATCATAAATTTGTGACTTGTTGTGACAAGGATTTGGGATGGCTAGTAACTGGAGATCGAGGTGGTCTGGAATAGTGGTTACAGTCTTACTGTTGATGCAATTCTTGCTTCGACTGAATTGCCTTTATCATAGGTTTGTTCATAGATGGCATTGTAAGTGCCAAGCAACAGAAATCACCAATAGTCATAACGTAATAGCTATCTAGCTATAGCAAGGCAATATTCTCTGACAGTTCAGATCAACGCTCAATATAGTTGGTGATCGTTTATTCTATCTTGTCATGGGAAATTGGGAATCCCATCATTAGTTTTATCCGGAACTGGAAGTCTTTGGCATTTGGTTTCAACACTAATGCCTGAATTTATGAGAATACAGCAATTGTTAGAGGGAGCTTGCTTTTCCCAAACAAGAGAAGTGCTAGGGCCTGGATCAGCCTTGTGTAAGCATATGGCACCCTCCCAAAATAGGAAGAGTACCATGGGAATGAAGCCATTACACAACATGTTGCTGACCAATTTCAAAAGACTGAACATGGCATCTGAATGTTGTAGATTGTAGTTATGCCACGTTCAGTCCTTTTTATGAGGCTGGTGACGTAACAAAATTTGATCTTTTCTTCCAATCCTCCTGTGTATTGGTTCATTTCAGGTGCTGATTTATCTTTCTTGACAGTGTGTCTCAACTATTAAGGCTTGGTCCATTTTGGGCCATGGGTTCGCGCTGTGCAACTTTACAGCTAAGGATATCTAAAGTGCTAGCCTGGCTATGCGGTGCAACTTACTATTGCTTATCTGGCAACTTGCCGTGACTACTCTGCGCCTGATTACGCTGCACCCAATTCTGAATTTCGCTAGATTCTAAAACATACCTCAACTGCAACCGAACATGACTTCAGTACGACAGGATTAGTGCAACAAAGCTATGACAAGATTAGTCCAACAGAGATCAACTAGGAAGCCAAAAGGGGAGAAAAACTGAGAAATTGTTCATAAGGTCAATCGAGGCATCAAGCAACAAAGGTAAGAATTGAATTACTTATTAGCACTTAGCTGCACATCAATCAGTGTTGTAGGCTTATAGCATATTGCTTGCAGCAGGTTGAATAGATCAATAGAAGAAATATGATTAAGCCTAAATAGGTGGAATCACGTCCATATGCAAAAGGGAAATAAAGAATGCCATGCACAGCACATATGCATGCATAGAAATCAACGATTAGGAGGCCTGCTAATTAATCACGGCCAGCACAGAGCATAGCATGCATTCAGGTAGCCGCGTGCAGCCGAGACACTGGAAGAACAAAGCATTCAAGAATTAATCACCTGCTACGATTAATTGGTGCGGCTGGCGATTAATCGGTGTTGGCCGGGAGTAATCGTAGGAAGAACAAATCATTCAACAATTAATCACCTATTGCGATTAATCGGTATGGTGGCGATTAATCGGTCTTTGGCCGAGTAATCACCGGTGACCGAGGAATGTCGGTCGGCGCCGCTTGCCGGGCCATCATTGCCGCCCTCGGTGGGTGGCGATTAATCGGTCTGGCCGAGTAGATCACTGGTGACCGAGGAGTAATCAGGCGCCGCCTTGCCGGGCCGCTTGTTGCCCAAGATTCGCGCGCCTCGATGCCGCCAATCGACCGGGAAGGAGATCGAGGTGCGTGTGGGAGATGACGCACGCGGTGGCCGGCGTCGTGGTGAGATTGATCAAAGGGCGGCGCGCGGTGGCCGGCTGTGGCTAGGTTTTAGATCGAGGGGAAATGGGGATTTTTTCCAAGGGTTATACGTCGCCGCGTGCGTGGTATATAGGACCTGAGCATGGCGCACGCCTTTTTTTCCATCTACGCACCCATTTTTTCATAAACGCCATGGTAAGGTATCCTGGCGGTTGTATAAGCCGTAATGGCATGAGTATTCTCCGGCGTTTCTTTATGCCTTAGTAAGCATACCACAGTGTCTAGAAACGCCATCAATAGCTAACTTTTTGAGTCGTTAACAAACGCTGGCAATAAACTCTACTACGGCGTTTGCAAACGCCCTAGACTATTAAGATTTACCGATGCTTATATACGCCGTAGTAACATATATCCCGGCATATATATACGCCAAGAAATTTATATGCCGCTAAAACTAATAAATGCCGGGAAATTCTTTTACAAGGGCGGTTAACGTATGTGCCGGCTAAAATAAACGCCGGGAAATTAGGATTATCTAGACCAGAGGTAGAAGAAGCACAGGGCTAAGTCGGCAGAGAAGAAAAGAGTTCACCAGGTTTGTTATGAGGATCAGACGGTCAGGAAGTGATCACTGTGAGGAGGAGACCAAATTCAGAGAGTTGTTAGCGAGGCACAGTAATGTCCGACAAAGTAGCTTTAAGTAGTTGGACTGTAGTCTTTATTTACTGAGTTTGTTGTGTTTTACTATTTCCCTTTTACTCCAGTGCAAACAATGTATCGAGTATAAAACTCTGAAGTGCGGAGAAAATGAAACAGAATGGTTATTTCCTATCTAGATTACTCTTAGTTCTTTTAGTGTAGCTTCTCTGTTAGCTGTTCCTTCTGGGTTTCTTGTGCTTTCGCTTCTGGTGTTTGTCTGGCTTTGATTTGATTCTGTCGCTGGTATCTCGGATTTCTTTGTGATCCTGACAAGTACATCCTCGAGGTTCCTCCCGCCCGAACGCTCTTCGCAATTTGGCTTTATAGAGCCGAACCATTGCTTACTGGTGGGAGATTTGGGTGGGTTTGGGTAGCTTTCCTTGTCCTTCATTTCTACTTCCTGAAGGCCACAAATAATTCTTCCATGATCATGAAGACAAATGGATCGTTATCCATCTCTTGATCATGTCCTTGATGTTCTCCACCTTGTACCTACTGTCCACCTTGGGCATCACGCGCCAGAGCTGCATATAGGCTAAAATTTTGTGTAACACATTATCCATAATTAAGGGTCCAAAGCTTGAGCTATCCTTGTTTTCTGGTGACAACCCAATTGGATGGATTGACCATGTGAGAAGTTTTTCGAGATGGCAGGCACTCCGGTAGATCAATGGGTGAATTTAGCTGTGGGACATTTAATTGGCAGGGCAAATACTTGGTTTAAGGGTGTGGGAATTCCCTGGCATTCATTAAATTGGTCACAGTTTTGTGCCATCCTTTGTGATCGGTTTTCAGAAGCAACCGCGCATGAAGCGGTAGAAAAATTGCAGGGCCTTAAGCAATTAAGTACAGTGGCAAAATACATTGACTACTTTGAAAAATTCATTGAATTGGTTAAAAGAGACCATGCTTATCTTCAGGAGAATTTCTTGCTTAGTTGTTTCATTGGGGGACTTAAGGATGAAATTAAATACAGTGTGAGCAGTCATCAGCCAAAAGAGCTATTGGAAGCTTATTGGTACGCTAAGTTGGAGGAGAAAGCGGTTATTGCAGGAAAAGGCAGTCAGTATAATGGAGGTTTTAAGCAGAAAACACATGTTTCTTTGAAAATTGAAAATCCAACGGTAGTCAAAGTAGAGAAGAACGAATATCAGCAAGAAAATCAAGGTGGAAAACGAGGTCGAACCTGTTGGCATTGTAACGAGGCTTGGACTCCGGGGCATAACCAAAATTGCCGAGTGAAAAATGCACTTCATGCTTTGCTGATGCAGGGAGAGGAAAAAAATGTAAGGGCTGAAGATGATGACACTCCTGTGGAGGCATTGGAATTTGTTGCTGCTCAAGAAGATTTTGAGAATGATGACAGTGGTAAAACTCAGGAGCAACTAATGCAAATCTCAACTGATGCAACCCATGGTGTGTGTGGAAGAGTAACTTTATCTCTGTTGGTGAATATTCAAGGCCAACAAGCGGTAGCACTTGTTGACAGTGGGAGCACAAACTCATTTATGGATTATAACTTTGCATTGAAAAACAGATATTCTTTGCAATCTATGTCATTCATGAAAGTCACTGTAGCTGGGGGAGGAGAGTTAATTTCTGACGCTGTAGTCGAAAATTTGTGTTATGAAGTACAGGGTATAGCTTTCAATTCCACTTTCAAACTTCTGAAACTGGGAAATTGTGATATGATCCTAGGAGCCAATTGGTTGTATGAACACAACCCCATTGGAATGGATTTCAAAGAAAAGCTACTCACTATTAATAGAAATGGTCAACAGATTCAATTTAGGGATTGTAACCAACCTACAGCTAGTCATATGCTGAAATGTGAATGTGACCAAGTGACTCATTTGAAGAAGAGTGGAGAGTCTCCAAACCTGAGATGCTATCTATTTGGAAACACAGTGTACAGTAATAGGGACTCGCAGAGCTTGGAAGTTATTACTTCTCAAAAATTAATTGATGGAAGACAGCATATCTTGATGATGAAGTTACTGGAACTTGCTTTCCAAATTGAGTGTACTAAGAGTAAGGAGAATCAAGAAATTGATGCATTTTCTAGATTTGATTATTCAGATGATAAGACCGAACTGTATGCTGCCCTCATGTATGTCCTTTCAGAAGGGGCCACTGTTGTTAATGCTAATTGTGAGACTGCAGCCAAGGATTCAACACTCAAGAAAGACTGGCAGATTGGTGTGGACCTGAATGGCACAAACAAAATGGAATCTGGAATCCTCAGTTACAAGGACAGGGGCCGATGGTCCATAGGGGACAAGCATAATCTCAGGTCAGTGCTGTCGGATGCACCTCACACATCAGTTCTTGAAATACTGGAACTAGCAGGCTGGAGTGTATCAGAAGAGGCTAAAGTCAACCTTCAGGAAAAAGAAAAGATGCTAAGGTACCTCAAAGAGAATATGAACACTCTTCATGATTTTAAGCTTGAGGACGTACAAGCTTTGTCTTCTGGAGGGGGAAATATCAGGACCAGAGGTAGAAGAAGCACAGGGCTAAGTCGGCAGAGAAGAAAAGAGTTCACCGGGTTTGTTATGAGGATCAGACAGTCAGGAAGTGATCACTGTGAGGAGGAGACCAAATTCAGAGAGTTGTTAGCGAGGCACAGTAATGTCCGACAAAGTAGCTTTAAGTAGTTGGACTGTAGTCTTTATTTACTGAGTTTGTTGTGTTTTACTGTTTCCCTTTTACTCCAGTGCAAACAATGTATCGAGTATAAAACTCTGAAGTGAGGAGAAAATGAAACAGAATGGTTATTTCCTATCTAGATTACTCTTAGTTCTATTAGTGTAGCTTCTCTGTTAGCTGTTCCTTCTGGGTTTCTTGTGCTTTCACTTCTGGTGTTTGTCTGGCTTTGATTTGATTCTGTCACTGGTATCTCGGATTTCTTGGTGATCCTGACAAGTACATCCTCAAGGTTCCTCCCGCCCGAACGCTCTTCGCAATTTGGCTTTATAGAGCCGAACCATTGCTTACTGGTGGGAGATTTGGGTGGGTTTGGGTAGCTTTCCTTGTCCTTCATTTCTACTTCCTGAAGGCCACAAATAATTCTTCCATGATCATGAAGACAAATGGATCGTTATCCATCTCTTGATCATGTCCTTGATGTTCTCCACCTTGTACCTACTGTCCACCTTGGGCATCACGCGCCAGAGCTGCATATAGGCTAAAATTTTGTCTAACACATTATCTATATTAGAAGGGAATTTTTTTTTCTCAGTAGCCATTTTGTTTCTAATTTGCCACACAGCCCAGGCAAAAGTTTCAAAACAGAAAATCTTGATGGAATAAGAACACACACCCTACCCTCGTTTAAAATCATCCAGGCTATATGGAACTCTGTTCCAGCCAAAGATCTCACTGAGGCAGCACCACACAAATTTAGCTGAATAGCATTAAAAAAAAGATGTGATCCAATGTCTCTTTGACCCTACAAAGAGCACATTCCTCATTCCCTTGCATTTGTCTCTTCTTCAATTGATCAGCAGACTGTATACAATTCTGAAACAATTGCCACAGGAATATTTCGACTTTGAGAGGGATTCTACTCTTCCAAATCCTTTTCATCATGATGTTTTCCATTCCCCTGAAAGTTATCATTCTGTACAGAGACTTAGCTGAAAACAGCCCCTTTTTATCAAAACCCATTTAACCTTATCTTCTCCTCCTTGAAGCATAACCCCGGAAATTTCCTCCAGTAACTCCTCCCATTCTTTAATTTCCACCTCACCAAAAGATCTTTGGAACAGAATAGCGCATTGCTCTCCCTCCCAACAATCAGCCATCTTAGCTTCGTGATCATAGAAGATCTTGAAGATATTAGGAAACAGAGTTTTTAAACAAACATGTGGGTTTGCACCTTTGGTTGGTCGTCAATGTCTATGGACAGTGTCTCCCGGCTTGCAAACAATTGTGCGGCTGCGAACTGAATGCTTGTTGTTGGGAAATCGGGGTGGAAAGACCCAGTAAATTTCAAAATTTTATTTCCTTTTCGGACCGATCGCGTGCATTAGAACCAAGATTTTAAAAAATAACAAAAGCAATAAATACGTACCGTGGTCCTGAGAGCGAAAATACAACACTTTTGCAAAAACTCTCCGCGAAGCTCACAGCTTCAATGCCTGGACGTAGCAGCGGAAATGGATACGTCGGATCTTCGCAAGAAAGAATACCCACGACCTTCGTGTATCCACAGCAGTGGCGGCATTGTATGCGGTATGGCGACGACATTGTATGCGGTATGCTAGTACCGCGATATGACTCTTGTGACTTTTTTCGTTCAAAGTAAACTTTTTCACATTTTCTATTTTTTTAAAATTTTTCTCACAAATTTCACGCACATTTTCTGAACTGGAGGCAGGAATTTATAGTTGGGTACTTAGCAACCGTTTGCTACAGTAACCACCATGTGCCATTGTAGCAAGTAGGTTGCTATAGTGCCGAGACAGCTGGTGCTGTAGCAGTTCTTCTGCTACAGTGCTGCCAACATGCTACAGTGTTTCATCCTTTGCTATAGTACTTAGCACTGCTACGGTTATTCTTGCACATAAAATCATATTTTTGTATGCAGATTTGTTGCCATTTTGTAAACAACTAGATGTTATGTTCAATCACATTAATATGTATGTCACAAGAAAAGATTTCATAAATCTGTCTTAAACCTATTCTTATGTGTGACTTTTTAGGTTCATGCTATGTTGGCAATAAATCAAAAAACTACTTTACCGATTTATTAGTCGCAAGCGGCTCCTAGCAGAATATAACGACTACTCAAATTGCATGAATGTCATTTATCAGACAAACCTTCAATGAATACATGTTGATCCCTTTGTCACTTTAATATCATGGTTTAACTCAAGGCTGAGGTCTGCTATCCTTGTACTGTTAAACCAATTTTATCGATTATCTGAAATAGACTAACAAGATCGATCGATTAACAACTTTAATCGTTCGGGCATGGCTATAGACATTCTTTAGTTTGTTTCATCGAGTGGCCTATCGATATCATTCCCTCAGTATGAGGAGGACAAATTCCATCTTGATCATACACTTTCCTCTTCATGATTCAAGGTATACCTGAGTGTTATCCTTATGATTATTCGGTTACAGACAACGTTAGACAACATCAAAGTATACCATCCTCATGTAGGAAACTGTGTTGATTTCAGGTCTAAGGGTCAATCATTATCATTGTATGAAACAACTTATGACATTTAATCAAATCCTCAAAAGATGTTTCATAAGCAGGTCAGTCCAATAACATGTACACTTACATGTATTCACATGACTGAATGGTATCACATACCCATAATCCATGAAACATGATTATCAATCAATTCATGTGCTTGTTTTGAATAAAGTTTATTGGTGTCCCACCCAATAAATAAACAAGGGATAATTTATAATAATGTCATAATTAAATTACAGAGTTTTATGATCAAATCACATACTTGATGATCTATAATATGACATTATTAAAGGAATAACATAAGCATAAATACAAGATAATCATCTTCGTGATTGGCCTCTTGGGCATATTTCCAACACTTGTTGTGGTGGTGGGTTTGGATTTTGGAATTAGTTGATGTAGAACGATTTGATCATTTGAGTCAATGTAGGTTATTACTATAACTGGAAGTTAATGTGCTTTTGATATGGGACTTTGGAGAGGTTTGTATGAACTTGAGATGTTGCCACGACAGGTTTTTCAGTTGCTCATTTGGCATCTTGACTGTAATCAGTTGGATGTTGTGGCCAGTAGTAGGTAGGGTTTGGACAGCCATGGTACCAGCGAGGCCTCGCAATACATGATTTAATCCCAAATTGTCTTGCGGCCGTATATCCGAGTTGGTTAACTGCATCCATTTGTCGCTTGTGGAATCATTGAGGACATCAACTTGCTGGCTGTTGCATCAAGGCAATTCAGGAACATTTTAGATGGCTTGTATAGCATCGACTTGTTTTTTCCATTTAGGTCTTTTGCATTTTTAGTTTTAAACGAATGAGTGTATGGTAGGCTCAATATGTAGTCTACTTATACAACTTAGCTAGGATGCTTGGATATGTTTGATAGTTTGATGCTTGGATAGGACACATGTCTAGCAGTAATCATCTATGTGCTTTGATAGTTTGATGCACGGATTCATCTTTGTGTTTCACTTTCTGCATTTTTTTTTTGGTTCTCGTAGTTATATTTTGAATCAGTGGTTATATTAGTCCTACTCGTTAGTTGGATCTACATAAAACATTAAACTATCGATGCTCCCACTTTATGAAACACGTTATAATAACTGTCTGACGACGTGATCCATAGATATTCCAAATGTAACCGTGTGTTGTA
The DNA here is from genome assembly GCA_036346375.1 of Guadua angustifolia. Taxonomy (NCBI): domain Eukaryota; kingdom Viridiplantae; phylum Streptophyta; class Magnoliopsida; order Poales; family Poaceae; genus Guadua; species Guadua angustifolia. The sequence continues at coordinate 56,007,790 of CM070510.1, forward strand.
ATGGAAACATATTTTTGAATAAAATAATCAAATCATACTACATGTTTACAAAAATAAAATTACACTTTTGAGTTGCCACAGGGAGGAAGAAGCATGGAATGACTTTGGTAGAGAGAGCGGGTCTAAGTAGAAAGAGAGAGATGTGGTTAGTTTTCCTTTTATTGATGAGGAGTGGGGGCAGCGGTCCGTGGCCCAATGCTTTTCTTAGGCCTTGTTTGGATGGATTAGAAATTTAATTGTTAGGTGTCGAATAAATTAGAATTAATTGTTAAATTACCTAATAATTAGTCATCTAAAATTAATTTCATACTGTGTTTGGATACATGGCTAATGTTGGGCTAATTTCTTTGAAAAGTCATGTTCCGCCTCATAATATGTCCCCTCATAATGACGAGGGTATTTCAGACTTTTCCCGTGTTACATGTTTTAGTCCAAATTAACTCCACCCACCAACTAATGGGACTAATTGTTAGTTGAGGGTTGGTAAAATTAGTCCAGTGGGTGACAATTAGTCCAAGGATCCAAACATGGCCTTAGAGAGAAGAAGGATGAGAGATGACTATCACCAACTAGTATTTATATATTAATAAAGATAAAGAAAGATTCTTAGTCAGTGTGTGCTAATTATGGTTAATTAACCCTTTGTTGCCCCCACCTAGATTTTTTTGGGAGATATTTGTGGTGGGGGTGGGAGGTGGTCATAGGTCAGAACTAGAAGTGCTCTGTTCTTGAGAGGTCCCCATATAAAGCCCTGCAGTGACCATGCTGTGGGGATAGGATTAGTTATTGCACCTGTGGTCCTTTCCTCCCTGCTGCTCTTTGTAGGATAAGAAGATAGCAAATTTTCTGTGCACCTGCATTATTGTAGCATGTAGGAATTAGTTTCCCTGCAATTGGATGCGCATACACATCCGGCTTGCTTGGAAGTAATCCTAGATGCGGAGCACATGGACCGGATGATTTTGTGGTCCGTTCATCAGTGTTTCGTGTAAGGCTATTATTGGAGGACTGTTGCAATCTGAAGGTGCTGCTGATTTAGTAGTTTGTCTCATATGAGGCGCCTGCACTGTTGGCAGGTCTAATTTCTTTGTGATATTGGTTGGTTTAAGATCCTGCCAGTGTTAGGCTCTGCCCGTATCTGTATTAGCAGTGTAAAACATAATCTGAAAAGGATGTGCCGGCTCAGCATTCCTTGCTGAGAGAATTAGAGGATTGGCGGTGTGACTTGTGGTACCCCACCGTGGAGCTGTTGTTCACAACTGTACATTGTCTGTTTCACATAAAAGTGCCCCAAACTACACATGTCCAGAGTTCTTACAATTTCAGTCTCGTAATTTGTTGAGTCTATTAGACATTTCAGTATTTGTTACTGCCCTCTATCAATGCCTTTCTTGTGAAATAGGATGAAGATTTTCATTCCCACTTGATTTTGCTGAGACAGCGGGTTCTAATTATTTCTAGTTGATGGACTAGTTTTGATTGTTTCTTTTATTGACAAGTGCTCAAATAAATTCTTCATTTTTTTGTAGTGTCCCCCTTTGTTTTCAGTTTGTTATTTTTTTTTGGATAAAGGAAGAATTTTATTAATTTCAAGAAACTTACATCGAGACAATACAAGTCCTTGAAATTACTTCCGGTCTCTGCTTAAATTAAGCACACGGCCAAACAAGAATAAAAAGAAACACGCACACACTAGTGACTAGCAATCCGAAGACTAGACCGCCACCCATGTGCCCGGGAATAAAAGTCCTTGGCCACTCGGACCAAACCATGAGCAGCCTCCGCCAAAGTAGTTCGCGCCTCCACCTTCTGCAACACGGCCCACGTACGGAGCCAGTGGGTAGTAGCAAAAATAACCTGCAATGGAGAAGAAAAGTTTTTCTTTTGAAATACTATATCATTCCTGCTTAACCAAAGAGACCAACACGTAGCTGCAGCACCAAGAAGAGTGAGGTTTCTACTATTCTTATCAAAACCCTCAAGCCAACTTCCAAACATATTAGCTACATTCATTGGACGAGATACACCAAAAGCCAAAAATATTAAGAACCAAACCATTCTCGCAAAACGACAATAAAAAAACAGATGCTTAATTGTCTCAGATTCGGTACAAAAGCAACATGTTCTGCTTCCTTGCCAATTCCGCTTTGCTAAATTATCTTTGGTAAGAATCACTCCACTCCTAAGATACCATAAGAACACCTTGATTTTTAATGGAACTTTAAGTTTCCATAATCGTTTATTTAAATTTGGCACTTGACGTTTAATCAAGGCGTGATAATGGGATTTCACCGAGAATTGACCATTTTGGCACAGATTCCAGTAGAATTCATCATCATTCTGCGTTAGATGAATGTTAGCGATTCGTGATGATAGCTCCCGCCACGCCACTAACTTAGGTCCAATCAGCGACCTTCTCCAGGAAATGTTTGGTTGTGATGTCAATAAGACCTCAGCAATGGTTGTACCCTTCTTTCTAACTATACTATACAATCCAGGGTATTGATCTTTAAAAGGGCGATTTCCAAGCCAAGTATCCTCCCAGAACCTCACCTGCGATCCATTATTAATTTTAAAGATACCAAAGCGAAGGAATTCTTGCTTTACCTTCATTAAGCTGGACCAGAAATGTGAATCTCCTGGTTTCCACTCAACTTGCCCTATTGGCTTGGAACCTAAATATTTATTCCGAAGCATGTATTGCCAGGTTCCCTTTGATGTTAAAAGTTTAAACAGCTATTTACTTAAAAAAGCAATATTCTTAATATACAAATCATGAATCCCCAAACCCCCTTGATCTTTGGGTTGACATAAGGTGTTCCACCTAGCAAGACGATATTTTCGCTTATGCTCGTCCCCTTGCCAGTAAAACCGCGATCTAAAAAAATCCAGTTTTTTAAGAACACCTTTTGGAATCCCAAAAAAAGACATCATATACATTGGCAGGCTGCTTAGAACTGAATTAATCATAGTCAGTCTACCTCCCACCGACAGATTTTTCCCTTTCCAACTACTAAGCCTCTTCTCAAAACGTTCTGAACCAGTTTCCATTCGGAATTGTGTAACTTTCTAAAGTGAATAGGAATACTGAGGTACTTGAGCGGGAGAATTCCATGTTTACAACCAAACAATTCCTTATACATTGTTCTAAAGAACCTTGGGCATCTCCAAAGCAGAATAACTCACTTTTGTGGAAATTAATTTTGAGTCCTGAAGCTTGCTCAAAAGCACAAAGCAATAGCTTCATGTTGCGCGCTTTTTCTAGGTCATCTTCCATCAAAAGAATGGTATCATCTGCGTATTGAAGGATAGATAAACCATCATCAATCAAATGAGGCACTACCCCACCCACCTGACCCTCTTCCTTAGCCCTATTGATTAAGATCGACAACATATCCGCAACAATATTAAACAAGATGGGCGACAAAGAATCTCCCTGACGAAGCCCCTTCCATGTTTGAAAGAAGCTACCAATCTCTCCATTAACATTTACCGCCACACTACCTCCCGAAATAAAAGACAGTACCCAAGATATCCACTTAGGTGAGAAACCTTTCATTCGTAAGGCTTGTAGCAAGAACGGCCATTTCACTTTATCATAAGCTTTCTCGAAATCGATCTTAAATATAACTCCACTTAGTTTTTTCCGATGAAACTCATGCAAAGTTTCATGCAATATGACGACCCCCTCAAGGATATTTCGACCTCGCATGAAAGCTGTTTGAGTTGGACTTACAACTTTATCCGCAACCAAATTTAATCTATTTGTGGCAACTTTTGTGAATATTTTAAAACTCACATTCAGAAGACAAATAGGCCTGAATTGCTGTATAATATTAGCCTCATGAACTTTTGGCAATAAGGTGATGACACCAAAGTTCAGACTGAAGAGAGGAATATCCCCAACATAAAGATCGAGAAACATTGAAAGAAAATCCTCTTTGATAACCTCCCAGAATTTTTTATAGAATTCAACTAGGAAGCCATCAGGACCAGGTGCCTTGTTATTTTCCATCTGAAAAATAGCATCTTTAACTTCACTCTCAGAGAACTGTGCCGATAACAATTCATTTTCTGACAGCGAAACTCTCACTATATCATGAACTTCTTCATCTAGACTCAACAGACTCTCCTCAGGTTCACCAAATAATTCTTTGTAGAACATGGTTATATGATTTTTGAGGTTAGCCTGTCCTTCGATTTTCCCATTGTCATGATCAAGAGAATAAATCTTTTTCTTCCTGTGTTTGCCGTTGGCAATCAATTGAAAGTATCTGGTATTATTGTCTCCTAATTGGACATTTTTCACTTTAGCCCCCTGGAAATATTTGATTTCTTCTTCCCGAAGAAGACTGGCAAGATTCTCCCGAGCCTGAGCCAGACATTCTCGCTCGATCTCAGTCAAATCCCTACCCTCAGCAGCTATGTCCAACTCACCGATAATCGACAAAAGATTGGATTTCTTTTGTTTGTAGTCTCCATTAGAATGGGACGCCCATCCACGAAGGAACCTTCACAAAGCACCCAATTTGCGGTTCCATCGCTGGACAGAATTCTTCCCTCTCACCGGATTATTCCATATTTCGACCATCTTATCATAGAAATCCTCCTGTTCAAACCAGAGCAACTCAAACCTGAATGGTCTAGAGTTCCCCGAAAAAGCCGATGTACCGGTATCTAGCAGTAGAGGGGTATGATCCGAAATACCCCTATCCAAAGCTTGAACATAGACAAGCGGGAATTTAAACTCCCATTCGGTAGACAAGAGAACCCTATCTAATTTCTCATAAGTAGGATTAGGTAAGGAGTTTGCCCATGTGAATTGACGCCCAGTGAGATCAATCTCCCTTAAATCAAAGTTATCAATCACAGCATTAAATAAGAAAGGCCAACGCTCATTGAACCTATCATTATTTTTCTCCTTACTATAACGCATTATGTTGAAATCTCCCCCAATCAGAGTTGGAAGATAATTAAGTTGGCAAGTTCTAACAAGCTCCGCCAAAAAAGCTGGTTTGAAGTCATCCTGGGCCGGACCATACACTGCCATAAGGATCCATTTGAATTTATCCGACCTATTGCTTAGATGGAATTTAATAAAAAATTCCCCTTCAACAACTGATGATAAATCAAATGATGCTGCATTAATACCTAGAAGTATACCACCCGACCTCCCTCTAGGAGGTACACAATGCCAAATGAAATCCACACCTCCAGAAAGCCGTGCTAAATTCGATTTTGACATATCCTGTTTTCCCGTTTCCATTACAGCTAGAAAATCTAAATTGTTTTCTTTGACAGCTTCCGAAATATAACGAAATTTAGCCAAGTCTGAAAGGCCTCTGCTATTCCAAAAAAAACCTTTCATAATGAACTTTGTATGAATTTAATTTTTTCTACCTCTCCTGTTCCTACGAGATTTTCGAGATGGGGTCAAGAAATCAGAAATACGCATATCTAGATCCCCCGTCTCAAAGTCAACTTTCGCAACATCTTTGATCAAGTGTTCGAATAAATCACTATTTGCGTCCGCGACTTCGACATCGCATGACTCAACATGATCTATCTCATCATTTTTAGTTAGTACATTTCCTGTCTCCCTTCGAACTTGTTGATTCCATTTAACTCTATCACTTTCAACCCTTTTGAGAGATTGAATGGATAAGTTTTCTCCTGTACTACTCAATATCATTTTGAATCCTAAATTGTGAAGATTTGTAGCACATCTATCATCAGACATCGCTGAAATGGATAAGTAGTTATCAACGGAACACATATCAGGCTGTGATGGCAGAGAAGGCACAGACGAAAATGATGCCCCCGTAGAGGAAACCACCATCTTGGTGCCATTCTGAAACGACCCCCATTTTAGCACAGAATGCCAAAATGGAAATCTAATGTGCACACAGTACTAGTCTCTGGATCAGTAGCTAGTACGCACATTTCAACAATTGGAATCACAACTATACATTAATTTAATTAAGCAGAAACGAATAATTACATAAATCTTACAACTCAGAGTATATAGCAGCAAAGGAAGCAAAGCCTTGTAGTGTACCCATCCAATCCTGCAGGCAACTGACCAGGCATAAATCCTCTGGCCGCAGCTCCCCTGGCTGCTCTCTCCTCCGGTCACACTACCCTCCCTGGCGACTCCCCCTGGCGCACTCCCCTACACCACTCGAGCTAGGGTTTCTACCCCCATTTTTTTCTTGCATTTGTGGCTTCATTTGCTTGCTTATTTGCTTTGGAATGAGGGGTTCTATGATGATTCGTGGGAGGGTTGAGCTAAACCAAGAACAGATGCTACACTACTCTGATGATCATCCCACCTACTGAGAACCCACGGGGAAAGACCCGATCTAACCCCTACTCTACCCCATTTGGCTTCCTCCTACCCCTTTCTACTTGCTGCCATGGAGACTCGTACTATGGCTACAGGGTACTTGGTGGTCTTGGTCAGAATGAGGGTCGGATGAGGAAGATCGGTGCTGGGGAAGATGAAGTAGCAGTGGTGTGGCTCCCTTCTTGGTCAAGCTGCCCTCGGGTCCTTTTCTCCTGGCTTCGATTGCTCACCTCCTCTTCTGGATGCTGCCTCCCTCTTCTGGATGCTTTCCCCCTTCTCCTCATTGCTTCAGTTTGCTTCGGCTGGTGCTTTGGTGGCTGCGGTGTTCTTGGGTGGGAAGCAGGGAAGCAAAGCTAGGGACTTTGGGGTTGCTTCGGTTGGAAGCTTTGTGGGATATTTGTGGGCTCGGCTGTGTGTGCAAATGGGAGACAGAATTGAGTTAGCTGGCTTGGGATTGGTTGCCTTGGTGGATTTTATATCCCTAGGCAAAATTGGCTAATGACCGCTATGCCCTTAGGGTTTTCCTGTGCTCTACTGACCTTGAGGGTATTTTGGTCATTTGGCATCTAAAACATTAACGATACCCGCATATCGTACCAGGCAAGTCTAATAGCGCCGAAGGATGAACCCGGAAACTATCTAGAGGTGCCGATCTGGTCCCGGACAGGTATGGTATCTCCATGAGCGTCTGATTCCTGGATCGACAAAGACTTTTCCTAGCCCTTACATTTTATTTCTTTGCCTAATTGCTTTTACTGTTTAATTAAGTCTTTAATTAAACATATAACCCCCCAAGTTATCACAGATGACGTGATCCATAGATATTCCAAATGTAACCGTGTGTTGTAACGGAAACATATTTTTGAATAAAATAATCAAATCATACTACATGTTTACAAAAATAAAATTACACTCTTGAGTTGCCACAGGGAGGAAGAAGCATGGAATGGCTCTGGTATAGAGAGCGGGTCTAAGCAGAAAGAGAGAGATGTGGTTAGTTTTCCTTTTATTGATGAGGAGTGGGGGCAGCAGTCCGTGGCCCAATGTTTTTCTTAGAGAGAAGGATGAGAGATGACTATCACCAACTAGTATTTATATATTAACTAGTCAGTTGCCCGTGCGTTGCAACGAAATACCAAAAGAGGGCGACACATATCATCAAACGTGATACAAAACCGAACAACGAACATCACTTTTATCTTACATAGTCATGAGCTACGCATGAAAACTCATATTTTGACCAATAATATTTGTACACTTCATACAATTCACTCGAATGTGCAATCATTGAAGCATACAAATGGCCCACACTTTGTTACTAACTCGAATTTAAAATTATATCTAATTTTGCAACTTGGAGCCCTACACGTTACAATGTATTTTTTTGTAAAATTTATATATACATAAGTATTACTTATATACAAATACAGAGAATAGTAAATAAGATACCCTCTTTCAAGAAAAAACAATGTTACTGAGGTCAATATATCATGAGGCAGCTCATTTACTTTTGTTCTTGCGAAAAACGCAGAGTCATTGAAACACCGCACAAAATCAAGAAACAACGCATTTCCCTTACTATTCATGAACTCAATTTGCGATAAAAAATTCATGAACTCCATCAAATTGATTTCATCTATGCAACAGATTGTCAGGAAAGCCTATGCTTGCACACTATGTCATTGAACAACTCATGACAGAATCACATCATAATACTCAGGCACTGAACTTGTCATTAATGCTGTTCTCAACATACAGGGAATCCAAAACCAACAAACACACTCATTATTACAATAATCCAACTATGGAAACATTTCAAGTAAACTCTCATTGGACTAATTGTCCTTTTTCTCAGTAAGCTCACCTCTCATGAACATGCCAGCCGCTCTGTTGATCTCACATGATCTGGACAAGATTCCTACCAAAAGCATCTCCCACTATTGAATGAACACAAAAAAACATAGGCTGGGCATCTACATTGTTCTAAACCACTAATGTTAAGAATGTTCAAGATTAAACCACTGTATAGAATGAACAGATTTAAAAGTTATTCAGCACCAGGATTGGCACGGAACCAGTATGATTAAAAACTGAAAGCAGGAACTAAAGTGGTACATGATTGAAACCTCAACTTAAACAAGAAACTCACGCTAACTACTTTATCTACATGTTAGTGTGAAATAAAATTGGCAATTGTAGAAGCTACATAAATACTCTTCTGAAACTCAGTAGTACATTGTTTGGGTAAATAATTTGAAATATTTTGTAGTTACAATGCAGACAACTTAAAGTAAATACCTTAGAGGAAGTTCTTTTCGGTAAAACAAGTCCACTTCTGCACCCATCCCTCTCCAGATAGAAGCAAATTCAACAAACAATATATCGCAACATACACACCACATGAACAGACATAAGTCGGAAAGAATTGGTAATGGAAGCACGATACATGGTTCATAATTATGCTGTAGCCCCATACCCGCCTCCAAGGATTACAGCACGTTTTGGTAGCTCCTCCAAACTTAAGGCCTCATCCGAAGTAATAGCCAACTCCTGCAAAAGAGGGTTCTCACTAACGTAAGAATAATCCACAAAGAAACATAAAAGAACTGAAAATGAAATCAACAACAAGATTGCCAACAAGATGTAGTACAAGAAACAAAAAAGGGGTGTACAACAAGATGCCCCACAAAATTGAGGACTGAATATCTGGTTGGCTTTCCTAGACATCGTACTTCTTTGGCTGGTGCCATTGAGCGCTAAAGTTCTTGACAAGTAACCACGCAACGATGTTCTAGGAGGTATGTCCTCTTTCTATATAGATGCTTCCCTCCAAGATCAGTATACTTCGAACTGTTCTCTCTTTCAAGCTACAGAACCATAACAATCAAAATGAGGTGTATAGAGGAGCTGAAACAAAGCTCCTTTTACCAGGTGAATTTCCTTAAAAGAATGCGAAAGAAAATGGTTTATCATCAGAGAAAACATGTACAAAATATGTGGTGTACCTTGTATATTTTTCCATCTCTCAGGTATTACCTGATACCAGACCAATTAATTGATTGGGAGAAATGAGACCGGAATGCAGATATAGGGTAGAGGAAATTGTCTACCAACACAGCAATGAACACCTGAAATTGAAGTCCAACCAAAATGAAGTTTAGTAAAACATGACCACAGGAAACTCAAGGTCCCTGAAATGGCACTTTGGAAGAGACACTCACAAGCCCCCAGTTATATGAACCAAGGGAGACTTTTGGTCCTTCTGAAGACAACATGTTGCAGCTCAGAAAATTACTTAAGAGAACAAAACAGATTAAAACGTTGCCCTTAAGCATTAGATTAGCATCACTAATTTCACTACTTCATGCTGCTGTGAACAGAAGAAAAGGGTTACATTACCTATCTTCTCGCAGCAATTTCATCCATCCTTCCATTTCTACAGCACTGAGCTGTTCTGGACCAGTTGATGCAACTGAGTTTTCAGGAGGCACATTCGGTCTAGGGGGCCTGGTACCTTGATGCTTGCCTAAAACTCTTGCTGAAAGGACGATGTCATCTGTTATTTATATGTTCTATTGGGCAATAACTGTACAGATTATAGGTGAAACTCAAAAACAGAATCTTTAAGTCAGCACACGAAATAGCCCTTAATGAAAAAACAGTTCTCAAACCATGTATCTATTCAAATTCTTAAATGTTTGATAACTTTATTGCATAACAATTTGCTAAAAAGTAAAAACTAAATCTTGCAAAAAAGGATGTATCTAGTAGATTCATTTATAATAAAGTAAGAAATTGGCTATTTGATACTTAAAAAATAAGTTGCACTTCAGAAAAAAAAGTGTATCCGTGTTTAATGTTATGTCCTACATTTGATATCTTAAGAAGAAAATATTACCTATTCTAGGAGTCATTCACTAACTACAGAATGAGTATTACCTACAAAGTCGCGACACAAATCACAGTTAGCAACATTGTCAAACTCAAACATGTAGCCTGAAGTACCTGAAGGACAACAGTTGATGTTATGAATCCAAACGCGTATTCACCAATACGCGGATGACGAATTATTGCAACTTCCTTAAATGCTGTCATATTTTGATCTGTCAAACCGTGACTTTCAGAACTGAACGACCAGTCAAACCAAACTTATGCTAAATATCTCCAACTGAAGCAGTCATGTCAACCAAACTTTTAAAAAAATATATCTATATGGACAAAATGATATCTCATTATTGAGTTATGGAAGGGAGCACACCAAGACAGTTCCAAGGTTGTATATTGCCCGATGGAAATCAAATTGCAACTGAATTGCAGCATGAAACTGCCAAGACATCAGAAGTGGGTATCAATGGTTTATCACAGATAAATATTTTAGCGAACATATCATCAGAAATTATTCCCAAAAAATAGTAATTAGAAAGTGTAACTACCTTACTTATAGCTGTTTTTATGATGGTTTGTTTTCTCGAGCAGGAACAATAGCACTCAGTTCCTGTATTGAAATTTACAAATCCATGCTATTAATAATAAATGGATACTTGGATAGCATAGGTAGGTATAGCTCAAGAGCAAAGAGTTAGGAATTTCGAGATTGTGAAGTCTATGACAACAAAAAGTCACATGATAGTGTACCTGTAGTCCAAGACCCCAGTTATTGAGAGCCTGAAATCAAAGAGACAGCCAAGTTATGGCAACAATAACATTAGCTATTAAGAGAGTTGAAAACAGGGTAAGTGAATGTTACATAAGATTATAAAATTTCAGGTTGAAGTGATCTGATAATATTTCGTTTCATAGCTTTCCGCAAAAATGCAGAATGAAGAGAAATAAAGAAAAAAAAGATTGTTTATAAAAGTTAAGGTGCTAAAAGATGTCAGGAATTATACACACATAAGGATGAGGTGGAGCATGTTTTGGATTATTGAGCGGTAATAATTTTTGCATTTTCCATAGATCTGTTGGAACACTTGATTATGCCTTTTTCCAAAAAATGAGCCACAGCTTCCAAAAAAATAAAATTGGTAACGAAACATAAAAATGGCCACAGCTTCCAAAAAATGAGCAACTACTTCTGGACATACTTAGCATAGTAGATTAAAGAATTCACTACACTGCAAAGAACATGAAATCAGTGTAGAAAAACTTGTGAAGTACCCTAACAAGGCTGTCCAGTCAATGTTAATAGAAATCAGTGTAGAAAAACTTAATAGAAAATCAATTTAATCAACAAATTTGATCATGCTACGCAATAAGAACTGAACAAGAGAAGAAAAAGGATCTGAAGATGTAAAAGTTCAATCAAGGTTGAGATAACAAGCACATGCAAATGTACCTGATATCTCCTTTTCAACACTCCCTAATCCCGATATTGATTAATTGAAAGGAAAATGGGAATAATCTGCTAACATCCTACTACTACTTTATTGCAAAGTCAAATAGAGAATAGATCTTTTTCTGCATCTTAATTTCAACACTCATTCTCATCCGAAAGTTTAATATCCTATACATCAAATAAGGCCGAACATATAAAAGAGGGTTAACAGCATAACATATTTCGAAAATTTTGGGGACAAATCAATATAACACAACTATAAACTGTGAAGTTGAAATATGGCATACCCACTCAACATGCTCCTTGTTCCTCAAGAACATGCTTGATCTTAAGCTTCAGCATCTCAAGAACATGCTTGATCTTAACTGTTCATTGGTGCAAAGAAAAGAGACACAGGTTGAAAATGCATAGATAAAAAATTACATATACCACCCTCATGCAAATGCAAAACCATACAAGTACAAATGATCATCTAGTGCTCATCATTTCATGAAAAATATGAATCTTTACAGAAAGTGAGAAAGTTAACCTGCATAACCATCATGGTAAAAAAGATCAAACCCCTTGAGTGTTTAGTTATTTATTGTAAGCGCAAATCTTGTTATAGTCTCAACTGCATTAACTCCACAACACACGATACAGAAATACCCAAAAAAAGAAAGAAAGAAATATGAAAAATTCCTTGATTCTACTATGGAGAGAATGTTACGCATTAGCTGATCTGGAGTAAAAAAGATTCAGGTTGCTTCATTTACCGTAGGAGCCCATCTCCGCACAAAAAAGGGAGGTGGATCTTCCATGTTATCATTGAACCCATAACCATGCAATTTCTGCATCAACACGCAGTAACATCAAACGGTGAGGTGCATTTAGCATAGAACGACAACCTATTATCAAGCTAAAAGCAAGGGGGGAATGAAAAAAAAACAGGACTAAAAGGTACCATATTATTAACAAAGAAGACAAGGTCATCCTCTTCCCTTCTCTTTGACACCCTACCGCGCACAAAGAAAAGATCAAGCATTTCACACCAGAATTCATCGTCCATTCCCACATCGGATACATCATCTTCAGCATCAACAACCGTCCACCCAATCAAATGTGAATGTTTCTTCACCATACTAAGCAATTCGTTCCTGAAAAAGGAACATGTACAAGATAGATGGTTTTCGGCAGAAGGCAAAAGTGTAATCCAACCTACCTATTATAAGGCATAGTCATACTAAGAAGGCTTATTAGGCCCAGAGATAGGGTTTAAGCACGGATGTGCAGTTGCAAGACACAGGAGTATGTTGAGGCAACACCTGCCGTGGAATGCAACCAAATATATGAAGACAGTGAAGTGCAGTGAAAAACCCATAGCTCTGCTCAGCATAGGTAAAATTCCATAGATAAATTTGTCAGATTCGCCTCTTTCTCGCCGTAATTTCGACCGAGTTCTGGCTCCCCACGATCCAACCCGAGCCCCTACACCTAGAAATGAAGACCACAATTGTAAACAAGGATCTTGATGGCGCATCCCAACCTAAAAAGAAGCCATTTCGCAAAGACAGTTTCTTCCAAATTTTGCTTGTGTTTTCTCTTATCTTTGTGGGGAAGCGATGAAGAAACGCTCAAGCTTCAGAGCATCGGAGAGGGGACACAGATGAGATGACGCGTACCTTGAAGGTGATGCCTCGTGGCCGCCTCCAAAGCCGGCCGGTGATCTCTAGACATCGATCTCCGCGGACGATGACGACGGAGAAGGCGGCGCCGCCATGGCGATGGGAATCCGAGGCAACGCGTCGGAACCGCCCGCACACGTTCTTGAAGCATGTGGGCACGCTTGACGGAGGGAGGCGCCGAGCAGAAAGCACCCATGGCGGAGTGGCGGCCATGGCGGCGTTCCTCGGGCGGCGCCGGAGGCCGAACGCCGATCGGCGGCTTCCTTCGCCGGAGCGGGAGGCCGAGGCGCTGGGATCGCGAGTCGGGCGCCGGGCCATCGGGACTTCGGCGGACGCAGGAGGAGCTGGTTGCCGGTCGCCGGGCGGGACCGGAGGTCGAGGAGCCAATGCTTGGTCGGCGTTCGCTGGCGGCCGGTCGCGAGGAATTTGGGCGAGGTCACGAGGACGCGAGCGTGGTCGGCGATCCACGAGGGTTACGAGGGCTACGCTAATTTTGCTGGGCCTGGTCCGAGGCCCAGCTCCGCTCCTGTTGGGTGGGTCCACGGGAGACCGTACCGCTGCCACCAACTGCTGCATTATAAATGTAAATTAGTCCTTTATGCTACGAAAAACAAAATTAGTAACGAAACATAAAGACGCATTCCCAAGACTAAAGCACTAATAACAAAACATATATTCGAATGTTCGTTACAACGGTGCGGATTGCGCAATAGTGCTTTCAAACAGTATTTTTTTAACGTTATAACGACTGGATTGCATCTCTTTCCAGAGAAATGGTCTGTGATCAGAGAAATTGACGAACTCTCTAGCTTGCAGTCTATTGCCGGCGAAGACGACTAAAGGAACTCTGCGATAAGTCTTATGTGGATGCTTGGACAGTTTTTGACTTGATTGTTCACGACAAGATGAGGAACGCGAGTTGGTAATATAAATTGCAAAACAGGATAAAAATGATTGATTGATTTGAGATTGGTAATATATATTGCTACATACAATATATTTGATTTTAATTTATACCGGAGAAGAAACCGTAAAAACTTTTGTAATCGGGAGAAATAGATGTTTGATCTTGTAGCACAATTTTCTTTTATTGCTTGACCTTTATGTTTCGTTACCAATTTTATTTTTCGTAGCACAATTTTCTTTTATTGGTGTGACATCTTTGTTATTATAGTAGTCAGTGTGTGCTAATTATGGTTAATTAACCCTTTGTTGGCCCCACCTAGTTTTTTTTGGGAGATATTTGTGGTGGGGGTGGGAGGTGGTCATAGGTCAGAACTAGAAGTGCTCTGTTCTTGAGAGGTCCCCATATAAAGCCCTCCAGGCTGCAGTGACCATGCTGTGGGGATAGGATTAGTTATTGCACCTGTGGTCCTTTCGTCCCTGCTGCTCTTTGTAGGATAAGAAGATAGCAAATTTTCTGTGCACCTGCATTATTGTAGCATGTAGGAATTAGTTTCCCTGCAATTGGATGCGCATACACATCCGGCTTGCTTGGAAGTAATCCTAGATGCGGAGCACATGGACCGGATGATTTTGTGGTCCGTTCATCAGTGTTTCGTGTAAGGCTATTATTGAAGGACTGTTGCAATCTGAAGGTGCTGCTGATTTAGTAGTTTGTCTCATATGAGGCGCCTGCACTGTTGGCAGGTCTAATTTCTTTGTGATATTGGTTGGTTTAAGATCCTGCCATGTTAGGCTCTGTTCGTATCTGTATTAGCATTGTAAAACATAATCTGAAAAGTATGTGCCGGCTCAGCATTCCTTGCTGAGAGAATTAGAGGATTGGCGGTGTGACTTGTGGTACCCCACCGTGGAGCTGTTGTTCACAACTGTACATTGTCTGTTTCACAGAAAAGTGCCCCAAACTACACATGTCCAGAGTTCTTACAATTTCAGTCTCGTAATTTGTTGAGTCTATTAGACATTTCGGTATTGTTACTGCCCTCTATCAATGCCTTTCTTGTGAAATAGGATGAAGCTTTTCATTCCACTTGATTTTGCTGAGACAGCGGGTTCTAATTATTTCTAGTTGATGGATTAGTTTTGATTGTTTCTTTTATTGACAAGTGCTCAAATCAATTCTTCATTTTTTTGTAGTGTCCCCCTTTGTTTTCAGTTTGTTATGTAGTCCTCATTTTCATATTTTGATGTCGACGTGCTTCTTGAGTTCAGTGCTAACATCAAAAATGGAAAACAGGATTTAGTTCTGATCAGGATCTTACTCTACTTGTTTATTGCTATCTTGCCCCTAGCTTTGGTATTTGATACTGCCGTCAATATTTTGTTACTGTTAAACTTTTTCTTGGCAGTCATTAATGTATTACTTTGTTGTATATGCGTTTCGGTCTAAATAATCTTGCTTTTTTGTAAACAGGAGCAAGTTCTTTCCTTTTCACCGAATACAAGTATGTTGGACTATTCATGGGCATTTTTGCCATTCTGATCTTCCTCTTCCTTGGTTCTGTTGAGGGGTTCAGCACAAAGAGTCAACCTTGCCACTACAGCAAGGACAAGACATGCAAGCCTGCTCTTGCTAATGCCATCTTCAGCACAATTGCCTTCGTGCTTGGTGCAGTCACTTCTCTTGTGTCTGGTTTTCTCGGAATGAAGATTGCAACTTATGCAAATGCCAGGACAACTCTTGAGGCAAGGAAGGGTGTTGGGAAGGCATTCATTACTGCTTTCTGGTGATGACTGGGAGGGTCTTTTTGAGGCTATCACTGGTTACGGTCTTGGCGGTTCTTCTATGGCTCTTTTTGGTCGCGTAGGTGGTGGGATTTACACTAAAGCTGCTGATGTTGGTGCTGATCTTGTTGGGAAAGTGGAAAGGAACATCCCAGAAGACGACCCGAGAAACCCAGCTGTAAGAGTTCTTTCACGACATTTTAAAGACATGTGTTTCCAATAGTGCTTGAAATCCTCTGTATTGAAGTTTTTCAATAATTCATGTCGTTGACAATAGGTATTTGTATTTGCATGCAAGAATGATCATTCCTTCCACTTCTCGCAGGTCATTGCGGACAATGTTGGTGACAATGTTGGAGATATTGCTGGAATGGGGTCAGATCTCTTTGGCTCCTACGCTGAGTCATCTTGCGCTGCTCTTGTCGTTGCCTCGATCTCTTCTTTTGGAATCAATCTTGAATTCACCCCTATGCTTTACCCACTCCTAATTAGCTCTGTGGGTATAATAGCTTGTTTGATAACCACTCTTTTTGCTACTGATTTCTTTGAAATCAAGGCTGTGGATGAAATAGAGCCTGCCCTCAAGAAACAACTTATAATTTCCACTGGTGTGATGACTGTTGGCATTGCACTCGTCAGTTGGTTGGGCCTCCCATATACCTTCACAATCTTCAACTTTGGTGCCCAGAAGACGGTGTATAGCTGGTACTGCCATTTTTTAATAGGAATTTCCATATGTTATCTAGAACTCATTAAATTCATGATGATCTTACTTTACCCTAAATTCGGTAGGCAACTATTCTTATGTGTGGCAGTTGGTCTCTGGGCCGGCCTAATCATTGGATTTGTTACAGAGTATTACACAAGCAACGCATACAGGTACTTGTAATTTTGATCATATTTAATAGTGATTGACTGGTTTTACTCTGTAGATTTGCTTCAAGTCCCTGACAATTCGAATTTCCCCCCTTTCCAGTCCTGTGCAGGATGTTGCCGATTCCTGCAGAACTGGAGCTGCTACTAATGTCATCTTTGGCCTTGCTCTGGGATACAAATCAGTCATTATCCCTATTTTTGCTATCGCCATTAGTATTTTCCTCAGCTTCAGCCTTGCTGCAATGTATGGTGTTGCTGTGGCTGCTCTTGGAATGCTCAGCACGATTGCTACTGGTCTTGCCATTGATGCCTATGGCCCTATCAGTGATAATGCTGGAGGGATTGCTGAAATGGCTGGCATGAGCCATAGAATTCGTGAGAGAACCGATGCTCTGGATGCTGCAGGAAACACCACTGCTGCCATCGGGAAGGTACACATGCCTATCTGAGCATACTTGGTTGCATGCGTTTGATTTTAAGAGATAAATCACATTTAAGAAAGTGCATTCCATTGTAATTGGATAGATGGCTGTTCAGTTTTCATTTTTTTTTCTTCACAAAATTCATTTCAAAGCACTTAATTCCCATTCCCGTGATTTTGTACATGTAGGGTTTTGCCATTGGCTCGGCTGCCTTGGTGTCCCTTGCCCTCTTTGGTGCCTTCGTGAGCCGTGCTGAAATTTCAACTGTTGATGTTCTGACGCCTAAAGTTTTCATTGGACTGATTGTTGGTGCTATGCTCCCATACTGGTTCTCTGCAATGACCATGAAGAGTGTTGGCAGCGCAGCGCTCAAGATGGTGGAGGAAGTCCGGAGGCAGTTCAACACCATCCCTGGGCTCATGGAGGGCACCACCAAGCCTGACTATGCAACATGTGTGAAGATCTCCACTGATGCGTCCATCAAGGAGATGATCCCCCCGGGTGCACTTGTAATGCTCACACCTCTTATTGTTGGGATCTTGTTTGGTGTTGAGACCCTCTCTGGAGTTCTTGCCGGTGCTCTCGTTTCTGGTGTTCAGGTTGGTACATTCTTATTCGGGACTATACTTACATCATTGTATTCTGTTAGCATGTTCCATTATAATTTTGTTGTTTCCATTCAGATTGCCATCTCTGCATCAAACACTGGTGGTGCCTGGGACAATGCGAAGAAGTACATTGAGGTAAAAAGCTTTGATGACATTAACACCTATCATTCAGCAGCTTCTTTTTTCCGCATACTTGCCAAACATTATTAACTCCCTAACTTCTGTTCTTTGGTTTTAGGCTGGTGCATCTGAGCATGCAAGAACCCTGGGCCCGAAAGGCTCAGACTGCCACAAGGCTGCTGTGATCGGCGACACTATCGGGGATCCTCTCAAGGACACCTCAGGCCCCTCCCTCAACATCCTCATCAAGCTCATGGCCGTTGAGTCCCTCGTGTTCGCGCCCTTCTTCGCCACCCACGGAGGCATCCTCTTCAAATGGCTTTAGAGGGAGAAGATAGACGGACCAACGACTTAATTTTGCCGGGAGGGACAGCTCTACATCATCTATATGTCGTAGAGTTCTTTCACTTCCCTCCTTTGTTTCCCATTTGTTCTTATTGTCTTTCCATCATCTTGAACTTATCAGCGCATACCTTTGTCCAGCGGAGGGGAGCAAATCTCTACAGGTTTGGACAAGAAGAGTGTCTTGGGAACTCCGTTTTGCCTGTAGATAGGATGATGATGATGATTCTTGTATGCGCTTAGTATGCACAGTGCGGATTTCCTGTCCCTTGTGAACATTTCTCCGGGAGTTTCTGTTTTTAGGCTTAGTTTGTTTAGGTTTGAACTTGAGCTTATTTGGTTTCACCTTTATAAGCCATGCCAAAAAAACAAAGATTTTTTCACCAGACGGAGAGAAGAAGCTTCTAGCCCAATTTGCACTCTGTGAGAAACAAGGAAAACGATGCTTGAAGTGAGTGGTGGAGCTTCTAAAATCCCACTTCCCTGCATACCCTTACAACTTAACTATTATTTACTGAAAAATTGCCATCCTCATCCAGCTCCAGCAGTTTCTTCCAGCTCCAGCTAAATAAGCTTAAGCTCCAGCCTAAACAAACTCAGCCTTAGTATGCGGATGATTGGATGGCTGCAATAGGAGAATATATATGGTTAAAATAGGAGATCAATTATTTGACAGTAAAGACTATGAAAGCTATATGTACAAGTTCTGAAAAATTCTCAAAAAATTACCGTAGGTAGGGAATGTGAGTATCTACAGTCTTGTAAAATTTACATACCAAACTCGTATTTGAAAGATATAAAATTGAGATTTTATATCTTTCAAATGCGACCGAGTTTGGTATTTAAATTTTACAGGGCTATAGAAGCTCACATCCCCTACCTATGTTATATTTTTGAGAATTTTTTAGAACTTATACATATATTTTTCTTAGATTTGTACTGTCAAATAACTAAAAAACTATATATTAATATTTTGAAAAATTCTTAACAAATTATAATACGTAGGAGATGTCAGGTTCTACAGCCCTGTAAAATTTAAATACCAAACTCAGTGGTTTGTGTTTGGTATTCAAATTTTACAAAAATGTAGAAACTTACATTCTCTATCTATGGTAATTTTTTAAGAATTTTTAAAAACTTATACATATAGTTTTTATGAACTTTACTACCGAATAACTGATTTGTGTAGTAAAATATAGTAATATGCGGTTTGGCTAAAGATATGAATCAGTAAATGATATTAAAATAGAACACATCACATCAGTAAACAATAGTAATGTCTTTTACTATTTTATACACTAATTTTTACTACCTTATTCACTCCATCTTACTATAAAGAACTAATGAAGCTATTACTGTGGCCAATCAACTAATAAATATGTTCTCTAGTTTGTACATAAATATGTTTTTTCTTTGTTTGGCCATTACTTTTTATTCGCAGCTTCAATTTATGAACGAATTCTACCGATAGGTTACTGATGATGAGTGGAATAGCACAATCGCTACTAGAAATCTAGCTTTTACCGAGTGTGAAATTTAACGGCCTACGGGCCGTCGGGAAAAAATAAGGTGGCCGACGGTGCATCTTTTTTCGACGGTAGAACAAAAACGGACGCTATTAGAAGATTTACCGATGGGGCTTACCATAAACCGACAGTTGGTGGAAAACACTCGGTCATAGTATGAAATCACCGAGAGGGTACAACAATTACTGTGAGTGTAATGCTAACCGTCGGCCATTACAAACAATCACCGAGTGGAAATACATTTAGTGTGTGTATAAAGATAACACTCGGTTATTGCAATGATTTGCCGATGGGGTACAACTTTTAGCGAGTGTACAAATCAAACACTGGGCTATTGCAAAATTCATACGAGACTGGATGAAGGTGATGTATATATGAAAAATGTAACTCTCATTGAAATCTACAACTTTGTAGTTGACAACTTTTCCATGAAAGTCATATATTTGACTAAATAATTGATAAAGTATTATGAGAACAAGAGTTAAAAGAAGTACTTATCTTACTTCTAGCAAGAAGACAATTGAGGTGAGTTGGTTAGGAGGGAGAGGTTGTTTCAGAAGGTTGTGAGTTCAAATCCTAGGCATCACGTATTTCTAATTTGAAGATAAAAAATATACGACTTAAGGGATTGTGGTGTAAACAAGTTGTGAGGTTAGTCCCTAGATTTGAAATTATTTTTACATTTTTTATCTATACCCCGTCAGGAAGACAAAACCTCTCACCCATGTATTTATTGAGTGCTATGAAAACCCTTGTTAAACTAATAACCGAGGGTACCGTCGGGAATCTCACGAACGGCCGACCATGAGTGGCCGAGGGGAAGTTACCAACGGTTTACGCTCGGCCATATACATGGGCTACGGTATTTTGTAATGGCCGACATATTTTTTCCACTCGGTAAAAGTTGGAAATCTAGTAGTGAATATAAGTTTTGGTAATAACCTTTGTATAAATTAAAATTTACTGCTAAATGAACATCAATTTACTATTTTCTAGTGAGATTTACATCATTTTGTTCTTCTCGTCGTGATTAATCTGCTGTTGAAAACCATTCATGAATCGGAGCTATGAATGAAAAGTTGTGGCTAAAATAAAGAACGAACAGATACATGCACAAACTACAAGACACATTTTTTAGTGGTTTGACTTTCTTACTGGTTCAAAGTAATTCCGTTTCATTGTCTTATAGTAAAATATAGTAAATAAGATAGTAATACATGACTCGTTTGCTATTTCATTTGGACACTGTTACTAGACAAATAAACAATAATTACTACGTTACGAAAGCAAACAGATTGACAAATTTTACTATATCTATTATGTAGTATTACTATTTGAATAGCTTCTATACTACTAATTATGAGTTGGTGGTGGTCGTCCGTTCTTCTCCAGAGTACCTAATCCTTTGGATCTGGCACGAACGAGCTGAGATGAAAGGTGATTTCCATTCCATTCTATAGCGTGGAATAGATCACTAACAAACCTCTCGTAATAAACTCGCCAAGAAATTGCAACAAACCGTAGCACAATTGCGTTGTCCACCTAAGCACACGGCCTTCGCCTTCTCCATGAGGCACGCGCCCCTACCACGTTCTTACTGCTCGCCACCTCGGCAGATCCGGCAGCGGCGCTGTAATACAGTTGCCCAACCAATCTCCGAGACGTCATCGCTTTTCGTCAAGCGACCGGTCGGCAGTGAAACAGCGAGTCGTGGGGCTGATTTGAGGCCGTAAGTCTGGAGCGTTACAGGACTAGCTACTAACTTCATCACGGCAATGACGGAGGAGCGTGACCCCGCTGGTGGAGTAAGGGAGAGCACCGGTTTGGTAGGCAGGCAGGCGTTGGTGATGGCAAGCGCGACGGTGCCGATCGGGGACCTACAAGAGGACGTTGCTGTTGAAGGACGAGCACGATGCTTGACGACGATGGCGAACATGTCGGTGAGGACAGAAGGCGACGTTGGGGGTGGGGCGTTGAGTACAAATAAATTATTATAAAATAGGTTATCAAAGAAAATTATTGCAATATATCTCTCTACTACTTCTAATTATGAGTTGGTGGCGGTCACCCGTTCTCCTCCGAGTACCTGATCTGTTGAATCTAGCACGAACGGCTGAGATGGAAGGGGATTTCCTTTCCGTTCCAGTGTTCCACAACTCGCCCCGTTATCCCCTGCTCGCTCGTTGCTTCCTCCTTCGATTTGAACTCTCTTGCCTCTCCCCACAAAATCAAACCCACACAAGGGGAAAAATCTCACCGCGTCGTCGCCAAATCTAGGGTTGCTTCGCTCGCCTATGAACAACCCATCCCTCCCAGACATGTATCTAGAGAAGCATGTGGCCACTACCGACAAGCCCCCACTGCGCCGCTGACGCCAGAGCACGAGGGGGCGGTGAAGATGGGTGAGGGGATAGAGGAGGAGTATGTGAGAGACCTCGACGACGCGTCACTCCTGGCGATGCAGCGTCGGGAGGCTAGCAATGACGAGGGGTTCAAGGAGGGGAGGCGCTCGCCCAGGCGCAGATTGAGCCCGACGACGACGACGATAGCCAAGGCGTCCCGGAGGTGTACGAGGACGAGGTGGATGATGAGAATGACGACGAGGAGTACTACGATGATTTAGAGGAGGAGGAGGTGGGCGAGGGTTTCGAGGAGTACGATGGTTGGGCGGTGTCGATTAGGGGGACAAGGGCAAGAAGGTTGGGGAGGAGGGAGCGGAGCTGGAGGTTATTTAAGATTTGGTTTATTTACTAGCCATATTGCTAAATGTGCCAAAAAAATTTGATGTTCATAGTACGGTTTGAGGTCATGTTTGATGATATGTTCATTATACGGTTCAGAAATTACATTGTTTCATATAAAAAATCATATATTTCAAATAAGAATTTTATATAACCTTGTTTACTATTTATTGTGTACATAAGTAGTGACGGGGATTGAGTAATGATCGATCCGGTCAAAGCATGGTCAACAGGCCCCTTGCTCGGGATGCCAACCACGACCTGGTTCCTACGGTTCCGCACGACCTGGATCTCGCCTCAGCCAAGAGCTCGATCCCATCGACCTCGGGCTCGGGGGCTGTAAGGTCAGCTCTAGCTCAGGGCGGTCTCTCAAGTCTTGGGCGTGCGCTCACTCGGCGGTTACCAGGACCTTGATGGTGGCTTTAAGGCGGACGTGGGCGGCAAATCCGGGACGGTTACAACCCACCTTCAATGCGCACGAAGCCACTACCCCGGGAATCTCTCTCACCCGTTACAGGCTACATCCAGGAAGATATAAAGACCTCGCAAAAGTAGAAGACAGATACGCATACTTGACACACACACACACCAGCACGAGCTTGAGCGATAGCCATTGACGACAAGCTCGAGCTAAGATTGTAAAACATCTCCATATACAAAGACAGTGAAGTCCTATGCCTCCGGGCAAGACTGGAGTAGAGCTGTTACCTTCTTAGGGCTCGAACCAATATAATTCCCTGTGTCACGCCCGTTGATCCCGTGCTCCGACCACCACCGTGTCAAGCTAGTTCCTCCATTTGAGTGAGGCTCGTTCTTGGGTCCCGGAATCTCACTAACCCTCTTCACATTTGCGGTCAAGCAATCCCGATCGTCGACAGCTGGCGCCCACCGTGGGGCCCGAAAGCTTCGCTCAATCGAAGGTAAGACATCAAGATTTCAGGAGCATGGCGCACTCTGCTGAAGGACGTTCTTCAAGCGTGGGCTCGGGCACGGACCCCGAGCACGGCTACTCGACGTCCCTGTTCTCGCCCTCACCTCCGCTGCGCGGGCAACATGTTCTCATGGCAAACAACCACAACGCGGGTGTGGAGGAGGGTGAGCACGACCCGCAAACCCCTGATGATGCTCGTCGGATGGTGCACGTCGCCATCAACCAGGCCATAACCGCCCTCCGGCGAGAGGACCAAGAAAGAGCTGGCGCCTCGTCCGGCCACCCAAGGCTTCCTCCTTCGGGAGAGCGCCTCGCGCTATTGCGCGGGTCATGGCTGATCCAAACCGGGTGAAGTCGGAGCTCTTTGGCCGTGCTCTGGCTGATGAGCTCGATCGTGCCTCGACAGAGGTCATACCTCTGTAGCACGCAAGTCGCCGCTCGGGGACTCATTCCCTGAGGAGTGACGACAACTCGTCGCGTCGCCGCAAGACGCTTCGCCGACCACCGCCTCGGCGAAATGCTCTCGTCGGCGGCCGGGATCGTCCTCGACTCCACCACGGCGCCGCCCTGCAGACGCGGTCCCAAGCAGCGTATGGCGCCAACCGAGCTATGTCAGTACGCCTTCAAACAGCGGCGGGTCTGGGAGTCTTTCCCCGGATATTCGCCTAGGTGCCGCAGGGTCCAAGACCGTCTGCGTTACCTTCAGGGTGACTCGAGTGCTCGACGCCACGACCGCTCCTGCGGAAGGTTGGGCCACCGGGGGAGCCCCGATCTTGAATCCGACATCAGCGAAAGTTTGGTCGATGAAGACCTCCCCAGGTGTGCTCCAGTCCCGGCCTACGGCTACGCGGCGTACTCCGACGACCTTCGGCAGGTGCGCTGGTCGGCTCGTTTCAAGCCCGCCTTGATCGAGCGGTTCGACGGAACCAATAACCCCGATGAGTTCCTGTCGATCTACACTACTGCTATTTTGGCCGCAGGAGGAGACGAGTACGTGATGACCAACTACCTCCCTACTATCCTTGACGGTGCCGCCCGCACTTGGATTTTCAACCAGAAGCCTGGCGCCTTTCGCTCGTGGCGCCAAATCCAGAGCGCCCTACGCTCCAACTTTCAGAGCTACTACGAGCGACCTGGAAGGGAGAAGGACTTGGATAGGGTTATCCAGGAAAAATGAACCCCTCCGCGACTTCGTGCGGCGGTTTATCCGCACCAGGAACCTGATCCCCAGCGTCTCCGACGAGGCTGTGATTAAGGCCTTCAAGTTCAGCGTTCGCAATCGGCGCCTCACTGAAGACCTGGAAATTACGACAAGGCTCACCGTCGGCAAGCTGTTTCGCATGGCGGAGCGCTACGCGAACGCAGACGACATGGTTCGCTGGAAGCGCGACTACGACCAAGGTAAGCTTGGTGTAAACTCTAACGAGGTTGGGCCCTCCAACTCCAAGGATGCCAACCAGGGCTCGACCGCCAAAAAGCGGAAGAGGAACCACAAGCACGGCGACGGACGACCTCGGGTAACCGTTTCGGTGGACGGTCACCACGAGGTCATGGAGGTGCGGGATTCGGCCCAGGAGGGGCCCTGTCCGCAGCGAAACCGGTCACGGCCTCAGCAAGTGCCGCGCCGACCTCAGGATCGCCGGGCTGGGTCGCGGCAAGTTGACGGTCGTCCCCAGGACCCTGAGGGGCGACCTCGGTTCGACGAGGGCAAGTTTTGTCTGTTCCACAGGGCTCCGGGTCACGACCTACGGAGCTGCAGGGCCTGGCAGAGCAAGTTGGAGGCCTTCTACGATGGGCGTGGGGAGATGCCCACGCTCCCGAAGGAAGGGGATCAGCCCGACAGGGTAAACGCTGGTGAGGACTAAGCTGACCTTGACCTGGATTTCCAACAGGGTGACCGCCGGATTGACGTTATCTTCGGTGGGTCATCGGCGTATCAGTCCCGGCGCGAAATCAAGGATGCCGCGCACACTGTCTACTAGGCTACCATCGGGAAGCCCTTGGATTAGCCGTGCAAGTGGGCTGGGGCTTCGATAACCTTCACCCAGGAGGACGCTCCTCAAGGTATGTCTAGGGACCTCAAGACTGCCCTGGTCGTGACTCCGACCATTAGTAACATTATGGTCGGGCGGGTCATGGTCGACGGGGGCAGCTCCCTCAACTTGCTGTTAGTCCGCGTACTCGACCGGATGCAAATTCCCCGGTCGAAGGTCAAGAATATCGCGATTCCTTTCTTTGGGATCGTTCCTGGGAGCTCGACCACTCCCCTAGGGCAGGTGGTCCTGCCCATAACCTTCGGCGCCTCGGACAACTTCCGTACTGAGCTGGTCACTTTCGAGGTGGTCGAGGGTGACCTCCCTTTACAACGCCATCCTCGGGCGTTGTCGGCGTACTTTACGCCAGGGTACCCTCTTCGTCGCACAAAAGCGTGCGTGGCCCACGTGGCAGCCTAGCAAGCGGGTGGGTGAGTACACCCCGTCTGCTGGGTATTGGTCCACGTGGCATACGGGCGAGCAGGTGGGCGACCACGCCTTGCTCGCCCGGCGCCCAGCCCACGTGGCGGCTTTGGCGGCAGTGGGTGAGCACGCCGCCCACGGTGCCGATCCACATGGCGTGCGGCGGCGGTGGCGACCACGCCTGCTGCTTAGCGCCCGGCCCGTGGCGGCTTTGGCGGCGGTGGTGAGCACGCCCTGCCACCGTGCGGTCCACGTGGCGTCGCGGCGGCGGTGAGCTCCTCGCCTGCTTCGCGGCGCCCGGCCACGTAGCGGCTTTGGCGGCGGTGGCGAAGCACGCCGCTTGCCGGTGCCGGTCACGTGGCGTGTGGGCGGAGTGAGCTCCTACGCTCGCCGCCGGCGCCCGGCCGCGTGGCGGCCTTGCGGCGGTGGGCGAGCACGCCCTCCACCGGTGCCGGCCCACGTGGCGTCGCGGGCGGCGGTGGGATTTCATGCCACTGCGCCGGCGCCCAGACTACGTGGCGATGCGGCGGCGAAAGCACGCCTGCGCCGCCCGCCGCCATGCAGAAAGGGCGGGACACGATGGCTTCGCTTCGAAGCCTCCTTCCCCGTCGTACCGTGTCAGAGACAAGCCTGCTGTGTCAGGCCCGTCGATTCCGAGGAATTCCGTTACAAGCCCATTCCTATGACGCCTCACACCTACCCGTCACAGAGGGGTCACATCTCGGAAGAACCGGGCGAAGGCATGCATTGGCATTAATTAAGGCTGGAGGAACGGGACAGCGCATAGAGGCGTAATAAATGCATGTAAGATAAGCATGATGACGGCCCCTTCTCTATCTGACCCGTGTTGGCCCATGTATATGAGGGCACTCTAGAGCACGGGAGAAAGGGGGAGGAAGGGGGATGAAAAAAGAGTCTAAGGAAGAACTGGTTGTGAGAGAGCTCTGTAGCCAAACTTGCGATACAGAATCCAAGATCAAGCAGGACGTAAGGCTGTTACCCTTCGGCAAGGGGGCCTGTAACATCCTGAAAATTCAATAAAGTGAAAATGAATATTTTTAATTCGAAAATAAATGTTTTTGAGTTTCCTTGGCATTGTTGGTTCTTATTCGAATTTTATTGGATTTTTGTGTTGCATGGAAATTCGACAAATAGAATTAAAGAATGAAAAATAGGAAAAGGCAAAAACATAAAAAGTGAAAATTTAGAAAATTGCTACGAGAACCCTGATCCTTCAAATTAAATCATCTTAGTTAGCAATTGAGATTTTATGCATAAAATAATGAAGAGATAAAAAGGAAAAGATAACTTATAAATCAAAATAATATATTGTCAGAATTCACATAAAATAATGGAATCACAAATGGAGCTGAAAATTTTATAAAAGCAATCTGAGATCAAATCCTTTTGAAAAACAAAATTTGAAAAATAATAGAATTCATTTGATCTCAAGGAAAAATTAAAGTCCGAAAACAAACTTCGATCGGTCACCGACGTGGGCCATTCGTTGCTTTTTCCGTTCGTTGGCGCATTGTTGAATTCTCGTCTCGACAGTGGACCCGAACCCTCTGCCGGGCTCTTTCTTCAACTCTGTTCGTTCCTCTCCGTTCCTTCCATGGCGAAACCTTGAAGCAGGTGAGTGGAGCGGGCGATGATCGCCACGAATCCCACCCAATGCGCTGCAATTCTTGGCTATAAACCTCTCTCCCCGACCGCAATGAAGCCCTCTCTCATTCCCTCACCTCTCCTCCTCTCCTCAAGCCAGCGCAAGAGAGTCGCCTAAACCCCGCCA
Organism: Guadua angustifolia; assembly: GCA_036346375.1. Taxonomy (NCBI): domain Eukaryota; kingdom Viridiplantae; phylum Streptophyta; class Magnoliopsida; order Poales; family Poaceae; genus Guadua; species Guadua angustifolia. Next base: position 56,035,637 of record CM070510.1, read on the forward strand.
TTGCCGCATGCTCTGCATCTCGGCCAAGAAAATGCGGAGCTTCAATGATCCTCCTCCCAATCCCTCTGAGCCGAAGCATCCCCAGGCCACCAGGATCAAAACCCCTCACTTAGTTCAAGAGCTCTTCAAGCGAAATGTCGCCGCCACCGAGAGCCCTTCTTCCTCACGGCCGGCGCACGGTGGCGGCCCAACTCGGCACTCCTCCGGGCGAAGCAACCCCCAAGATGGAGCCCAGGTAAACCACTGATGCTTACCTTGCTACCAATTTGAGCTCTCACACCTTGATTTCTCCTCTTACCCTCCCGCCATTGCCGCCTCTCCCCGAGCTCGTGGGCGCGCTGCTCCGGTGTCTCTTCCGCCGAATTGACTTCATCCCCAGCTGCGCCTTGCCGAGCTGATGCTCCCCATGCCCTCGCATTCGCCGGAACTTCGTCGGAAGACCCCTCGCCGCCGAGCCCTAGGAGCTCCTCTGTTTACGTCTCTGCGCCTGCAGAGGTATCGAAGTGAGGTAGAAGAAGCCGAGCCAAAAGACGCTTCCTATTTGGTAAAACGTATTTCGAGCTTCAGTGCATTTTCCAAATCAGAGAATATTTAATCCTGAATATATTCTACAATTTTAATCCAAATTAAATGGAACAAATTCCTGTATTCATCTGAAATCAAGAATAATTTAAATAGGTAAAAATATTTAACTTCTGAATCGCAGAATCATTAGTTGGATTAAACTTTGATTAGTATCCCATTATGGTCTTTAATTCGAATCTGTGCACAGTAAGGCATAAAATGATAAAATAAAGATTTATATGATTCTAAGTTCAGGATGAAATTAAAGATACAAAAATATTCGATTTTTGAACCCTAGAACAATTGTTAAAATCAAGAGTGGGGTAAACACCCTATTATGAATATTATGGCACATATGAAACATATAGCTTTTAAAACAATAAAAATATATTCTTGTTTGTCTCTGGAATCATAATAAACCTAAATATGTAAAATCATCTAATGTCGAACTCGATTTGACATAGTTGCTTCATAATCATTAATTAACCATGATATGGCCATTAGCAAAATAATAGCATGATGGTTCACAAATCGATAATGTAATTTGTATCAAGTTCCTAAAAACAGTAAGGATCTGTGTATGTGAAAATATTTAAGATAAGGTTGAAATTTCATTCTTTTTATAAAAAGAAATGTTAATTATAACAATAAGTAAATAGTTAATCTATTGCAATTGAAGTGAAGATAATGCCAAACCAAATTTAAAACATTCCCAGGATGGCATTCTGCTGATGCCTGAAAGATGAATTAAAGATCATGTATAATATAGTTGCAAACGTAAAATGAAGTTAGCCGATTTAGCGTATTCATCATGGTCAATTAGGCTATTTCAGCAGTAGATAAAATAACTCGTCTAAACGCTAAAATATGTGAAACTAGTTTAAAAACACTGTACAAAGTTTATACTACCATATTCTATAAAAGGAATCTCATTCCATCAAAGTTTGCATATTAATCTTATCAACCTAAAACCCTTAAGCGTTAACCTGTCATTTCCCTTTTTGGCCGATTCCGAATAACATTAAACTTACAGTGCCACTTAAGCCTTTTCAACAATGAATATAATGTATCAGCCAAAGCCTAAAATTTATGGAATTAGCTTAGGATTGTTATACAAAGTATAAATTATCGTATTATGAAGAAATAACCATATTTCATCATATTTTGCATATTAATCTTAATAGCTGAACAACCCTAAGTAATCCCATTACTTTAGACTTTAATGCGAATGAATAAACTTTAGGTAGTAATGAAGGAATCCGTAGTTAAGTTATTTGTATCACCAGAATCTTCTCAATCATCATGGAAATGATATCTGTAGCCTGCATCAGTAGATCTAACTTGCATGAATCTAATTCTAAGTAAAGTCAATCGAAGGTAAAGAACTATTTAGTCATAATCCAACATGATCATTTAAGTCTATTCATTAGCTCGCAAAGCAACACATCTAAATCTGAATTTAGTAAAGAATAGTCTAGAAATGATCTTTAGGATATAATCTACAACAATCTAAGAAAATATTCTTATTTCAGCTTGCTTTGACTCTGAATCCTAATAGAGCAAAACCCTTAAGTAATAAGAATTTGCAGAAACTCATATTATGAATAGTGAATCAATGAAACTTGCAACTAATGATTAATTCTATTTAATCTTAACCAATTTTAGCATCTTGAATTCGTAAAATAAGATTAATGAATTCATAAAGAGCAATCCCTGTTCTCGTAAAGAGTTCATTTGTTTTGCTATCTATTTCTTTCGCTCTTATTGAAGTTAGTTATTTGCTTTGTTGTATTTTCCGTTGATCGACGTGTAGAACCCGACGTCTCTATCTTCATCGTCGTCGTCAGCCGCAATCCTCGTCTTCGTCGTAATCAGTGATTAAGAAAGGCAAGCATCCTTTGACCATATTGAGCCCAATATTTTATATTCCTTTTGTGCATCAAATTGTTTTATGCATGCGTTTATTTTATGCAAATTGCTACTTTGTGGATTTGGTAGTTATACCTGTTGTCTCGTGATCCTCCTTTGATGATTATGAATGTGTGAACCTTGATAACCACAGAATAGGACTAGGCATTACTTAATGTCATCTTGGGTATATACGATCATATTAACCTGCTTAGCCATGCTTTAGCATCAGCAATGTACATGATCAAACCAGTATTTGTTTCCTGAAAACATTGAAAATGTCCTTTGTTGGTTATGGTACTTTGATTAAAAACCCAAAAGAAAACTATGTGTTGATGCGGGCGATTATTGGCAATAGCCGGATGTGCAACAGGAATTGCACGTAGTGTAGGGTGAAGTGTCGCCCGTGTCGTATTAAGGACCGAGCAATGGGACGCTATTGATCCGAGATTTCCGTGCAACCACAAGGGTGAGGATGGGTTAGCCATAGCTTGTTATGTATTTAGACATGGCTTTGTTCATTGGTAGGCGGGAGCTTGCACAGTATTCGGTCAGTGCACTGACGGGTTTCTACTTGCTAATGCAGCTGTTATGCATACTGCCGTGTTTAGAAACGTTGTGTTGGGTGTGTGAATGTGGATCCACGGCTTGGGTGTGTGTTTCTAGTTCTATGGCAGGGGTTAACGTCCCGGGCTAGACCAAAGCCACGTCTAGGTAATGTAATGACTATGTATGGTCTTCTTGACGTCACACCTAAGGAAGTGTGTCGGGCAAAGGTTGATCATTCCTTGTGGGTAAAGTTGTACACCTCTGCAGAGTTTAAATCTAATCGATTAGCCGCGCTCGCGGTCATGAGCACTCGGTGAAGTCATTCCAATGTTAGCTTTGATATTTTCAAAAAGGGTTATTTTACAAGTTAGCTTACCCCCACAGATGACCCAATACTATACCATGTGTTGGCAAGTATTGGTATCAGCTGTTGTGCCATGTGTTGGCAAAGAACTGGATATATGCCGTGCGATGGCAATAATTGATTCGTCGCTCACGTCATGGAGGACGGTGAGTGCTATCTATGCTTTACTTATTTGTTATCAATCAAATGCTCTTATAAATTCCGTTTGCAAACAACTTGATTTACAAATTCAAATTCGCTTTATGCAAATTAACTGTTGAAGCCTTTCCTTTGAACTGGCCTGCATGTATGATAGGCTTTGCTCAAGTCTTGCTGAGTATGTAAAGTACTCACCCTTGCCTAATTATATTGTAGGTAGTTGAGTTAGCGAGGCTTCGAGTCTCTTTTCGCCACAGGTTGCGGGATCCTCTTCGTTGTATTCTATCTAGAGTTTATGTCTGGTCAGTTGCCTGCGGGATTGGATGGGTAAACCACAAGGCTTGCTTCTTTTGCTGCTATATTTCTCTGAGTTGTAATATTTCTTTATATTATCGTTTCCGCTTAATTATTATATTGTATGGTTGTGATTTCCAATTGTTGTAAACATGTCAGTGCTAGCTACTGATCCAGGGAATAGCACAGTAATCACATGGAGGTTCCTGTTCGTCAGAACGGGGTCTCACAGGGCCTGAACCTGGGTAAAAATCCTCGTGTTCTTGGGGCTTATGGATTCCAGAATCCCTCGTGTGAGAGATATTAGGGTTCCTATTCATTAGGGTTTGCCAATCGCGAAGACGCCCTACTACCGAACCAAACCCAGCCTGTAGACTTGGGCCTGTCAGACAGAATACGCCGACAGGCGTCCAGCTCTAGTCAAATTCATGGCGGCCAACCACTACGGCCACCACTGCGTGAAGCTCCCAGGGCCCAGCGGCATCATCACCCCGCGGGGCGACCTCAAGACGGCACACGGTTGCGAGACCAACGCCTTGGCCCTCGCCGGCATGCTGCCTCAGCAGGTCCCCGAGGCGGCCACGAAGGTTGCTCGCCAGAAGGCTGTCATCCAGCCCAACGGGGCAACGAAGGCCGTGCCGCTCGAGGAGGGAGATTCATCCAAGTGCGTCCACGTCTCGGCCGAGCTAAGTTCCAAATAGGAACTCGAGCTCGTCACCTTCCTCCGCGCCAACAAGGACATATTTGCATGGGAACCGGCGGACATGCCGGGTGTCCCGAGGGAGGTGGTCGAGCACAGACTGCAAGTGCGCCCCGGCTGCCGCCCCATGCGCCAGAAGTTGCGACGCTTCTCTCCTAAGAAGGTTACCATAATCAAGGAGAACCTCGACAAGCTACTGAAGGCTGGTTTCATTCGCGAGATCGATTACTCCGAATGGCTGGCCAACCCCGTCATCGTGCAAAAGAAGAGCGGGAAGTGGAGAATGTGCGTGGACCACACAGGGTTAAACTCGGCGTGCCCGAAGGACAACTTCCCTCTCCCGCGCATCGACCAGATCGTCGACTCCACGGCGAATACCAAGCTGCTAAGTTTCTTGGACGCCTACTCTGGGTACCACCAGATCAGGCTGGCGGTTGACGATGAGAGCAAGACGTCGTTCATCACGCCATTCGGGACCTACTGCTACATGACCATGTCATTTGGTCTACACAACGCCGGTGCGACCTTCCAGCGCCTAATGACCAAGACATTCGAGCCTCAGATCGGCCGCAACCTCGAGGTCTACGTGGACATCATCGTCAAGAGCTCCGCCGAAGCCGATCACGTTCAAGACCTTGGGGAAACGTTTGCCAACCTGAACAGGCACAAGATCAAGCTCAACCCGAGAAATGCGTATTTGGTGCTGCTTCGGGAAGGTGCTTGGCTACATGATCGGGGGCTCAGGGGTTGGCCCGAATCCGGAGAAGATCGAGGCTATAGAGAAAATGGCCCCTTCGGGCTCGGTAAAGCAGGTGCAATGCCTCACCGGCCGCATGGCCGCCCTCAGCCGGTTCATCTCGAGGCTCGGTGAGCGCGGATTGCCTTTTTTCAAGGTCTTGCGCAAGCAGGGGGCTTCGAGTGGAAGCCCGAAGCTCAGCGGTCCTTCGACGAGCTAAAGGTATACCTATCAAGCCCACCCTTACTCACGACCCCGCAACCAGGAGAACAATTGTTGCTCTACCTCGCGGCTACCGCCCAGGCCGTCAGTGCCGTCCTGGTGGCCGAGCGGGACGCACAGTAGCACCCAATTTATTATGTCAGTGAAGTCCTCCATGGACCAAAGGAGCGTTACCCCCAGGTCCAGAAGTTGTTGTATGCCCTCCTCATGGCTTCGCGCAAGCTCCGGCACTATTTCTAGGCCCACTCCGTGGTCGTCCCGAGCAACTTCCCGCTCGGAGAGATATTGAGGAATCCAGATGCTGAGGGCCGCATCGCCAAGTGGGCTATGGAGCTAGCCGTCTTTGACCTCCAGTTCGTGGCGCGCACGGCCATCAAGTCGCAGGTGCTCGCCGACTTCGTGGTCGAGCAGACCTTGCAGCCAGCTCCCGAACTCGAGGTCAAGAAGGAGAAGCCCTGGGTCATGTACTTCGACGGTTCAAGGTCCTTCAAACGCTCGGGGGTTGGGATTCTCATTCTCACCCCACAGGGTGAAAGGTTGAGGTACGTGGTTCGTTTCGGATTCCCGGCTACAAATAATGCAGCAGAGTACGAAGCTCTATTGGCGGGGCTCCAAGCCTGTAATGCGTTGGGCGTTCGACGCTTGGTCGTCAAGGGCGATTCGCAGCTCGTCATCAACCAGTTCAATAAGGGCTATCAATACTCGGAGGACTCCATGGCCAAATACCTTGCTGAAGTGCGCAAGATGGAGAAGTGGTTCCAGAACTTGGAAATCACGCACGTGGCACGGAAGGACAACTCCGACGCGGATTTTCTCTCCAAGCTAGGGTCGTCTGTAGGATCGAAATATACTGATCTAGCAATCAGAGGGGGGGTGAATGATTGCGCGGAAGCTAAAATCAAAATTTTGACTTTTGAAACACCCCAAACAAACTCAGATTGCTTAATTTGTATTCAACAAGAACCTTATTGCATCAGATCAAATTTGCACATGTATGCTGGACCAAACTTCGCCTCGGACAGAGAGTTGCATGTGTATGACGGACTAAACTTCGCCTTTGATATGTGTATGACGGACAAAATGAAAACAGCCTAACACATGTTCACTAAAATGATAATTCCCGAAGATCCAACCGTTGGATTGATATGAAATTTTAACTGTAGAAACTAGACTCTATTCCGAAGCGAACACAAAAAGAATAAACTCAATCCGACCTATGGATCTAGAGTTATGTCCTTCGCAAGACCACTAAAACAAACCCCGATCTAATAACGACGGGCCAAATCAGACCAGTGACGGACCAAACAAAAGCACTAAGATTACCAAAGATCCAATTGTTAGATTGACATGAAATTTTAACTGTAGAAACTAGATTCAATTATGAATCTAACCCAACAAAAATCAACTCGATCGGATCTACGGATCAAAAGATATTACCTTCACAAGATGACTGAATTAGGTGATGACGGAAATTAATCTCAAAGGCTATGACGGACCAATCTTCAGATGGTGAACCAACTATGCCGGACTAAAAACAGAACCACAGAATCAGAGAATTTGCATGTATCTGCGGCCGCTTTCTAGTCGCTCGCTTCAAGCCTCCGATGTAGGACTTCCTTGCCGCCTCCCCTAATCACGATCTCTCAGAAGCAATAGCCGCAGGAACTTCAAGCCGCCAGGAGCACTCTTGCCAGGAACACCTACACGCACCGCACTTGATTTTTCTAGTCGAAGCTATGCTCTGGCCGTAACTCGTCACGCATGCATGCAACTAGAAGCAAAACAGCAACTCAATTATCTAGTCACCAAGAACTTCATGCATGCACGTCCTTTTGCTTGTATGCATGCGCGGCCACAAGAGAATCAATTAGCGCATAAACAAAACAACCACCGGATCAAGCACCGCACGCCCTTGTTTCTCCACGCCGCACGGCCGCTAAGAACTTACGCAAGAAAACTTTCTGGAAGATTGATTTTTATTTCATTGTCTAAAGTACTCCATCACAAGAGTACAAACTCTAAAAACTGGCTCAATAATAAACAGGGGACACCTCCACCTATTTATACAGAGCAAGAACAGAGAGATTGAATACAACTCCACTTCCAACATGGAAAGAGTTCATATTCATCTCAATCTGGCCCAACATGACCAAAAACAACTCTTGCACGCATGCAAGAACAGAGAGATTGAATACAACTCCACTTCCAACATGGAAAGAGTTCGTATCTATCTCAACTTGGCCCAACATGGCCAAAACCAAAACCTTGCACGCATGATCACCCCCTGCCGCACATACGTGACTAACCACCTTCACATGCATGTTCTCTAGCCCAAACGTCCGCATGACATCCTTGACCACCAAGACCTCGATTCCTCCTCGAACCTAGTCTCGAACCTCGGTTCCTCCATGAACCTAGTTCCGGTCCCACATCGACCACGTTAAGCCTCGAGCAACCCCCGTGATATGAAGTAATAAATAACGCGTCCGAGCACAAGTCCACGACTTGACTCAAGATTAATCCATGCAACCACTCACACGAGTGCATTGCATCAAGCAAAACCATTATGCTATCACCAGCATAATAATCATCTCAACATAGCACATGCACAAGCACCACACATGCTATAACCAAATTCACTTTACAATGCCAATTTCACCATTCAACCAATTTTTCATCACATGATCTCACAATCTCCCCCTTGATGAAAACATTGGCAACACCATTTGGAAACGAACATTGGCATTCACCTTACAATAGCAACACCATTTTTAAAAGAAGTAAAGTGACCAAAAGACAGAAAGAGAAATCTCCCCCTACAAAGAAGAACAAAAATCTCCCCCTATCTAAAAAGAAATCTCCCCTATGACAAAGAGAAACTCCCCCTAACAGAAAGAAGAAATATGTGTGTGAATGAATGTGCAATGTGTGACCGTGACCAAAAATTTCTCCTTTTGATTCCAAAATTTCTCCCCCTTTGACAATGGATTCATCAAGAATGCAAAAAGAGAACAAAAGAGAAACTTCTCCCCCTTTATGTTGTTGTTTTCCTTTTTTTTATGTACTGAGCATTATGAATCATGCACAAATGTAACAACTTGATCACCAAGTCATGCTATCAACAGTACTTGCACCCTCAAATCTACACATAAACAATATAGAGTAAGCATAACTAGAAATCAAGTACTATTAACGATTTTTTGCATGGCATGATCTCCCTTTCTCAACAATCTTAAAACCTGAAAACATTGAATTTTTGTGCACTTTATTTGTGCTTTGAAAAAACTGATTCATTACTTTGATTGCAACAATCACAATTGCAAGGAATTACATGTACTATCAGCCTTACTTTTCAACCATGCCAAGCAATCACAAGCTTAAGGTTTCATGGTTTCGGTCATACACAACCTCTTCCAAGTTCATATCAAAGTGCAATGATAAGCAGTCTCGTAAAGAAGAAGTGCAATAGTACATAACCTTGATCTTGCTTTTATCAACAATCACTTTTTGAGTTTTAACACGTAACTTTGATATTTAGCACTTTTTCGAGCAGGATCAAGATAGCCAAGAAAGTTCAACCATGACAAAATTTAATTCAAGTTGTCATTCCATTTAAAAAGTCATGACATAAACTACACCATATATGTATAAACAGGAAGTTGCAAAGACCTTGTAGCATAAACATGGCTTCAAATGACATATGTGTATGAAATACAATGCTCAGTACTTTTTATTGTTTTTCATTTTTTTTTGTTTTTAAATTAAGAAACACACAAAATAAAAAGTATGTTACAAAATATTACAAAAACATCAAAAACTCCCCCTCAAAACAACCATCTTAAAAACCTTCTACAAAATTGTCACCTGAAGGGAATTATTTTAAAAACAAAAGACTGATAGAACAAACCTCCCAAAAAGGCAACCGAAATGAATTTTCACCAATAACCAATAACTCCCCCTCAAATGGATAACCAATGAAATCAACAGAGAGGAGATGATGATATTCATATGTTTGAGTTATCATGGTATGTTCAGTTAAGCATAAGCATGAATCATGATAAGTGAATTCAAAGCATGAAAGGCATGATATAAGATATAACATTATTGAACATGCTAGGGGATACATATGAGCATATGAACAAACATCTCATCTCATGTCACAATTAGATATCTGTGAGTGTAAAAGACATGAGTGTATAAAATAGCTCACAAAGTAGATGAAGAATTATTGCACATACCTCTTAAAAACCATCTCAAGGGTGAGAACCATCCAAGTCTTGATCCCATCTTGCAAAAGACCAAGATCCACTAAGCTTCTGTTCTCCAACCCAATCCTGAAAAGCCTACATAGCACAAGAAGATGTCAAGGCCTCGGTACTGGGGTTAGAAATAAGGCATTTAGGAATCCAAGATCGAGACACACGATGAGTAGGCACAACACGTAGTATGCTTGTTCACAAAATCAGATTTGCCCTTTCCGTGTTTCTTGTAACAAAAGGTGTTTGCATCATCATCGCACAACACGAGTATGCTTGTTCACAAAATCAGATTTGCCCTTTCCGTGTTTCTACAACAAAATGTGTTTGCATCACCCTAGGCACAAAATGAGGAGTAAAATGTGCCTTCCTAAATTAGACCTAGCCTTAGTCTTCTCTTTCTTTTCTTTGTATTAGCCTAAAGCAAAAATCTACTAAATGTCCATCTTTACCACAATGAGTGCAAGTGTACTTAACATGATGTTTAGCTTTAGGAATGTATAACATTTGCATTCACCATAGTAGGAGATAACACACCAAACAGACTTGAAAACCATTTTCTTAGGCTCATTGACAATTTCAAATTTTCCACTTTCAAGTGCCTTCACAACAGTTGGAGCATGTGATTTATGATGAGCATAAGAATCAAAACCTAAACCTTTGTGATGAGTACTAACCCTTGACTGATCCAGAATCATGTTTAGGTTTTTCTTTCCAGTAGTGAACCGTTCTAAAGATTTTTCCAAGTAATCAATTTTTCGAGAAAGAGTTAAACAGTTATTACATGGAACGTCCACTTTTCCTTTCTGTTTGCGACAAGTTGAACATGAAAGAACCTCATGAGTGAGCATAGCATCTGTCATTTGAGAAACCCTAGAATTTGCATCATGCAACTTTAATTCCAGTATAGCACATTTAGAACAATGAGTTGTATCATGCAAATCAACAGTTGAACAGCTAGCATTTTTCACATGTTTCTCATTTTCTTTCTTTTCAAAGATTGACTTGTTCTAACAAAGAAACATGTTCTTTCCTAAGCAAGGTAAGCTCATCAGAATTAAGTCACATGATTTGCAAGCATCATCATCAGAATCAAAGATTTAAGTCTAGCAATTTCAGCATTCAAAGATTCCACAAGAACATCATGTTTCTTAATTTTCTTATCGCGTTTGTCAAGCAATTTTCCAAGACGAATAACAGCAATAGTTAATTCATCGTAAGAAGGTTCTACCTTGTTGAAGTCGCTGTCATGATCGTCCTCGGTGAAGCTTACATCACTTCTAGACATGAGACACAACCCTGTCAATTCGTGTTTGCTTGGAGTTGTTGTGTCACCTTCACTACTCTCCGAATCCACATCACTCAAGTTCACTTGTTCAAGAGCCGAAAGAACCTGATGAACAACCTTTTTGTTGATGAAGCTCTTTTTGTTTCTATTGCTTGGAGAGAATTTCTTCTTCTCTCTTCTTCTGTCATTGTCCTTCTCCTCCCTTGATGCTTTACCTGCAAGCTTAGGACAATTTGAACGAATGTGATTGAGATCACCACACTCAAAGCATCTTAGAGGGCCACCACCAATTCTCTTTCTCATTCTCACATTCTGCAAAGCTTTATTAAAACGAGAAGAGAGTGATGCCAAGTCTTCTTCTGGAAATTCCTCAATCTGTTTATCGGTTAGTGAAGACAAGAAAGACAAGGCAAAACTTGAAGAAGTATTATTCGAGACATTTGGATTGGGAGGTTAGTGCAATTGATTTATGATCGATCTTCCTAGCAAGAACATCCAACTCATGAGTTTTTAATTTAGAGAATGTAACATCTACAAGAAGTTCACTCATGACAGCTTGATTCTCTAATGGATGTAACTTTCATCTCCCAAATAGACATGTCTAATGCACCAAGCAATTGCCTAGCATTAGTAGCCTCATCAAAGAAAACTCCAACAGCACGTAAGTTACTAAGAATCTTATTGAAACGTGCAAAGAAATCATCTAGTGACTCACCAGGCTTCATCTCAAATCGCATGTATTCTTTCTTATATATATCTTGGCGAACATCTTTGATAGTATTAGAACCCTCATGATAATCACAAAGAGATTTCCATACCTCATATGCAGACTTGAGATGAATCACACGGTCGAAGTCACTTCTTCCCAATCCTTGGATGATCAAATTGCGTGCTCTGCTGTTCGCTTCAACATGTGCTTGATTGGTTGCATTGACTTGATCATTCTCAGGAACTTGATATGGCTTGTACACCTTCTCCCAAATTGCAAAGCCTTGAGCTTGAATGTACGCTCCATCTTCGCTTCCAAAAGCGAAAATCAACACCATCGAAAACACAAGGTTTTGTGGAATACCTATCCATCGCTACGGTTTCTAATCACCGGTTAAGATCAATTAGAAAAACATTGCTCTGATACCACTTGTAGGATCGAAATATACTGATCTAGCAATCAGAGGGGGTGAATGATTGCGCGGAAGCTAAAATCAAAATTTTGACTTTTGAAACACCCCAAACAAACTCAGATTGCTTAATTTGTATTCAACAAGAACCTTATTGTATCAGACCAAATTTGCACATGTATGCTGGACCAAACTTCGTCTCGGACAGAGAGTTGCATGTGTATGACGGACTAAACTTCGCCTTTGATATGTGTATGACGGACAAAATGAAAACAGCCTAACACACGTTCACTAAAATGATAATTCCTGAAGATCCAACCGTTGGATTGATGTGAAATTTTAACTGTAGAAATTAGACTCTATTCCGAAGCGAACCCAAAAAGAATCAACTCAATCATACCTATGGATCTAGAGTTATGTCCTTTGCAAGACCACTGAAACAAATCCCGATCTAATAACGACGGGCCAAATCAGACCAGTGACGGACCAAACAAAAACACTAAGATTACCAAAGATCCAATCATTAGATTGACATGAAATTTTAACTGTAGAAACTAGATTCAATTATGAATCTAACCCAACAAAAATCAACTTGATCGGATCTACGGATCAAAAGATATTACCTTCGCAAGATGACTGAATCAGGTGATGACGGAAATTAATCTCAAAGGCTATGACGGACCAATCTTCAGATGGTGAACCAACTATGCGGACTAAAAACAGAACCACGTAATCGAGAATTTGCATGTATTCTGCGGCGCTTAGTCGCTCGCTTCAAGCCTCCGATGCGGACTTCCTTGCCGCCTCCCTAATCACGATCTCTCGAAGCAATAGCCGCAGAACTTCAAGCCGCCAGAGCACTCTTGCCAGAACACTGACGCACCGCTCTTGATTTTTCTAGTCGGTTATGCTCGGCGAACTCGTCACGCATGCATGCAACTAGAAGCAAAACAAGAACTCAATTATCTAGTCACCAAGAACTTCATGCATGCACGCCTTTTGCTTGTATGCATCTTGTGCCACAAGAGAATCAATTAGCGATAAACAAAACAACCACCGGATCAAGCACCGCACGCCCTTGTTTCTCCACGCCGCACGGCCGCCAAGAACTTACGCAAGAAAACTTTCTGGAAGATTGATTTTCATTTTATTATCTAAAGTACTCCATCACAAGAGTACAAACTCTAAAAACTGGCTCAATAATAAACAGGGGACACCTCCACCTATTTATACAGAGCAAGAACAGAGAGATTGAATACAACTCCACTTCCAACATGGAAATAGTTCATATTCATCTCAATCTGGCCCAACATGACCAAAAACAACTCTTGCACGCATGCAAGAACAGAGAGATTGAATACAACTCCACTTCCAACATGGAAAGAGTTCGTATCTATCTCAACTTGGCCCAACATGGCCAAAACCAAAACCTTGCACGCATGATCAGCCCACCGCCGCACATACGTGACTAACCAAACCTTCACATGCATGTTCTCTAGCCCAAACGTCCCGCATGACATCCTTGACCACCAAGACCTCGATTCCTCCCGAACCTAGTCTCGAACCTCGGTTCCTCCATGAACCTAGTTCGGTCCGTCATCGACCACGTTAAGCCCTCGAGCAACCCCCGCATATGAAGTAATAAACAACGCGTCCGAGCACAAGTCCACGACTTGACTCAAGATTAATCCATGCAACCACTCACACGAGTGCATTGCATCAAGCAAAACCATTATGCTATCACCAGCATAATAATCATCTCAACATAGCACATGCACAAGCACCACACATGCTATAACCAAATTCACTTTACAATACCAATTTCACCTTTCAACCAATTTTTCATCACATGATCTCACATCGTCCGATGACGAGATCCCTCCTGATGTGATCGTGGAGACCTTGGCATCGCCCTCAATCTCCGACCAAGGAACTCTGGTCGCCCTCATCGAAGGTACTCTCTCGTGGGCCGAGCCAATCCACAATTTTCTGTCTAAGGAGGAGCTTCCGGACGATCCTGCTGAAAGGAGCAGGATCAAGCGCTGGGCAAGCTCGTACAGGCTCGTGGATGGCAAGCTTTATCGTCGAAACGCTTCCGGCATCTTGACAAAGTGCATCACCACAGAGGAGGGTAAGTACCTATTGAACGACATTCATTCAGGTCTTTGTGGGGCACATTCTTCTTTCAGGACCATGGTCGGGAAAGCTTTCCGCATGGGGTTCTACTGGCCGACAGCGCTCCAAGATGCCCGCAACATTGTCCGTACCTGTCGAGCCTGCCAATTCCATGCTCGAAGGTTGCACCAGCCAGCCTATGCGCTCCAGACCATTCCGCTTGCCTGGCCATTCTCGATCTAGGGGCTAGACATCCTTGGTCCATTCCCGCAGGCGGTTGGGAGGAAGAAGTTCTTGTTCGTCGCCATCGATACCTTCACCAAATGGATCGAAGCCGAACCTGTGTCGACCATCAAGGCTCGTGCGGCGGTCAAGTTTTTTCGCTTGTTTGTGGTCACCAGGTATGGGGTTCCATGCAGGATTATCAATGACAATGGAACACAATTTACCAGTGAACTGTTCCAGGAGTACTGCGAAGATATTGGTACCAAAGTATGCTATGCTTCGATGGCACACCCGCAGAGCAATGGAGTAGTGGAACGCGCCAACGGACAAATTGTTCAAGGCATCAAGAAACGAGTTTCAGATGAGCTCGAAAGATTCGGCAAGACCTGGGTGGATGAACTTCCCACCGTCTTATGGTCTATCCGTACCACGACCAGCCGAGCGAAAGGGTCCACACCCTTCCGGCTCGTATTCGGTACCGAAGCCGTCCTGCCTCCAGAGGTCACACTGGGCTCTGCCAGAGTCAGCTTGGTCGACCAGATCGACTTCGAGCAAGAACGGTCTTTTGACCTTACCATGGCAGAAGAAGTAAGATGCCGTGCACTGCTACGATCGGCGCATTACCTGCAAGCTCTTCGCAGACATGCGTCTCGATCGGTACGACCTAGGGAGCTCCTTGTGGGGACCTAGCCCTGAGACGGATTCAGGCTCTATCCAACACCAACAAGTTGTCCCCTCGGTGGGAGGGCCCCTACAGAGTCGTTTCGACGGATCGCACGGGGGCTTACCGGCTAGCGATGCCCGATGGCAGAGAGCTCTTTAGCTCGTGGAACATTGACCAACTACGGAAATTTTATGCGTAACGCCCTATATCTTCAATTTCAACAAAGTTATTGTTTTGTCCGTTCTTGGTCTTTGCGCCTTTCAGTGAATTTTGTCTCATACTTTGCACTCTTTTTTCGAACCTGACTTATGCACAAGCGTACCTGATCTTGGTCCAAACGACGAGGCCTAGTTCACCTCCAGTGGTCGAGCTAAAACGTAAGCCGAAAACACTTCGCAACACAGCTCCCTCTGCGCCAGGGTTTGAACTAGGGCTCGAAATTTGAATCGACGAGTAATAGGCGAGGTCATGGTCGGGATTCGAGTTACGAAAAGCTATGGCAATAATAGTCTTGGTTTTTTCCTCCTCATATGCTGATAACTTTTTCCCCAAGAGTTTTTTGTCCGAGCTCGCAGGCTTTGCTCAAGCGTATGATCTTTGCGTCCAAGGCCGGTGTTGCTCGACCTTGGACCCAACGGGGGCTAGATGAGGATATACTACCGATAAAAGACCAAGTGCATGGCCATAAAAATACGGAAATTTCTTTGGCTGAAAAATTCTTAGTTAGTCAAAGACGCAAATTCTTGCTAGCAAAAGGCACATTACATTACTGATATTTTTTGATTCACAAAACATTCTTTACAGGTCTATTTACAGGGCCATTTCTTGGGCAAGCTTCTCTTGCTCGAGCTCGGCGACCCTGGCCCTCAAGGTCGACAGCTCGCCTTGAACCCGTTTCGGCGGAAGTGTTGGCTGCTCGGCTTCGTTCGCCTTGGAGTTGGGTTAGGGCGTTTTTCCCGCCTTGCTCACCCGCTCCAGCTTCTCCTCGAGCTCCTTGACCTTGCCCTCGAGCTTGGGGGACGGTCTCACCGTGCTGCCCGATCTGCAGCTGCCTTCACTAGCCCCTCCGTCTTGGCCCGCTCGCCTCGAGCGCCTTGGCCGATCGTGCACGTTCCTACTCCACGGCCTTGTGCGCGTGGTCGCGCTCGGTGTCGATGGCCTACTGGAGCTCGGACGCGTGAGTAGCTTCGAGCCCCCTCATTGTCTTGCGGAGCTCGTTGAGCTCCTTACGGAGGTCTTCGAGCTCCTTGTCTTTCTTTTCGGCGTCTTCTTGCTCGATCGACAGGGTCTCGATGAGCTTGTGGCGCTCGACCTCCCGCGCTTCGACCAAGTCGAGGAGGGTCTTCAGCGCGTCGGCATGCGTTTGAAGACACAGGAGCCCTTTGGCCACGATGTCGATTGCCTACAAAGGACGAAGGAAGAGCGCAACTCGTGTCACAAAGATAAGGAGGAAGCCCGAGCTGGAGTTCCAAGCAAAGAGCAAAGAAGAGGCCCTGTACCTAGCCAAGACGACCCTCGAAGCTCGCGCGTGTGAACTCCTCAGGTCTGGTGTCTGATGTCCCTAGGGCGGAGTCGTCTGCTGCCGCTACTGGGGTGCTGGGGCGTGGATCTGAGGGCGCCACGTTGGTGGCGATTTCGTGTTGAACCCTCTCCTCCAAAGGGCTTGGTCCTTCGTCGGGCTTAGCCCCAGCGGCAATGCTGGCCTCGTCCCTCGTGGTCGAGACGACTTCCGTCCTAACCACTGCGGGGGCCTTGGTCGGATCTACTGCGCTGCCTCTGGAGGGTGGACCTCTTCAACGGACGGGGGCTCCGCGACCTCGATGTTCGCGGTGGCCTCGGCTGGGGGTTCTAAGGGGCCTCCGCGGCCGCAGGCGAAGCGCCCTGAGCACCATCTTCTGCGGCGGACTCCAACGCGCCAGCGACGTCTTCGGCGCCCACCTCGCCGATGCTGTAATCTCCGCTGGTCGCGGGCACGTTCACTTCCTCCTCCGGGTCGTCAACCCCTTGGTCGAACTCGCCGGTTGGGGCCCAGCTCTGGGAGCCCGGAGGAGTGCGCCTCTGGCCCGAGGACTAGCGGGGCACCAGCTCGAAGTCGGTCGTTTCTCCTTCCTCAGACTCGGACTCGCCCTAGACAATAGCCATTGTCAAAAAGGGCATGTGTTGAGCTCGGGCGCTCATGGTCTGCGATTAAGAGCGACCACTAAACTAAAAGAAATGAGAAGAAGGCTGAGCAGGCAAAGGGCTGGGAGCATACCTCAGTCGGCAACCTCCGTTTTGCCAGTGGCTGGCGTTGTCCTTGGTGTCCTGGGGCCTGGGGGATGCTCCGCTTGCGGGATCCCCCGGTCTGGGACCTTAGGGCCCGCGATGCCTCCGGGTCTTCGGCAGCGGGCGACCCAGAGCCTCACGGTTGAGATCCTTGGCCCTCTTGACGGCTTGAGGTCCTGGCGGTGGCCGCCGCGCTCAATTGCTGCAAGGAAAATGTATCAGGAAAAGGGAAAGCACAAGCACAAGCTCGGGGGCTCGACCATGAAGAATCTTACCATTGTGCGGTCGGCCCATTCGACGTGAGGCTTCTTCGCCTCACGGTCGTCTACCTTGCTTCGGGGAGGCTTCTTCTTCCCCTTCTTGCTCTTGCCCCCGCCGGGCAACGGGAGCAACCTTCTGGCTGTGTCAAACAGCTCTTGGTGGTCCTGCAAGCATCGCGACGGGTTAGTAAAGGCACCGATGGAGCACAAATTGATGGGCGGCTCGAGGATGCTTACCTCGGCCTTCCAGCGCAGTATGTTTTTTGGGACGGGGTCGTCGATGGTGTAGTCGTGCGCCCCTTTCCCGAACATTTCGCTCATCCTGCCAGCGATCCAGGATTCCTTCGGCGCTGTAAAGAAGCAAACCGTCAGAATGACTTGAAGGTCGGATTTGAGCAAAACTTCGGACAAGAAGACGTATCGGATGTACCCTCGTGGGTCATGTCGTTGCGCCCCTTTATCTCGTAGAACGGATGCTCCCTCTTCCGAAGGGGGAAAATCTGGTTCCGCAGGTAATCGCAGGCAATGGCTTGCCCGGTGAGGCCGCGCGTGGCGCAGATGTGGATGGCGGCGATGGCCTCTTCATCGACCTCCATGTCGTCCGACTCCGGGGTCTCCTTCTTCCCGGTGATGGGGGTCCCGTCAAAAGATAGCGCGCTGGTCCGGCCCTTCTTCAGGTAGAACCACCGCTCGGTCCAAGGACCAAGGGAGTCCCGGGAGTGGATTTTGGGGAAGGCCCAAGGAATCCCAGTCCGCTGCCGAAAGTAAAGGCACCCGACCAAGGGTCCTTCCCAGATCGGAACAGGCTGAAGTAGCGAAAGAAGAGCGAGGGGCTGGGAAGGATTCCAAGGAACCCCTCGCACAAATGTGAGAAGATGGAAAGGAGAAGGATGGAATTGGGCACCCGATTGATAAGCTCGATCTCGCAGTGGGTGAGAATTGCCGCCATGAAGTCGCTCTCCGGTGTCCGTAGCCCGAAAAGCGCGTAGTGCTCGGTGCAAACGAGCTCGTCGTTCCTGTGGTGCGGCTTGGTCTCACCGCCAGGCAATCGCCACATCCCAGGGTCGAGCAGCCCTAGGCTCTCGAGCTCCCTCATCCTCACCACCGATATGGTGCTCCGTTCGAGTTTGGCCATGGAGACTGCCTTTGGGCTTGGTCGAGGAAGAAGGGTTGCGCGAGCAAGGGCTTAGGGGTCAAGGAGCTTGAGGAAGGTGCGAGTCGTTTGGAGGTTGCAGAAGGCTTAGGACTTGTGAGTCCAGATCGTCGACGATTTTAAACCAAGGTGTCTCAAAAGGCGTGCCAGTTTGACAGGCGCAATTAAGGGCCTGGCGGCAGCTAGCGTTGCAGACATTTCCCTTAACCGATCGAGCCCGTACCAGCCTCGTGAAGTCCAAGGGCCGCCAGGTGTCGAAGCCAAGTTTTTTCGAATGGTCTCGCTCGATCTCGCCCAAGGAGTTGAGGAGCTGGGAGTTCCGATCCCTAACGGCCACAGGCTTGAGGTCGAACCAGATGCCCCTCACGACCTTGAGCCTCGGGGGCTAGCTGACGGGGATTGAGTAATGATCGATCCGGTCAAAGCATGGTCAATAGGCCCCTTGCTCGGGATGCCAACCACGACCTGGTTCCTATGATTCCGCATGACCTGGATCTCGCCTCAGCCAAGAGCTCGATCCCGGTCGACCTCGGGCTCGGGGGCTGTAAGGTCAGCTCTAGCTCGGGGCGGTCTCTCAGGTCTTGGGTGTGCGCTCACTCGGCGGTTACCAGGACCTTGATGGTGGCGTTAAGGCGGACGTGGGCGGCAAATCCAAGATGGTTACAACCCACCTTCAATGCGCACAAAACCACTACCCCGGGAATCTCTCTCACCCGTTACAGGCTACATCCAGGAAGATATAAAGACCTCGCAGAAGTAGAAGACAGATACGCATACTTGACACACACACACACCAGCACGAGCTTGAGTGATAGCCATTGACGACAAGTTTGAGCTAAGATTGTAAAACATCTCCATATACAAAGACAGTGAAGACCTACGCCTCCGGGCAAGACTGGAGTAGAGCTGTTACCTTCTTAGGGGCTCGAACCAGTATAATTCCCTGTGTCACGCCCGTTGATCCCGTGCTCCGACCACCACCGTGTCAAGCTAGTTCCTCCATTTGAGTGAGGCTCGTTCTTGGGTCCCCGAATCTCACTAACCCTCTTCACATTTGCGGTCAGGCGATCCCGATCGTCGACAAGTAGTACTTATGTGTATATAAAATTTGTAAAGTATTTTGTAACGTGAGAACCTTTAGATTGTGAAATTAAAGATAATTTTAAGCATGAGTTTGTCAACAGGTGCTTGGAATTTGTATGTTTCAATGAATTGATTTAAACATTCAACCATTGCACATTCAGAATTAACAGTATCATTCAGATAGGGTTACTGCTCTTTGCAAATAATTTTTTTAATCGTAAATTGAGTTTTCGTTGCAACGCATGGGTACATGACTAGTAGCTTAAATTTACTACTATATACTGGAATAGTAGAATAGTCATAGACATGCTTTCTATGAAATAATGACACCATATGTTATGTTTTTACTACCATTTATTGGCGTGATGTGTTATATTTTACTATCATTTATTGATTCATTTCTTTTG
Source organism: Guadua angustifolia (assembly GCA_036346375.1). Classification (NCBI taxonomy): domain Eukaryota; kingdom Viridiplantae; phylum Streptophyta; class Magnoliopsida; order Poales; family Poaceae; genus Guadua; species Guadua angustifolia. The sequence continues at coordinate 56,055,946 of CM070510.1, forward strand.
CTGAAATACATATTACTACATTTTAATGCACAAATCAGTTGTTTGACTGTAAATTTTATAAAAACTACATGTAAAAGTTTTAAAAAAATTAAAAAAATTACCATAGATAGGGAATGTGAGTTTATACATTTCTGTAATATTTGAATACCAAACTCAGTCACATTTGAAAAATGTGAATTTCATATCTTTCAAATGCTATAGAGTTCGGTATTCAAATTTTACAGGACTATAGAACCTGACATCTCCTACGTATGTTAATTTTTTGATAATTTTTCAGAACATCTGCATATAGTTTTTTTAGTTATTTGGCAACATTTTATTCATCTCATCGCCACTAAGCTATTGGTAGAAACCATTTGCAAATCCGAGCTACCAATAAAAAGATATGGCTAAAATAAAGAAAAAACATATTCATGTATAAACTAGAAAAATGTATTTTTTAGTGGGGTGGACATGTTGTTGATTTGGTAGTAATTCATTCGTTGTTGTTCTAATTCAGCTTCATCTATGTTTTACTAGCGATTGGTTTAGTCACACAGACCTACGCAAAACGATTTGAACGCGGTTCTCTGGCCGAAGCATTACAGCGACACGGCTTGCACGTAGAATAGGCAACACATCACGCACGCGTAGAATAGCACCACTATGTGTGTGTGTATATATGTATGTATGCAAGAATATTTTATTACACATTATATGCCAATATATATTTAGTACTAGAGGGAGTAACTTTCAAAAAAAATAAACAAGTTGCCATTTATTCAACCAAATAATGAGTCGTAGAGACAGTCAGACTAAAAAAACTCCAAAGGTGTCTATGAAATAACGCTAAAAATTTCAAAATATTTTTTTTGTTTTTATTTGAATTTGTTGGAATTTTTTGATTTTATTTGAGCTATTTTGGGCCCTTTCCCTTTTTGGCAAGCCTTCGGTTTTACGCCTTCCCTTTTTGGAATTTCCGTTTCCCCTCTCCGCTTTCAGCCTGGCCTATTTCGCCCTAAGAGTTTAAACCGTTCTTTTCCCTCCAGCTTGGCTCCACCTCATGACACTGCTCTGCGTTTCCTTGCCTCATAATGGCATTGCCTCCTTGGGCCTCACCCAGGTCGGCCTCCCCTATTCTCTCTCAAGACCAGAGGATCAAGGATAACTGACTAGAGGGGGTGAATAGGAGGTTTCTAGAATTTCTTTATCCTAATTTCAATTTTAAAGACCACTAAGCACAAATTGTAATTTTATCAATTTTAATACCCAGTACTTCTAATGAATCCTAAATTTTCCCAACTACTCAAGTATTCCAAATACAATTCTATACTAAGCAAGATGCTCAAGTAATATGAATTGAAACTTTACTCAAGAGAATAAGAAATGCAAACCACAATTAATGGACACAAGGATTTATCCCGTGGTCTCGGAGACTTGCCGGTCTCCCCTACTCCACGTTGAGGTGACTTGAACTTTTTCAAGCCGGCTCCACCCCGCTTGAGCTTTCCTCGATCACTCTTGGTAGCTTTTCCCTACTCCGGGTAGACGAGTTTCTTGCCTTCACAATGATCGGGCCTTCACACAAGCTTCTTTGTGAAGATCACTGAATCCACACGCCTCCAAGCCATCTAGGAGGCGGCAACCTCCAAGAGTAACAAGTTTGACGCTTGCTTGAGGTCGAATCGAGTGTCTAAAGGCTCACACTAAATGCAACACTCAATTTTTCTCCTCACTTGCACTAAATGTGAAATGAATGCACTAAATAGAGGAGAGTGCTTGGCTAGAGCTCAAGTATCTTCAATAATGCCCAAGAGTTGCTGTAGATGGCAGGTGGAGGGGTATTTATAACCGCAACCACCAAAACTAACCGTTTGAGCTCGAAATCTTGACCAAGTCAGGATTTCCGGTGCTACCGCCCATGTAGGACCGGTATCACCGGGCTCCATCCCCGTGGGTGCGTTAGAGCATTTAATGCTTTGACAGAGGTCGTTGTTTCAGAGATCCGGTGCTCGCCTAACCCAGGGGACCGTAGCACCGTGCTACTGTTCAATTTTAGAGCCAAACGGAGTCCTCTCTGGAATTTTTACACCGTGCCATAGGGCCAGTGCTATCGCTACCCTAGTAGCACCGGGCTACCATGGGCAATAGTACCGCCCTTCAAGATGTTCCAAAAAATCACCCTTACTGAAAATTTTACACCGGGCTAAGGGCCGGTGCTACCGCTACTCCGGTAGCGCCGGACCACCAAGGGCGGTAGCACTGCCCTGCCAGGACCCAAATTGGTGCGCCTCTGGAATTTTTGCACCGGGCATTTGGTCCGGTGCTACCGCTACCCCGGTAGCACTGGGCTACCATGGGCGGTAGCACCGCCCTGCCTGATTCCCAAAAGAACCCCTCTCGGGTTTTTACACACCGGCCTAGGGGCCGGTGCTACCGCTACCCTGGTAGCACCGAGATGCCCTTGGCAGTAACACCGGGATTCTAGAGGCTTTCTTTGAGGCTTATCAAGGATTATAAAAATGAAATCCTATGTGGCAATGCCTGAGTGTAATCGATTGATTTGAGCCTTAGACCTTTAGACGACACCAAGATAACATCAAAACCCCTCTTAACAGTACGACCCTATTTCTAGTAATCCGATCTTTTCTCCAAACTCCGAGATCAGTAAAATGACTAGAAAAATATCCTTAGATTTTTACCTTTGACATTTGATTGATAATTTTGATTAGACTAACCTATTTCAATATACTCAACAAAAATGTTAGTCTCTTAAACATGGTTGTCATTAATTACCAAAACCATGAAGGACTTTTTGGGGCCTAGATGATTCCAGAGACGGCCCATCTCCCTCGACCTCCCGGCCCAACCTCCCTCGGCTTGTTCATGTCGCGCCCCGCCCCCCCCCCTCGGCTCGGTGCCACGCGCTTACCTTCCGCCGCCTCGCGCCACTTGCGAATCCCGTTGCCTCGCACCACGCCTCCGATCTCCTCAGACGCCCTCGTGTTTCCCCGCCTCTCCATTGCCGACACTGTGTTTCGAGCCACTCCCTGCGCCACCCACTGCTATCGCCACCCCGACCCGCCTCTCTCTCTCTTCCCCCCTCTTCGGCGACTATAAATCCCCCCAGCTCCACTTCTCTCCCCCGTCCCTCGCTGGTGAGCTCTTCTTCTCCCCCGTGCTCTCCCCTATCTCTCTCGGCTTCCTTTTCCCCCTCTGGTGCCCGTCTTCGCCACGCTGCAATCGTCTTCCCCAACACCGGCCATTTCCCTCACCGCCCCTCTGTTTCCCGTTGACCGCTGGGCCCCACGCGTTAGTCTCATTGCAGGCCTAGCCCACCGGCCACCGCCCACTCTCGCCTTCGGTAGGCCGACCAATGACCTTGGGCCACACAAAGGTCTTTGAGCCAACTTGGCTACTATGCGGTCCACCTCAAATTTTCTTTTCGATTTTATTTTCATATTTCGATTTTCAAATAAATCCATAAATAAACTAAAAATTCAGAAAAATTCTGAAAAATTTCAGAAAATCCAAAAAGCCCAAAAATACATATTCTTGACTAGTTCGAGCTGCCGAGTCTAAAAAAAATCTCCGTTCTGCCAAACCAAGTCTCCAAAAATACCCTTCTGTCCTATTCCCGACCATTTTCTCTCCAGTTATTTTGCTGTTTTTCTTTCTTTGTTTATTTTTATTCGTTTATTTATTGGTTGCGTTTTCTCGCGTTAGATCCGACGTTGGAGCAGCCCTTGGAGCAATTCTCGGAGAGGAGCAGTTCTTGGAGCCGCACCAGAAGCAGGAGCCGTTCGAGACCAGACGCGATTACGACTACTTCCCTTTAGGAGAACCCTTAATCCTGCAAGGCAAGCCACACCCCTTGAACATTTTGAATCCAGTTCCACTATAGTATGTATAATATTTTCGTACCGCATTATTTTTGGTATTTTAGAAAACTAAAATGGAGATAGTTTAGAATGACATGGTTAGTTATAATCCCAATGTTAAATCTGTTGTTACGCCTTAATTCCTCTTTAACCTTAGGCTATAAAATATTGAACCATCGTAGATTAACAGTTAATATAATTTTACCTTTTGTTAAATTGCTTAAAATCTCCAAGAGATGATTCGGGTGATTTTCAAAAATTACTACGGTTAGCGGGACAATGTTGGGCTGACCACAGGAGGTGGATGCTGGTCCAACCCCCAACCGATGACGAAACCATGTTGTGGTGTGGTAGTTGGTACAATGGGTATCATGGCTTGTGGTATGTCATTGGCTGAGTCTTAGGCACTTAAGGACCGATGTCTTGGGCAAAGTAAATAACTTCAGTTCTCGCTCAACCACAAGTTAGGTCGATCAGCCTTGTTGACCTGTTCCAACATAGCTCAGTACATTATACTCTCGTTTGGAATACCTATAAGAGGTAGCTACCATTCTGGTGGATGAATGGATCGCGTAGCGACTGGGGTGGAATGGGAATGGGGTGGTGAAAGACCATGTGGAGGTCTATCCTTGTGTGTGATAAGTAATTGACGAGATTTGAGTTTGGTTTGATTTGAAATTGAGTTTGATTTGAATTGAATTTTCGATTTGAAGCAATTTGAGTATTGGTTGCTTTTCCTAGTGCTACCGGTCTGGGGGCGGTAGCACTGGAAATTTGAGAGAAATTAAGATTGATTAATGATTTTGGGATAATCATTAAATATCTTTGTGGGTATTGCTATGTGAAAGGTTTTTTCCTTGTCTTTGATGGTTGCAGGGCGACGGTGATAAATCATGGTGAGGCGGAGGATAACCGGGACTAGATGAGGAGCGTCGGAGGTCCAGACGGTCAGGATATCGTCGGAAGATGATGGGAGACGGAGTCTAGGCAAGCAAAGAAGATAAGGAAAGGAGGAGATGCTAGCTAGACGCCGCGTGGATCAAGCAAGGCCGTCGGATTGTGGTCTAGTTGATAGGTTAGCGAGTCTAGGTAGTATGCTTTGAAAACCATGTAAGAAAACCTGTTATGTGTGTGGGTTTTGGGTTAGCCCTTGCATGGTTGTGTGAGTGGGTTAATCCTAGCCCTTAGATGAGTGCTCTAGGTTGAGTGACTCATCCAAGGGTGGTAGGTGGCCCAAGAGTAGTATAAATAGGGGTGGAGGGGTAGTCTCCTCCCCTTGAAGGTTGTAGACAGGGTTCAAGAAACCGCGGTTTACCGCGCGAAAATCGTGAAAACCGCCCGTCTCGCGCCAGCTCGGTAGTAGGAACCGCACGGTAAACCGCCCGAGTTTGAATTTGAATTCAATTTTTTTAAAAAAATTAGGAAAATTTATCCAAAAAATTTCTAAAAATACTACTAAATCCCCTGTGACCTATGGTGTACAAATTTTGTAAAAATATGAAATTTGAAGACGTTTGTAACCCATTCAACATGTACAAAATTGAAAAAATGAAAAGAAAAAAAGAAATCCGGCTATGGGTCGGTGGGCAAGAAGCAGAGAGGCCCAGATAAGAAGAGTCGGCCTGGCCCAAGCCGCGGCCCACCCTGGCCAAATGGCCCATTTCCTTGGCATATACTCCAAAATTTTGTCACTTTCCCCACTTGAGCTGCATTATTACTTCCTCACTTTCCCCACCGAACTCCTACTGAAGCAAAGAACACGGTGAGATCCGGCCGTCATACAAGAAGAAAATCTCCCATAATGTCCATTTTTCGCGCGGTTTGGGAGAAAAACCGAGCGGTTTCTGCGGTTTCTCGCGGTAAGCGCGGTTTCTACGATTTTCTTCGGTTTATTCGAAATTTCGTTCGGTTTCTTCGAAATTTCGTTCGGTTTCTGGGAGCAAACCGCGCAGCATCTGAAATGACACTAGAGTATGAGTTTCTTTTGTGCAAATGACTTAGCATATGTTCATGTTGAATGAAAGTAGAAAATGACAGTAGAAAATGTGTTCATGTAGTTGTATATTTGAATAAAAGTTGAAAATGATAGTAAGTAAGAGCATATCCGTTGATGTAGTTGTATATTTGTATGTGTTCATGTTCATGTAGTTGTATATTTGAATAAAAGTTGAAAATGAAAGTAAGTAAGAGCATGTCTATCAAGTATAGAACCATCCCAAATATTTCCTCTCTAATTTAGAGTGCAAACCGACGGGTAGACATGGAATGCTTTGTTGAATGATTGTGAAGTATGGATTGGAGATTTGTTGAATTAGAGTCATAGACCATAGTATGTTGATGTTATTAAAAATCATAAGTTCACAGCATGGATTGGAGCTATATTATGGTGATGCTTTGTTGAATGATTGTGAAACATGGATAACATGCTTTGTTCTCATTTGCTAATGTTTGTAAAAATGATAAGTTCACAGTATGTTGATTTGTTCAAGCATAGTGGATGTATGAATGAGCTAAGTTTCGACTCTTGTATTGTTTTGCCATGAAGTTAAATGAACATATAATCATATATGTGTTGATTAAAGTTTGTACTTATTTGTGATGATTGTGAATTTGTGATGCTTGTGGCTTGTGAATTGTGTGATCATTCTTTGAGTAAGTAGTAAATAGTGATATTTATACATATGCTTAGTTTTGTTGTGTTGTTTTAACAGATGGCAGATGCCGACGTGGTGTGGGAGCATGGCGATAAGGCGGGTGCTGGATTTCGATGCAAGTACTGTCTCAAAGAGAAGAAAGGAGGCGGTGCGACCCGATTCAAGCAGCACTTGGCAGGACGTGGTACGGGTGTCGTCCATTGTAGTAAAGTTCCAGCGGATATTCGTGAGTATTTTCGGCGTGAGCTGGACAGGACGAAGGATAAGAAGAGGGAAAGGAGGGAAGAGATGATGAGAAAAGAAGAAGCAGCAGCTGGAGATGACCCACCGAGGTATAGTGCATACTCAGCGTACACGGGTGATGCTGATGAGGAGGCCCAACTGCAGCATGCCATGGATGCCTCCAGGGTGGAGGCAGAATTTAGAAGCCGGGCAGGTGAGAGGTACGAGCACGGTGGTGGAAGTGGCTCTAGGGGAGCTGGAGATGATCGCGGTCTGATGTCCAGGTTGTTACGTCGCAGTTCGTCGCCGAGAAAAACAACCGTGGTGGGAGATTATAACATTAGTTCAGCCCGTGCCCCGGTACAACCAAGGATTGACACCCATCCGTGGACACAGAAGGGGAAGACTGGGAAGGAAGTAGTCCATGGCGGGTGGGCCAGATTTTTTCATCTCACGGTATCCTGTATGAAAGAGATAGTCCGTATTTTGTTAGTGCTATACGGGAAACACAAAAATACGGTAAGTGAGATTTCAAATACTCGCCCAGTTGTACGGCGATTCATAGCTAACATTTATGTTTCATTTGCAGGAGAGGGTATCCCGTCCCCGAGTGGACGAGATATAGATGGAAAATATTTAGATGCCAACGAAGCAGAAATTAAGAAAAACTTTGCAAGGTTCATGAAGGAATGGCCTACATACGGAGTAACAATCATGTGTGATTCTTGGACAGGGCCAACACGCATGAGTATAATAAACTTCATGATTTATTGTAATGGCACAATGTTCTTCCATAAGTCCGTCGATGCCACCGGTGTCTCCCAGGATGCCTCATACTTGAAAAAGGTAACTGGTTTTGTTTGTACTCTTATGAAGTTGAAGTAGTGCACTCACAATGTAACTTTCGTAATTTGTTTTATTTGGTCACGCAGGAAATAGATTCTGTAGTCAACGAGGTGGGTCCGAAAAATGTGGTGCAGATTGTTACGGATAATGGTGCGAACTACAAGAAGGCGTGCAAGCTCATCGCACGGCAGCACCGCAACATAGTGTGGTAGCCTTGTGTAGCCCACACCATTAATCTGATGCTGAAGGAGATTGGAGAGTTCGCAGATCACACCGCGGCCATCGAGAGTGCAAGGAAAATCTCTCGATGGATATACAACCGTTCCAAGATACATGCTATGATGAAAAAGTATATTGGAGGCGAGTTGGTCAAGTGGAATGCAACTCGGTTTGGCACTAATTACATGTTCTTGGACAGTTTCCTTCGTCGCAAGGAAAAGTTCATGCAATGGATAGTTGCCGATTTAATTTCTACACTCTCGCCTTCTTGATACCACCGAGGGGAGGTACGTGTATGGCTGTCTCTCAAGCTTGGAATGGTGGGAGAATCTTCAATCTGTTGTGAAGGCGGTGGAACCGTTGTACGCCTTCTTGCGATTCGCCGATCAGGATAGAGTGCCCACATTGAGCGAGACAATCCTACGGTATACCATAGTGCGGCAGGAGTATGAAAGTTTGTTCCATGGGTCACCATCAATAAGAGACATGTACATGGATGTGGTGGACCGACGAATGGACGACTTAACGCGCGACACTTATATGAATGCTGGTAATATATTCTTTCATGCAACATATTACATTGCAGTTGTACATATATATTGTACTTGCACTGACATGCTTCGTTTCACATCATACAGCTGCCGCCTTAAACCCGCGGATCGCCTACGCCATTTTAATGATCAACACCTTCTTGCCAAATCTCCGGATGCCTTCGGCGCGCTTTGTCAAGATATCGATAGCGCCGCAAGCTCTTCATGACGCCGATATGTTCGGAAGGAAGCTTGGATCGTTCTCAACACCTCTAGTGCGAGGATGGCGAGATGGCAAGACATCCTGGTACACCTTCTTGCACCGCCTCAAATGTAATGGTAATCTCGCCGAGACTAATCTGTTTTGTTCGTTAATTTGCAGCACATTGGTGGATGTGTTCGGATCGGACACACCAACCCTTCATTGGTATGTCAGATGCCTCGTGGTCGCAATGCGGTCCTCTAGCGGTTGTGGCGAATCGAGTACATTTGCCTTCATCCACACAAAAGTCCGCAATCGCTTGTCATACAAGAAGCTACATAAGCCGGTGTACGCCAACTACAACCTTCGTCTTCAATTCAAGCCGCAGAAACTCAAAAGCGCTCAGATGAAGACGATCCATTCCGTGCTTATGGAGCTAACATTATCCGATGACACAAACCCGATCCGCCAAAGGATGGAGAAAGGAAGATCGAACGGTGAACCATTACTTGATGAGGAGGATACAGAGAGTGACACTCCTCTTCCATCACAACTTATCACAGATCCGGTTCATCCAACTGAGTTAAGAAAGGACACGGGAGCTGCAACCATCTCTGAATGGGCAGAAAAGACAGTCGGGGGCACTCATACGGGGAAGAGGAAGCACCAATCAGTCCCGAGAAGGGATACAACAAAAAGAAGAGCTTCCTCCGTAGGTGAAACCCATTATGTAAGGAGTGATGACTCTACTGAGGAGGGGGATCGTCGGAGCCCAACATACCAAGAGTCCAATGATAGCAGCTCCAAAACAGACTCCGATGGTGGTGGCGATGAAAATACCCCCAGACCTACCATGCAGCAATCAAAACAGCCTCAACCTATCCAATTTACAGGGGAGTCACACTTCACTCATGCGACACAAGATAGAGATCATAGCGCTCCTCGTGAACAAAGGACAACCGTTAAGGGAAATGGAAAGGGAAAGGCCGCACAAGCACCACAGGATAGCTGCGGACCACAGGATAGCTATAGTTCCTATGGCGTCGCTGAGACGCAAGGGAGCTATAGCTCATATAGCAGCTATGACTATGCCATCCCCGATGCTCGTGCACAACCTCCCACACAATGGGTCTATGAGTGGCGTGACCCTAACTTTTATGCCATGTTGTACCAACAATGGCAAACGACAACATATGGACGGGGCAAAGCTGGCATGAATACAAGGCGGAGTTGCTAGCCACACGAGGATTGGCCTTGATGTCCACCGAGGAATACAACGCGGCCAACCAAGTGTTCCCGCAACAATACTACTAGCCGTAGCTCTGAGTCTCCGAAGGTAATGTTTCATTTGCATATTTCATTTAATTGCAACTTGATTTTATACTAACATAACGTCCATATAGGTCCAACATGGCATTTGTGTGGGAACGACGACAAAAATATCCCCAAAAATCTTGCGTGGATTGGAAGGTATCTAAATGTAAATGGTATTGATATTTTTGTTTTGTAAATGTCTATTTTTGAACTTGTGTGATTGTAATATTGCAATGAAATATTATTTTTTGACATATTATTGTGAAATGTCTAATTTACAACTTCCAAATGTCTAAAATATAGCAAAGATCATGTCGAATTTTTTCCAAATTTAGGAGAGATCATTTTGGAGTTTTTTCATGTCTTCACATACCTTATTTATATATTTATTACATTTTTATTAAAATTTAGCTTTTCCAGTATTTTTAAAAATTTTACAAGATTTTTCTGCATTTTTTCTTTATTTTTCCCTATTTTTGGTGATTTTCCTCCATTTTCCGGTTTTTGCGGTTTTCTCTGCTTTTCGTGGTTTTTCTTTAAACCGCTCAGTTTTCACCCAAACCGAAAGCGGTTTTGCTTTTTATGTTTTCCACAAAAACCGCTCGGTTTTTCGCAAAAACCGAGCGATTTTTTGCCAAAAACTGCGGTTTTCGCGACTGAATTTGACCCGGATTCAAATTGGTTTGAAATTGCAAACCGTTCGGTTTTTCACAGTTTTCGCGCGGTTTTTCGCGAAAACCGGTACCGCCAGGGTCGCGAAATTTGGTCTCGACACGGTTTTGTAAACCCTGGTTGTAGAGGTTTTTGTGCTCTTTTGAGCTTTGCCCACCTTGTTGTGAGACTTTGCAAACCTCCTCCTTATAGAAATGCAAATCTTTTTCATTCATACTTAAATTTACATTACGCATTTACGTTATGTCTTAAATTTAACATTTAAATTTCTGCAATTTACTTTTTCGCAATTTACTTTCTTACAATTTGGATTTGCCTCCCCTCCTTCTAAATACTGATGTTCTTGGATGTCTTGAGTGTGTTCATATGGTTTTATGTCTCTGTTGCACCTTAGGATAGAGTAGAGATCATCTTTTCTATCAAGTTGCAACTCTATCCAAAACTTGTTCTTTGCGTAGCAGTCAGTATTTGATTTTTAGAAAAATATAGAAACATAATTTTTGAGTGATTCTTATTGGAGAAGGTGAGGAACTCTCATATCCATCTGTGAAAAAATTTTGGAGTCCACTGGTCACACCGTTTGGGCGCCATGAGGTGAAAATCAAGCCCCAAACTTTCTACTCAAAGTTCCAGATTGTCTGTGTTCTTTGATTTTTGCTGATTTTTCTACAAGGATTTTTTAGGTGAACTTTGGTGGAGTGTTTCATGACTCATTTTATTACAGGAAAATTTTTTTCCAAAATTTCTTGAGCACCAGAATTCCACCAACCTCTTGCTCCAAGTGAGGATAGTTTCTGGAAATTCTGCTTTTACTTTTCTGAAAGTGACTTTTGGGATTTGGCTTAATATCCTTTCTAAAAGCAAGAGTTGAATTGATTCCTTTTGTTTTGGAAACTAGACAACTTGGATTGTGACTCAAAAATCCCCATATATTCCAGGGTTCTCATCCATGCAAGCTAGGTGTATACATAGTTGTCTAGTTGTACTGGTTTTTCACGATTTCCTTTGCGCGATCTTTTCGATGTATTAGTTGGAGTATTTTGGGGGGAAATTTTGTTTACGACCATTCACCCTCCTCTGTTCACCATCTCGATCCTTCAGGTGGCCATTCGCCGGTTCTCACAACAGTAGGTATCCACAGTTGGCCAGATTGCGCCGCCCGCTTTGGCCCATGGGTTCTGGAAGCTATGGATCCATGTAACCTACTGGATAGGGGCTAAAGAAGGGAAGTCCAATAAAAGGCTATGATAATCTTGGTCTGGCCGCATGCATTTAAGTTGCATGTTGTTCGCGTGTGGCACTGACGGCCGAAGATATCTTGTGGATAACTAAGCAGCTTTGTAGAGTGATATGAATGGCATTCGAATATGTCGTGCTTCTGGTTAATGAAGCTGAATTAATCTAGGGTGATTCCTGTAACCACGCTCAAATAGTTTTCATAAATAGAACTTGACATGAATTTGAACTTTGCAAATAAACCCCTATAGTATTATTTTGTTATTTGGTTTGTGTTTTAAATGTAAAATAAAACTAGTGTTTAATAACTTACATCCACAATACTTAAAATCTGTGCCAACCTTTGTTTATCCCTGCATGTAGTATTCAAAATTTTCGTGTGGTTTGTTGAATACTGTTGTGTACTCACCTTTGCCTCCTAATCCCCTTTAGATTTCAATGAAGCTGGCGAGTTCCAGGAGATCGTAGATGGTGATGAAGTTTGGTTTTGAAGGCATTATCTATCTACTTAAGTCTTTCCTGTGAGTGTTTTGTAATGTATATGGTGCTAACCGCACTCTTTTATAAAACTTTAAGCGTTAGGCCCTTAATTTCGTTATAAAATATTCGTTTTCGCTTTTATATCTGACAATATACACTTGATTACTTACAGTTAAAATCCTAAATAACTGTAAAGATATTGCAGCTGGTAAAAAATCTCAAGACTGAGAAGAAGCGCAGAATACCCGAGGATTGCGTTCTTTCCAAACACTCGAGAGCACAGGCTTCAGACCCCGTGTCTCTCCTCTTTCTGCGCTCCGCGTCTTTGAGGACGGCCACGGGTCTTGCAAGCAGCTGTCGGCAATAGGAGGTGGTCTATGGCTCTATCCACTGTGTTAGAATACATGTCTCGTATATCAAAAGACTATTATAGATAGCATATAAATATAACTGTATCCGATATAGTTTCTTCCGTATATTTAGTATATTTATTCGAACTTCAAGTCACCTTGTGCTCCATAAATATACTACCGAGGCTCAAGCAATACATACAACAATTATTCTAGCTATTCTACCTTCCTTCACACTGTAGTTGGTAGGTAGACCATTTGGTTACGGTACAAGAGATCACAAGCTCAAATCCACACACCCCCTAAAAAAAGAAAGACGTACAACTCGTCGTGCGTGTTCTCACAAACAATCAGAGGTAGGGGCCAATACCCAAGTCCTACCCAGGTATAGACCTGCACGGCTGCACCCACAGCTGACGGGCATACACACAGGGCAACATGCGAGGATCGTTAGTTTCTGTAAGCTGACTCGGTGCAGTACCTGCTGTGAGGCACTCCATTCCCAAATGAACCTGTCGTTCTCCCATGGCAGAAAAAGTTTCCAGTGACAGTTCCAAGGTATTGAGGATTTCAGTCAAAGATCGAATGTATAAGGTTCCCTTGAAGTGATGATGTCCTGCGCCCACATCAACAAGACAAAGCAAGAAATGCTGAATTCAGTAAAAGAAATTGACAGAATGAGAAACAGCAAAGCGAGAAAAAGAACGGAGCGACCTTTGGTTTCCTGCAGTGGTTAAAATCCAGAGAAGTCATGTTTTACAGTTACATTCCTGCTCTCCTATATATCTGTATATCCGCAATATGCTTTATCTTGATGCGCTCCTCTCCTGACTCACAGTATCTTTCCTCAAACTTCCTTGTGCACTGTGACAGGATCAAGGTCTGCAAAGCAGTTAGCTGTTGGATGCTTGGAGGCAAATCTTTCATCCAGTAGGTTTCCACTTTGAGCTCGACGAGAGAGGTGATATCTGCCAACCAATCTGGCAGCGTTCGGATATTCGTACAATTCAATATCTCTAGCTTCCGGAGGGATTTCCAGTCGCGAATGCACCCTGGCAGAGGGATCTCATCAAAACAGCGGTCAACACTCAATTCTGCAATGTTGAGCTGATGAAGAGGCCCCAACGAATTAGAGGAAAGATCTTCGAAGTACTTGATTTCCATCTTGGATGAGGATGCAGAGGTTGCCGACCACATGGCTCGCATGAATGATAGGATCTTGGATGAGGATGCAGAGGTTGCCGACCCCATGACTCGCTTGAATGATGGGAAGGAGTTGGAGCATAGCCAAGGTAGCTGCTTTCTGCCAGATATGACATACCTGGCACTCCTTGGGATGGATGGCTCGAATCTGATGTCCCGACAGCAGTGCATCTCCAAATATTCAAGACTCGGGAATATATCTTCTGATGGTGATGTTGGTGTTTTCCATTCTAGGTTGCCTACTAAGGACATGACAATTCTTCTGAGCTTTTTAAGTGGTTTGGTGCTCTGAATGAGAAGTGATGATATGGAAAGTCTGTATTCTACTTCCGAAACACGCCATTGTTCTTCTATTCTCTCAGAAAAATTAAACGAAGAAATATGCAGTTCTTCAAGATTACGTAAATGATCCAGGAGGAGTTCTGCATCTAGCAGGCGATAAAGCTCTATCTTGGTAAGATTTGGCAGTGAAGACATCCATCGAGGGAAATCACGACCAGCATAGTGCGTGATGCGAAGCCTTTCCAGGGTATGATGACACTGGAGCTTTTCTAAGATGGCTTCATCCTCCTTAGGCCCCTGCCTAGTATAGTGGTTCCAGTCGGTCCACTCCAAACTCAATGAGAGTAGGTGCTCCTTAGCCATCAATTCTAATTTCCCTGCTTCGTCAATGCTCAATGCTTGAAGATCTTTAATACTTAGTTCAATAAGTTGTGAGCTGCTAATTTTTTGCAGAAGCGAGATACCATCTGAAAGGATGGAAATATTGGGGCCCTCCTGTTTTCAGCAACAGAGTGAAACAAAAGTAAAATATCATGCGGCTCGATTAGATATGTAACAATAAAAATTAGATATGTAACAATAAACTCTTTCCTCAGCTAAAATTAGGTATCTCCTGGGCTGAGTTACCTAATACATTCTGTTCAAAAGAGATAACCTCCATTCATTTTTCTCCTGGGCTTGAGCTCGGCTTGCTCTAGGCCCCATTCGAGCTCCAAACGAGTCTAGCATGAGCTTGGTCCTGAGCTTCAATGAGCCAAGCTCGAATAGCTCACGAGCCTTTGTAAATTTATGAATCACTTTGCATGTTGAAAATTAGTGCACGTTGAATTGTTGATTGTTATCAATCTTACTCGAGCCTGGTGCTCTTCCGAATTTCGTTTTCAATCTTTTAGGTTTCCTGTCCCCCTGCGTGCTGATTTTCTTGCTTGGAGGCTTAGGTTAGTCTAAATTCTCCTTCCCTCCGGCCGGTTTCTCACCGGCTTTGTACCCTGTTTTTCTTTTGCGTTAATATATTTCGGCGGGGGCCTCCCTCGTTGTTTGCATTCAAAAAAAAATCTTACTCGAGCCGAGCTCAAGCCTACTCGAGCTTGGGCCCAGCCGAGCTTAAGCCCAAGTCCAAGCTCAGACCCCAACTTAGACTCGCTCAAGCTTGGCTCGAGCTTTTACCGAACTCGAGCTTGGGAGGTCAAACTCGCTCGAGATTTACAGCCCTATCTGTAGAGGAGATGACTTGGCTAGAGAGAGATTTCAGATATGTAGGGAGGCTTTGTTATTCCATTGCTTGTTGGGTTAGGTTGCACACCACCAGATAAGCTTATAGATAGAAACAACCCAACCACTAAAGATAAAATAGATCTAAATTAAACAATTACTTAAATATCTGCTGCCGCCGGCCCTGGCTGCCTATCAGCTGCGGCCACTGCAACTCAGCCCAACGGTACTTTGTTTGGTGCACTAGAATTCGAGTTAGGAACTTGCAATAGATTGTTTGGTCAAGATTGTAAAGAATGAGTTAGTTGGATACTTGGATTTTTAAGATTATGTTAGTTCGATTTTTAGGCCTACTGTCCTAGTAATTATTGTGCAGTTTCACAGTGCATTAGCGCAAGAAGTAAAGTTCCCTCAGATCCCCCTCCAGGCTTCCCTTACATCTGCTGACTCAACCAACGCAACAAAAGAGGCGTTTGGAATAAAGTCAAGGGCTGCCGCCCAGTTACTCACCACTACGATATATCTTCATATTCCCACCTACATATCTCAGTTAAATCTAGGATACTACCCGAAAACATGTAAAAATCAGGACGTTTCTATTTCAAATCATAGGCAAAAATAGAAGTTAAATATAATGCACTTTGCTTGAAACTCAGAACTTATTTGAAAAGAGAGAAGAGTGTAAAAAAATTGCATATGAAGTACGGTATAAGCAATGGACAAAAGTAAAATATTCCGAAATAATCAAGCTGCTAAAATAAGCTAGCTTACAACCTAAAAGTTTCTAATTGATGTAAGTGTTAGACACCAATTACCTAATGGTAGAGTTTTGCATGAAACAGAACATTTTTTCATCCAAACTATGTGTATGCTATGTATAATCAATATGTAACCAACTTTCCAATAGTTTGCATCACTAACTTTCCTCTCAAAAAGCATTAATTAATTTTCAACTGTTTATCAAAAGAAATATTATTTAACATTATTTCTTCCAAGTTCATTTTGTCGTTTGGACTTGTAAAAGAAATAAAGCTATTCAAGCTACAGCTTAAAATCTCCCAATATAGAACTAATGAAGAAAGCATATCAATTTAGAGTTGGAAAAGTTGATACTTGAAGTAAAATCAATAACGATGGAGCTGCAGGAGAAGGAGAGGGAAGCGAGAAGAATGGCTTTGATTCAGAATCCTGCAAGCTGTCTTCCTACGAATTTACATTTTGGTGTGGTGTAAAAACTGTGGCTTGTCTTTTCTTTTGTCGTAGTTTTCTGGTTATTTGGTAGTAGTATTCCGCATTCTGCTTGTAAAAACTGGTAATCCCAGAAACCTGTTAGGCTGTTACCACTTTGCTTTCAATTAAGGCAGGGCAAGTAATGGTTCTTTGGTCTAAAAAGATGAACAAAGCATATCCCTATCCAAACATTTGTGGTGCAGAGATAAAACATAAAGGTAGTAGTTTTTTTTTTTCTAAGATGAACATAATGGTAGGTTGGAATACAGGACGTCTACTGTACCTCACTTATATGCACATGTCCGTCCTCCCCTGAGAGGGAACAACGCTCCCGAATTTTGTAGTTGCATTTGTTGAGGTTTAAAATCTCCAGGTTTGTCAAGCATTTGATGGATTGAGGCAAGCTCGCCAGTTTGGCAGCGTGAATTGTTAGGCTCGTCAGTGACGTGAGCTCACCCAACCATTCCGGAAGTTCAGAAAAATTACAGCATTCTACTATCTCAAGTTTCTTAAGGGAGGAGCAGCCTCGGATGGTCTCTGGTAACACAGTCAGATCGCTGCAGTTACTAATGCTCAAATGCTCCAGATTGACAGTGTCCTGAAGGAATTTCAGACTGTTGGACGACATGCCACAGTTTCTAATTTTCATTATGCGCAATGCTTCGTGTGAACCACCAATGAACTTGACTTGCGATGGTATTAACGCACTGCATGTTTCCATATCACATGTTGCACTTCCTGGGAAATATGGATTGAACCTCAACCTGGGGCAGTTCTTGATCACCAGCCATTCAAGATTTGGAAATATTTCATCTCTTTGCTGCTGACCATCATCAAGAGAGGTTGACCACTCGTCCAAGTTTTCCATTGAACAGAGTCTTAGTTCTCTTAATTTCCTAAATGGATCCCTTCCACCATAAAAGCTACTATACACTTTTCTGATGCTAGGAATAAATGAAATATGGAGCACTTCCAGATGGGCTAGTTGCCCCAACGAAGGGAGATATTCACACTTTGCCATATAAGCCAGCTTGATCGTCACAAGAGATGGAAGCAAAGAACTCATACTCCTCACCCATGAACAAGATGTAGTAGTACCCTGGTAGCCTTCGATGCTAAGTTTCTCCAGCTTCCTAGGAGGCTGAAGTCTCTGCAGAACCGCTGTATCATCAGTTCTGCTTGAATCTTGCCTAGACCATGCCAAACTTAATGAATGCAGCTCATCATATCCGGCCAGCTCTCCGTAATTTACTTCCTCAGGGCTCTCCACATTCTCAAGGTTGCGAATAAATAGCTGGTTGATTGCAAAGTCATGATTTTGACGGAGAAGCAGAAAATTACTTGAGTGGGAGCTTTGATGTTGATGGAACGGTTTCACACGAAAATATACCGCCTGCATTTTAACAGAAGAAAAAGCTGACTGTCAGAACTACATAAAAATTGTAAATTAATATTATTCCCGATAAAAAAGTTAGATAAAATATTATGGTGTATAGCAGTTGCAACTCCAAGGCCGGTAAACCATCCGAGTTTTACCTCGAGGAGCGGTAAGCAAAGTGAAAAGCTCTGTCATGGATTAGGACGATGGTAATCATTTGCTAAATTAAAAAATACGTACTGTCCTACTTCGAGAATCCTGTGCAAGCAAACTCTTTAAATTTGGTCAACAATGTATTTATAAATATCTTGAATGATAATATATGAAAATGATGTGAGTATAATTGCCTCAAAAAATATTTGCATAATATTATAATTTTATTAGTTTTACAAATATATATACTAAAATAGTAATTGGTGATTAAACCTTCAAAGCGTTTATTTGTTTTGGAGGAAGTATATAGTTTATGTTATGTGTCCAAATAACCGATAGCGAGTGATCCACCACTCTGCAGATAGACCTGGGCTCTTCAAATATTTCAGTTTGTGTAGTCATGCCCCTAAAGTCCAAATTTGTTGATTTAGACCTCTTAACTGTTTAGATAACATGCAAGCACCCTTTAAATTCGATTGAGAAAATTCCTTCTATATTACCAAGAGTTGTCTGAATCCTAGATTTGCCACTAAAATAGTTTGATCCTGTGTGCCACCGAGTTTTTAAATGTTCCCTTCCATACCACTTCTGGTACCTCCATTAGAGCAAGTACAATAACAAAACCCACTACTTACTCCATTCTCATCCACTTCATTTAGAGTAAGCAATAAAGTCTGCTTGTACAGTAACCATCTCTAAAGGTTATCTATAGGGAAACACATTTAATTTAAGCATTCAACACTAACTTCATCTTTGTGACTATTGGTAAAACACTAACTTCAATACTAAGAGTCGCTCATGTCGGCTCTAACACTGGTTTTTAGCCGACGATAGCACCTATTTTTCTGTGCGATCTTGCTATTAACTAAGAGTCAGTTCTCTTCTCTCTCCTCTTTTCTCACTTTTCCACGTAGGACAAAACTAACATTTATTTGCTAATAGTAAGCTGAGGTGGTCTTATTGTACTTACTCTTAGCTGGAGTCACCAATGGAGCTGTCAGTTTTTACAAAAAAAATATCCCCATCCTACCCTCATCTTCTTCCTTCCCCATCAGCCCCTCCTTTCTCTCCTCTCCCCTGCCCCTGCTGGCCACTTCTTGCTCCCCTCTCCATGTTCCCTCTCCTGCCACAACACCCTCGCCACTGGCCTGCCCTCTGCTACCCCCGACGGCCACTGCCACAGCCACTGGCCGAGCCACCCCCGCCGCTGGCTGACGCTCCATGTCTCGCCTTCCATGACGTCGACTTCAGGTGGGGCGAGCCACCAGGCCATCGCTACGACACTGCCTCGGTCAGAGCTGGTGGCGCCGCCCCTCCTCTTCTCGGTGCAGGGCTGGCCGAGGCGAGCAGGCCGCCCTAGGCGTGCCGCCGCCGCCGCTGCTCCTGCTCCCCATTGTCCACTGCTACTGCTGGTCCTCTTCTTGTCAGAGACCTCGTCGAGTGGAAGTCCTCTTCTTGAATTCCACTCAGGCGCCAACGACCTCGCCAGAGGACTTGGAGGAGGTCTACGGAATTTGGGGAGTGAGAGAGAGATGACATAAGAAGAGCATCAGCATCAACATCCTGCTCATCTCGTCATTGTGCCGTGGCTTTTTTTCGGGTTCTGCCGTGGTCGTGCCACCGGAAGAGGAAGAGAGTGGAAGGAGGAATGGGAGAGAGAAGGGCAAAAGGATAGCGAGAATTGATCATTTGCCTGCGTATCTACTGACATGTGGGTTTAGAGTCTGTATGTTGGTGGGACATCATGAGACAAATGATCAATAGCACAAGTATGTAAGGGCAAATCATTAATTAATCCCAAAATGATCTTTCCACATGCCACTTAGAAGAGTGTGAACTGTTCACTCAAGTAGCTTCATGGCCTTTTTTTTTTGCGCAAATTTAGCTCATCACGACAAAAATTGTAAAACTAGCCCTCTCTAGTGTGGAAGAGTCGGAAGGGGATATGTGTCTCTTGCCGCACTGTACTACTGCGGAACTGGCGCGGGATGAGGAGCCTGCCGGTCAGTGGGAAGGTATAAAGACGTATAAAGACCTGCTGGATATTCCTCACACAAAAAAGTTGAGAGGTATAAAGACGTTTTATTAGATATTTTCTGCTATGAATTGGACATCACTATGTATCTCACTAAATATCAATGCAGCCGATTAGTGAAGTTAGAAACAAACCTGCTGGATTAGAATGACATCAATGATTACAACCTTTCGGGTACTTTGCAAATTTAATGTTAATTGCAAATGTTTATGTCTTCTAGGACTGTTTGGGAGGTTTAGCTTCTGTGGAAGCTATCTTATGCTGTTTATCATAGAAGATGGTGAAGGCACTTGGATTCTTAGAAGGAACGAGGCTTAATATTCCCTAACAAGTTCGAGAAGGCACGCCCTTCAGGAGAGCTTGCGGTAGCTTTCAGCTGAAGTTCCCCAAGCATAGCCCTGGGATAGCTTTCATGATTGAGTGATATCAAAGTTTTAGAGCGTGGCTAATCAGACAATAATTGCAGTTTCCTAGAAAATTGGTAAACAACTAAAGAAAAGGCCATTCATGAATTGCACTCGAGGAAACTCAATGAAGTGATTTTAAAACTTGACTTTAAAAAAGCTTATGATAAGGTTAAATGACCTTTTCTTCAGCAAACCCTCCGCATGAAGGGTTTTTGCCAGCAGTGGTGCTCATGGGTTGAACATTTTGTTTCGGGGGGTAGTGTGGCTATTAAAGTCAATGATGATATTGGACATTACTTCCAAACTAAAAAAGGGCTTCGGCAGGGTGACCCGATGTCCCCTATTCTATTTAATATTGTGGATGATATGCTTGCTCTTTTGATTAAGCGAGCAAAAAAGGATGGCCAGATCCGAGGAGTTATTCCTCATCTTTTAGAGGATGGTCTATCGATTTTGCAGTATGCTGATGATACGATACTTTTTATGGAACATGATGTAGAGCAAGCCAAAAATATGAAGCTATTGCTTTGTGTGTTTGAACAATTATTGGGTTTAAAAATTAACTTCCACAAAAGCGAGATTTTTTGCTTTAGTGATGCTTGCAATCATGAACATGAATATACTGATTTGTTTGGATGTGGGATAGGATCATATCCATTTCGGTACTTGGGTATTCCGATGCACTTCCATAAGCTTCGTAATGCGGACTGGGGTGTCATTGAGGAGAGATTTAAAAGAAAACTAAGTACATGGAAGGCCAAATACCTCTCTTACGGGGGCAGACTTGTACTATTAAATTCTGTTCTAAGTAGTCTCCCTATGTTTATGATGTCATTCTTTGAAATTCCAAAGGGTGTTGTTCATAGGTTGGATTATTATCATTCTTGGTTTTTTTGGCAAGGCAATAATGCTAAGCGAAAATATCGTCTTGCTAAGTGGGATATTCTATGTCGTCCTAAAGATCAAGGAGGTCTGGGTATTATAGATCTTCAAAGTAAGAATAAATGTCTCCTTAGTAAATGGTTATTTAAGTAGTTGAATGAGGAGGGGATTTGGCAGACATTGATTACAAATAAATATTTAAGTTCCAAATGTCTGTCCCAAGTGAAAACTACACAAGGAGACTCGCATTTCTGGAAAGGTCTCTTGAAGGTCAAGGATGATTTCTTGCGTTGTGGATCTTTTCGGATACGAGATGGTTCACAAGCTATGTTTTGGGTGGATTCCACACCACTTAAGGTTCAATTCCCAAGCCTTTATAATATTGCCCATTACCCACATGATACTGTTCAAAAGGTTATGACCTAGATGCCACCGAATTTACTTTTTGGAGATTATTAGTTGGGAATAAATTGACGGCTTGGTATAATTTTGTAGCAAAATTAGCTCATTATCACCTTACAGATGGAAAGGATATTTTTCACTGGGATTTACATAGAAATGGGCAGTTCTCTGTTCGGTCTATGTATGTGTATTTCATGAACCAGGGTACCCCTTTTACCTGTCAGGTCATTTGGAAGTTGAAAGTTCGTTTAAAAATTAAAATTTTCCTCTGGTATTTACAACGAGGTGTTCTTTTAACAAAAGACAATCTAGCTAAACGGTGTTGGCAGGGGAATCTGAAATGTTGTTTCTGTAATTGTAATGAAACAATTCAACATTTATTTTTTGATTGCCATCACTCTCAGACAATTTGGTGAATTGTGAGCGTTGCAACTGGATTATCACCGCCCAAATCTATTGTTCATATGCTTGATAGTTGGTTAACAGACATAGATAAGTGTGAACAAAAACTGATTTTAGTGGGGGGTGCTGCTCTTCTATGGGCTATTTGGTGCACACGCAATGAGCTAATCTTTGAGAGAAAACAATATTCCTCCTTTATGCAGGTTATCTTCAAAGGAACATATCGTCTGCGGTTTTGGGCGCTATTGCAAAGATGACAACAACAGGAACTCATCCGACCGCAAGGTGGCAATGGAGGTCGTGGCTTTAGATATCTTTGCTAAGGCTGGATGGAGGAGCAATTATAGACTTTGCTTTTAATTTTAAGTTCCCTTTCCCTTTGCTGTTTCTATTTATTCATGAATCATGGCTATGGCCTTTGTAAGACTCGGTTGTGTGCAATTGTAGAGACCGGATTGTTATCCTTTATCAAAAAAACTAAACATGACGAAACTGCTATTTTCTTATCCTAAAGTTGCCTTTCAACTTGTGTCTCTGTGGTGCTGATATGTCACTGCTCATCTAATGATAATTCTTGTAAAGAAGTTGCACATTAATTGTAATGAGATTAACAAGAAACATTTTACCTTGACGTAGGGCACGTGAGACAAACTGGCGGCTATCCATTTATCTGACTCGGAGTCAAGATTATAAGGTGACGACAGATCTTTCCCAAAAACAGCTTTGATGGGCGAATCAATGTCAATAATATTCTCGAGGCAAAAAATTTCAAGCTCCTTCGGGAATGGAATATCAAATACTCGAAAATCCAAAAACCTGCAGTTTGTCATCTTGAGTTTTCGAGTGGATGGTCTCAGAGTTCGTGTACTACTGTGACGAATCATGCACCCATCAATAACTAGCTCCACAATGTCGATGTTTTGCCCTGTTGCCCAACATATAACATCGTCTGGACAGCTTTGAATATACATCTTAGATTGACACACGGGGGTTGATGGGCACGTTGCACGTTGTTGTATGCCAGTACTTGTTACATGATTACCCACGCTACTGGCGATAATGAAGTACTCCTCACATTCTGGGAGACCTGGGTAGAATGTCACATATTGGCAATACTGTATCTTCAGATAGTGAAGCACAGGCAATGCTGCTTTTGCTTGAAACGATGAGGGAGACTGTTGAAGAACCTCTGGCACTGGCAGCACTGCTTCGTCAAACATACTCCCTTTACCTTTTCCTTCAGAAGAATCACTAAACTGTGCCTCAAATATTGTTTGTATTTGTCTTTCTTCTGCATGGCCCAATTCCATCTCTTGTACATCTGTCCGTAGTGCTTTGCATCTGTGATCCTCATGAAATCTCAAACTGACTCCACTCGCTAATGCTACAAGCGACAGTCGTTTAAGATTTCTGCATGGTGCCAGGTACACTTCCTTCAGCTGTGGCATATTACAAATTTCCAGTTCTTCTAGATTTGGCAGATTTCCAAGTGGAGAAGGGAGCTGGTCACATAGTACAAGATCAGACAATACAAGTTTTACTAGATTTGGTAGTGAATCATTTATCCTTCTAATCCAAAGAGGAAAAACAATGTGGTTGTATCCCTTTATAGAGAGACGCTGTAGATCTGGATGAGGCTTCAAATTTTCTAGTACAGCCATTGTCTTCACTGTGGGTTCAGTTGGAGTGTACCATTCTGATGAGGACCACTCCAAGCTCAACGAACCAAGCCGATGTCTCTTTCCCAGCTCCACCTTCTTTGCTTCGTCCGGAGACTTCACATTCTCAAGGCACCTGATGTTTAGTTCACAGTGCGTCCAATCAAGGATATTTTGAAGAAGGTCAATGTTGCTGCAGTCGCCAGTACCTCTTGTTGACACAATAAAATCTGGCAAAATTAGAAGGTCCCTATCAATGCCTTGCTCTGAGAACAGTGTCAACCCTCCTATTGACAGGTATTCAAGGTGAAACATATTTTTAAGTATCCCATGCAGCGTTTTCAACTGCAACTCTCCACCGGAATCATGAGAGCCATCTCCTGTCGAGGTGCCTGGTGCTTCAGAATCATTTCTTCTAACCCCTGATTGGTCCTTTTCCATTGAAACTCCAGATAGGTTTAGGTACTCCAAATTAACAAATTTACTAACAAAGTGAAGAATGTTCTGAATGCTGGAACAGCCCGACAGATTCAAACAACGCAGATTACGTAGCATGGCGCAAGATTCAGAAAGGGTAGCAAGTCCAGCACAATTTGATAAATCCAAAGTCTCCAACTTCAGGCACACAGCATTGTCCCCACAAAATTCAGGAATTGCCTCAAGAGAGGAACAACCAGATAAATTCAAATAAAGAAGCATCTTCATGCACTCAAATGACACAGTACTCAGCTTAAGCTGGCAGCAAAAGGACATATTTAGATGTTTCAAATTTGTCAGATGACTACAAGAACGTGGCAGCTCCTCAAGCTGTGAACAAGACGATAAGTTCAAGAATGAAAGGTTTTGCAGCTCCCCGAACAAAGAAGGCAGCTCTCTGAGGCTAGTGCATTCTGATAGGTTCAGGTGTATCAGCCCTTTGAGTTCGTGAATGTGTTCGGGTAACTCTGTAAGATTTGAGCAGCCTTGTAGGTCCAAATAATGTAGTTTCTGACTGATGCAAATAGATCTACGGAGACTAGTAAGGCAAGTGTTTTCTGAAAGATTTAATACTTGTAGGTGACGAAGGTTTTTCATAGATTTAGGTAGCTCGACAGTTCGCATGTCCGCGAAGTCCAAGACCCGCAGCCATTTAGCCTTTGAGAAGGTGTCAGGCGAAGGCTTGCATCCTGTGCAATCCTTAAAATGAATAGCTCTTGCCTTGGATGGCATGATGTTGCATTCTGGGGCCGAACCATTGAGATTTGAGAACAGCATGTACCTGCAGTTGTCCAATTTAGGATGGGAGCTTCCTCCTCGGCTGGCATCAAGAATAGCGATTTCCTCACCAGCAACTGATCTTGCAAGTTCATGAACTAAATCGTGCATATGGAATAATGCACTAGGTGGATTGGAATATCTTGCAGAAAACTGAAAAACGAATATGCAACAAGATTAGTGATTCAACAACTAAGCCGCCTGATAAGCAAATTAACTTATTTGCTGAGTCAGTAATTGATTTCCCTGGCAGCAGCAAAACCAGCCACCATGGCAAAACCACCTATGAATGCCAGTCACCTATGAAAAGATTCAGGATTAGGCATTTAAGGTAGAATATCCGATTTTACAGTTTATGGGTTAAGCCGACTTTGTGCTGTTTATTTCGGCTCATGAGAACAAGAGGGAAAATGTGCAACTAACCCCCTAGAGACTAGAGCTAGGAATTTTGCCATAACCGGAACAAGAATTGTAGTAATTTGTGGAATAATCGTGTTCACGTGTGGCCCAGGATCCCCACACTCTTTGTTTATAGCGTCAATCTCAACCGTATTATAGCCAAACTCTATCTCTAATTTAACCAAATTCAATACCTGATTCTATCTCTAATATGACTTCGAGTCGCACACGCCTCGGACTCTATCTCCAACACTTCCCGTCATGATGGGCATGAGATACCACCATGGCCATTTTGTTACATAATGCAACACTTCCCCTCAAAACAACTATTATATCGAGCCGCCAACACGATGACGAATACAACAACCATGACGTTCACAGCTACCTCTGATGCCATGATCGACACCACATCCAAAATTGTCATCCTTGCCATTCGCAACATCCACGACCATCATCCTTGCTGTTAGCACCATCAACTCTGTGTCCAACACCATCACACGGATGTAACCTCCAAATGCCTTCACCTGCACCACCATTAACTATAGTAACCCCCGTGATCATCACCTCAACCACACTGCCTTCTTCGTCACACCCGCAATCTTAGTCTCCTCCATCTCTACCTACTCGTTTCAAGCCTTGGTCTCCACCAACTCCCCCTCTAGCCCCTAGCAACCCTGGCCTCCACCATCTCTCCCAACATGCTCCTTACCATCTCAGCTAAGCCTTGGTCTCCGCCGTCTCCACCTCTAGCCCCTAGCCACTTTGGCCTCCACCATCTCTCCGAACATGCCCTCGACCATCTCGGCTTCTACCAACACATCTGCCGCACCACTCCAAAACGTGGCCTTTCACACCGCCACCAACACTTCAATAGTTACCACCTTGGCTGCCTCTTTCAGCATCACCACCAAGCCAATAACCGCCAACTAGGGTACCACCAAGCCAATAACCGCCAACTAGGGGTGCAAACGAAGCGGATATGGATGGATTTCGCTTATCCCGTATCCTATTCCAAATTTTTTCTCGGATACAGACTCGAATACAGTCAGTACCAGATTCGAATACGAATGCAGCTTACCTCGGTCATGAATACGGAGCGAATACAGGTTGTTCCGAATATAGTTAGCCTCGGTCATGAATATTTAGTTGGATAATGCGTAAATACAGAAATCATATATGTCGCACATATTATGATCAATCAACCATACTATATGTCCAAAATGCAACTACATTAGTGCGTTAGCAAGTAGATTTAAGTACATCACTCGATAATAGGGACTAGTTAAACATGCATATGACAAGGGCTAGTTAAGCCAGTAGTATACCAATTTCTGGGGAATTAAGGTGAATAATTTATTCTGGCGTCCAACCAATTTCAGATCTGTTGTACATTTTTATCTTGGCACTATTTCATTAATATCATGTTGCTGATTTTTAAGCGATCTACAAGTTGATTACCGAAATCAATGCGGTTCGCCGCAACAGATTACTTTTTTCTACCCTTTTCTCTCACTTTTCTCTCTTTTCTTTTCTCTTTTCCCATTTTCTTCTCTTTTGCCTTGCCTTTTTTCTTTCTTTGGCTCGCCAAGAGCCCTTCGACCACAGCTTGTTCGGCCCTTCCCCTTTCCTTCCTCCTCCGTGATTGTGCCTCTTACTCCACTCGCCACTCCATCCTCCTCTTTTCCCTACCGAGCTTCATCTCTGCTCTTCCTCCTCCTCTGGTCTACTCGGCGGCTCCTCTACTTGGCCGGCCTCGCATCAAGGCTCCTCCCAGCTGCCTCCCCCACGTGGTCTGCTCTCCCGCCAAGGGCGGCTCGACCAAGACGGCCGGTTCGCCCTCGACGCCATGGCCTAGCCTCCAAGGTCTCACGCCCATGTTGCTAGCCTCAGGCGTCCCGCCCCAGCTCTCCATGGTGCAGCGCCTCAATGGGCAGCTCGACCATAGCATTGTGCTAGCTCGACCACGCCCGCACGGCCCTACCTGTCTTGGTCCCTCTGCTCCAGAGGGCTTTAGCCGCAACTTCTCCTCATGTCTCTTCCTCTACCCACACTAGCTCTTTGGAGGCTAGGCTTGTGCTACTTCCTCCTTGCCCTTCTCGACTCCCTCTTCTTACAGCTTCGGATGGCCTCCTCCTTTCTTCTCGACTCCTCTTGGCATCCTTCGTTGGAAACTTGCTCTTGCCGCCTCTCGAGTTGGAGGGTGAAATGGGGACGAAGAAAATGAGTTGGTCGAGGGTTGGTATTTATCGGCAATGAGTCATTATATTTACCTCTCTTGTGGTCAAAGACCACCTTGCCCTTGGGCTTTTACCGATGGCTAAAGGCTCTAAAGGCATTATGGTCATAACTCGCTCACAATCTTAAC
Source organism: Guadua angustifolia (assembly GCA_036346375.1). Lineage (NCBI taxonomy): Eukaryota > Viridiplantae > Streptophyta > Magnoliopsida > Poales > Poaceae > Guadua > Guadua angustifolia. The sequence continues at coordinate 56,083,793 of CM070510.1, forward strand.
GGTACCCGCAACCATACCAGGTAAGCTACTAAACGCCGAATGATGAACCCGATACTAGCAAGAGGTGCCTGTCTAGCCCCCGGATAAGTCAGGTACCTCGATGAGCGATACCTTCACTGTGAGATTGACGACAATTCTCAATTCCTTACATTTTTATTATCTTTCCTATTACTTTTATTGCTTGTTTTAGTTGCTTATTGATTTTTTATTAATCCTAATAACCCTCGGGTTATCACAGTATTCGATATCAAAAAAACTGGATATCAGAAATTATGTTCCGAATAAAATTCGAATTTGCACAGACAAACGGATGGTCGGGAATTATCCACTCCATTTGCACCACCAATGACACCATAACCATAGCCATAGCCTCCATGCCATAGTCTCTATCAGAGCTGCCACCAGCTCCTACTCCTGCTACCAATACCATCATTAGCACACGACCAACATCACCTCTGGGCTTGTCATAACCTCCACCAGAGTTACCACCAGCTCCTACTCCTCATCATTGAAATCATCACCCATCGAGCTCATCACCGTGTCTTGAATAATCACCCGTGCTTTTTTATCTTCCATGTGGCCCCAATGTCTTGCCACCAAACCTCTCACGCATTTAGATCCCACTGAACCGTCCTCGCCTGCAAATGGTCCCAAGTCACTTGACGCATCACATACCTTACCATGTACAATGATAGCACCTAGATTCCTTGACCGTTCTAGACCCCAGCTTCTCCAAGTTTTATCCCAGTCCACCTTGCCATTTTTTGTCATATCCATCACTCCACAAGCCTATCTAGTACCAATACCAACGTCAACTCTAACTAGCACCTTCATTGCCAACTCCAACGTCAACACCACCAAAGCTACATCCTAAGAAATCTTCTCCCCCTATTTTATGGCCTCTCTACCTTGCCCTAAAACCTCACCATCAACATCAACCAAAAAGACTTCCCAATCTCTCTCCTCCTATAGGGCACACGTAGTCTTTCAACAAATAGCAATCAACCCAAAACTTCCACCTTTCTTCTTTCTACAGGCTTTTCCCTTTCTCCTAGCAAGCAAGAGCAAAACAGCATCCACACAATCACAAATTGAAGCAACACAAGATTGTCTTCCTTCTTTTGCTAACTTCTCCCCAACAATGTCCTTGCAAAGAGACAAGAGCAAACCCAAACTCCTTTCATATCTCTTTCCAACAGATCTTCCAACCATTTAACAGCAGCAAACATCACCTTCTCCTCTAGTCTCTCCCTCTTCCTTCATGACCTAAGCATACACAAAGACCAATGCCTCCTCAGCAACAAACACAACAACAATAGGAAGCCATACTAAACTCATAAAACTCCAACAATCTCTTCTCTTTTCCCATCTGCAGCATCACTCTTTCTCTCTCTCTCTCTCTCTCTCTCTCTCCATGCACACCAGCACCCACACACCAACTCCTCCTTTGCCTCTCTAGCACAACACTTAAGTAGCAACCTCTCTCTCCTCGGGTTGGATAGAACTCTCCAAGCACAAATCGCAGCAACAACCCCACATGACTTTTTTCCTATTTCTTTGCTTGCATGCACTAAACAACCCCACACGACTTTTCCCTTATCTCTCCACCTGCATGCAGCAACACGTCATGCATGCACATCCTTCCTTTGACCGACTCAAGCCACACCAAATCAGTCACAGCAAATCCCACAACTCTAGCAACAACACCAAATCCAATAGTCACACATCAAATCTCTCTTTTCTTTTTCTCTTCATTTTTCTTTTCTTTTCTCCTTTTTTCTCTCTTTCTCCTCTCTTTTTTTCCCTTTTTTCTTCAACCGGCCTCCTTTTTCTTTTTTCCTTCTCTCTCTCTCTTTCTCTCTATCTCTATCTCAGCCTTGCACCCGAGCAGACACATGCCCGAGTGAGCGAGCGAGCGGCCTCCTTCCTTGTTTTCTCTCTTGCCTCCCTTCTTCCTCCAAAGCACCTCCTCTACTTCTCCACAAAAATGAGTAGCCACCAAACCAGATCTAGCAAAGACAAATGGTCGGGTCTCGAGTCCCGACATCGACTCTCTCTTGTGAGGCAAAGAATGTGTCGGCAGCCTCTGAGGAAGAAGTGGCGCATCATGGTGGACCCTAGTCATGATCGCAGTGTCCACTCGAACAGAGCATTGGGAAACCCCCATAGGCCTCAATGCGGCCTTGCCGAGCAATGGCGATGACCAACACCAGATCGGATCTACCTTGAGCCAAGTGACGATGGTCCAAGCAACGGCACCCCTAAGCAGCTCCCAACATAGGCTTATCTAGTATAGGGTAATGGGTGTACACATGTACACCCAAATTTTTTTGAGAAAAACTTAGTATATAGAAAGTATATTAGATGCATATACTATTAAATGAGCTTAAACAGGTATTTTAGCTTTCAAGTTCATTTCAACCTGTCCCGCCCATTCCCTATGTTGTGCGAGCATCGAGTCGGGGATGGAAGGTACGACACCGATCGCGATCGGCGGGACAGGAAGCGGTGCTAAAATAGTAGGTAACAGCTGAGCATTCGGCTTAGACAGCCACACAAGTGAATTTATTTCTTGATTCCCAAATATGAATTCTCCAATTCACAACTCTATCAATGTTGTGTTAATTTATTACGGTGAATCCTAGTTTCTTAAATGTAGCATGTAGAGCATTCAAAAATAGAGATGAAGTATATAGATTTGAAATCCCTAATTCACAAATCTCTAAATTATTTTAGATGTTGCCTCTATTAACAATAGCTTATACTTTGTATTTTTTGCTATTGTGAATCTTTATATTTTACATTGAACATATTTTTATAACTTTGAACACCCATTCCGAAAATGTTGGATCCGTCACTGGCTCCCAAGTGGTGGTGGTGCCGACACACGAGCGATGACACGATCTGCCCAGCATCCTCAAGCGACGATGGCGACCCATGTAGTGGCGACCCCAAGCAACCCAGCCAGCTGTGGCCCTCTCCCGTGAGATGTGGCTACCACAGACCACGTGGACGGCGGCAACCGGCGGATCGACGGATACTCAAGGTGAGATTTTTCAGGTTATGGTTTGGATGGCTCTAACACTAATCGTGTTCATGTGTGTCCCATAGGATCCACAGACCCTTTATTTATAGTGTTAATATCAATTGCATTACAACCAAACTCTACCTCTAATTTAATAGGACTCAATCCCGAATTTTATCTCTAATATTACTCGAGTCGCAGCACGACTTAACTCTATCTCCAACAAGAATTTTGTCGCTATGTGTCGATGATCGACCGCTTTTCCCATAATCACACCTTCGCAATAGGGTGGAGTGAAATGATCCTTGGAAGGGGCGATGATGATGGGACCATCGGATCTGACTTAGATTATGCTTTAGCCAACGTTTTTTTAAGTGATGTTTTTAACTTTTCATGGCATCCAAGACATGACTTTGATAGTTAGCTTTTGTAGCTTTATCTTATTGTATACTAATAAAATTATAACATTATAAAATTACTTTTATCAATCTAATATAATGATATAGTTTTTATATGGCCAATCTAAATAGTTCTAAACATATTAGTAGTCAAACTTTCCAAAGTTTGATGGCATAAATTCTAGGATGTCACTTAAAAAGAATAGAGGAGTACAAAATTGCAAAACTCACTCTTGGGGCGCAAAAAAGTGTTGGTGCAACAAAATTCCAACTCAATGCATCAAAAGCATGGATTTCTTACTTGGTAAAAAACTTGGATTTCTTAGTACAAGTGCAATAAATCTCCAACACGATGCAGAAGACACAATTTCTTGGTGCAACAAATAAAGGTCCCTGCTGCAACAAAAATAAACGTTGTCACAAAATATCAAAACATTTTTCGGAGTTCTTAGCTTTATTAGCCTAAGACACATGGTTTTTGCAAATATGGCCCCATGAGAATAGCTCTACAAAAATGACCCTTCCCCGACTGTAGAAGGAGCAATAGGTGACACGTGCCACCTGTCGCGCCCGTGGACCACGGATGTTAGATCACTCCACAACAGTTGATTGACTATGACAACAAGAAGACCATCGCAGAAAGAGCACTACTCCCGCCGCTGTCGAGCCACCCTACCTCGACAAGGGCTGCTACCATGCTCGTGGTGCTCGCACCGCCTACCAAGTCAGGGTCTTGCAGAGAGCAAGCTTTGTGTGTGGGCCCACCAAGAGTCGCCATGCTCAGTGAGCTGTTGTAGGTACTATTTTGCTATTTTGTTCACATGGGCTAGATTTACAAAAATGCATCGGGCCATTTATTGGCTTCCTTTTTGAGAGCTTAGACTGGAACAAACCAAGCACTACAACAAAATGATTTAAGGGTTTGCAAGTTCCTACCTTATGACGGAATTTGAGATAAAAGAGTTGGGTAAAACCAAATTTTACTTAGGCCTGTTGCTAGAGCATTTCCCCGAAGGAATTTCTGTGCACTAGCTAGTATACCTATAATAGTAAGATCCCTTGATGTGAATAAAGAGTCATTCAGATGAAGGATGGAAAATAAGGAAGTCTTAAGACCTGAAATTTCATAGTTAAGCGCCCTAGGGGCACTTATGTATCTTGCGAATTGCAGCAAGCCTGATAATGCATTCACTGTAAATTGTTAGCTAGACATAGTGCAGCTCCAACCAAAAGGTATTAGGTTGGTGTCGCAGATTTTGCACTGTGGTACCCTCCGTCAGAGAAATGTGAGACATGTGGCGGCTCGCGAAAGCAGCAGCGATCCGCCCTCTCGCCAGCGCCGCCTCGGCGGCTCGGGCGAGCAAAGGGCGTCGAGTAGGGGCTAGCGGTTGGCTCACTCCTCGGAGGGCCTGTCGGGTGGAATACGCCGACAGGGGCGCGCCAGGTAGGGGGCTAGCGGTTGACTCACCCTGCCATCTCTCCGACGGATCCTTGTCTTCCATCCGAAAGGACTGCGCTTCCGGTGATGGCGGGTTCGCACTTGCAGCAGAAAGGGGTGGCGGAGGCTAGCAATGCTCAGGACACGTCCCGGCGCTCCCGTTGGATGACAGATCGTCTCACACCACCTCTGGGGGAGGCGGCAGTGCCCCCTGGCGGCGGTGGAGCATCCAGTTCGGCGACGGTTGGCCATGGAGGCAGCCACCCCGGCCCAGATGCTCCATGCGGTCCGTCTCCTCTTGGACCACCCTCCAGTGGAACTCACAGTAGACACTCCGGCCACGCCGTGGCTTTGGGACATTGCTGGCCTCATCGATGCGCGCCCGGGCCCATGTGGGATGCCCGACAGTCGCATCGCCGGTGCTCCTCAGTCAAGGGTGCGTGCTGACCGCACCCAAGCTTCCAGCCACCCGAGCGGGAAGCGCTCTGGCTAGAAATGCCAGAGCAAAGGAAAGGGAGTGCAAGACGCGGGTCCCGGTTCTGCTGGGAGCCGTGAGGACCTGAGGGTTCATCTGGAGAAGCGTCGCCGGTGGAACGGCGATGATTTGCGTGATCACCTGCAGCGCCGTCGCGCCCAGGGGCAAGGCTGCGACAGGCGAATGGCTTCTGGGGATGAGAGCTCCTCCCATGACTCTCACCTTCGGAGCAAGGAGGAGGTCCACTCCTCCAATTCTTTCGGGAGTCGCGATCCGCACTTTCTCGATGCGGTCTCCGGGCCGGGTTCGTGGACGGATGATTCCTACTGGTGCCGGGTTTTCGACGGCTACGCCGCGTGGCGTGGCCTGAAAGGTTTCGCCCGGCATCCATGGAGAAGTACGACGGCACCACCAACCCGAAAGAATTCTTGCAGATCTACACAATGGTGGTGCGACAAGGGTCCGAAAAGGCTATGGCCAATTACTTCCCAATGCCTTTGACGGGTCCGCCTTGTCTGGTCGCTGAACCTCCCGCAAGGATCGGTACACTCGTGGGAGGAGTTATGCGGCCCTTTCGTCGCCAATTTCCAGGGCTCATACACACAACCGGGTGTGGAGGACGATCTCCACGCCCTCGAGCAGGAGAGAGGGGAATCGTTGCGCGAATTCATCCGATGATTCAACCATTGTCGCAACACGATCCCCTGGATTTTCGAGCAGTCGGTCATCATTGCCTTTCGGAGAGGCGTTCGAGACCACAAAATGCAGGAGAAAATGGCCACCCGCAACAACACCACTACCTCCGAGCTGTTCTCCCTGGCGCATAAGTGCGCGAGAGCAAAGAAACTGGGGGTCAGGTTAGACCGCACCGCAATCGCATGCGAGACGGCTGTGAATTCAAGGGTTCGCCCACGAACAAGAGGACGAAGAGGCGCAAGGCGGTCGAGACCAGGTGGGTCCTGACCGCTGAGTGCGAGCCCAAGGACACCAAGCCGCGAGGGCGTGACCGCCGTGACCGGTGGGATGATCGCCGAGGTCGGAGAGACGACTGCCGCAAGGAGAAGGAGGGTAGGCCCTACTACCCTATCCACCAGTCCAACACCCATGACTTGGCCAGCTGCCAGGTTGTGAATAACATGGTGGAGCAGCGGCTCAAGGAGCGCTGTCCCCGCGACAACGACCAAGACGAAGATCCTACCCCGCTGGCCTTCCAGCAGGTAGACCACACTGTGGAGTACATCCACGGTGGCTCGGCCACCTACCCCTCCAACACGACATATAAACAGCTGATGAGGGAGGTGTGTGCCACGGTGCCGAGCTTGGGGGTGAGTCGGATGCTGAAGTGGTTGGAGGAGCCGATCACCTTCAGTCGGGCCGACCACCCTGAGAGGACTGCCGGCTTGGGTCACCTCTCGATCGTGGTCTCACCCATGATCCGGAACGTGAAGCTTGGGCGAGTGCTAGTGGACGAAGGGAGCTCCATTAACCTCCTGTCCTCCAAGGCATTCCGGGCGCTCCAGATATCCCGGCAGGAGTTGTGCCCGGGCTTGCCCTTTTATGGAGTCGCCCCGGGGGCTGGCTCAGTGCCCCTGGGCCAGGTGCGTCTCCCCGTCACCTTCGGAGAGGAAAACAACTACCGTACGGAGATGGTAGATTTCGAAGTTGTCGACTTCGACCTCCCATACAACGCCCTGTTTGGCCGACCGGCGTTGGCCAAGTTCATGGTGGTAACCCACTATGTCTACATAGTGGTGAAGATACCGGGGCCTGGTGGCACCATAGTCGTCAAGGTGGATCGGCCGGAAGCCTTGCGTTGCCACAAGCACACACTAAACCTGGCTGGCACCACTTGTGCAAGGCAGGCTGATGCCGCCTATCCAGGAGCCCCTCCGGCGAAGACCCATGCCTCGCCTGGCTCTGCGGGCGAGGTTGAGGTGGTCTCCCTAAGCGTGGGCAAGCCCGGGAAGACCGTCAACATTGGTGTCTGCCTCAGTGCCAAATAGGAAGACGCGCTCGTCACCTTCCTCCGGTCTAACTCTAACGTGTTTGCCTAGCAACCGTCCGATATGACTGGGGTCCCTAGGGAGGTGATCGAGCACCGACTGGCAACGCTCCCAGGAGTGTGCCCGGTCTGACAAAAGGTCCGGAGACAGGCACCAAAGCAGCAAGATGCCATTCGGGAGGAGGTAGAGAAGCTGCTGCGCGCAGGGATTGTTAGGGAAGTCTCTCATCCTGAGTGGCTTGCCAACCCTGTGCTTGTCAAGAAATCCAACGAGAAGTGGCGAATGTGTGTCGACTTCACCGACCTCAATAAGGCTTGCCCGGCGATCTCACCTTCTACCATGCGCGCCGATCTCATCGCCGACTCCACGGCGGATGCGAGTCATTGCTTTTCGGACGCCAGACTCGGGTACCACCAGATTAGCATGGCGGTAGAAGACGAGGAGAAAACCACTTTTGTAACCCCCATCGGTGTTTATTGCTATATCAGAATGGCTTTTCGGTTAAAAAATACTGGTTCTACTTATCAAAGCGCCATGCATATTTCTTTCCATCTGCAGATAGGGCGAAATCTTGAGGTGTACGTCGATGACTTGGTTGTGAAAGTTAAGAAGAGCGAAGAATTGATCGAAGACCTAGAGGAATCCTTCGCTAACCTCTGAAAGAATTGCTTAAAGCTCAACCCCGAGAAATGTGTGTTCGGCGTACCCTCTGGGAAGCTGTTAGGATTCCTCGTGTCTAGCCGGAGCATTGAGGCCAATCCTGATAAAATAGCGGCCATCGAGCACATGAAGACGCCGGCTCGGCTCAAGCAGGTGCAATGCCTTGCTGGTCGCCTGGCATCCCTCGGGCGATTCATCCTGGGTCCGTTCTCTTGGCCCTGCAAACCATCCCGCTCTCTTGGTCGCTCATGGTCCGGGGCCGATATCCTGGGTCCGTTCCCACGGGCCATAGGGGGCTTCACCCATCTGTTCGTCGCCATCAACAAATTCACCAAATGGGTAGAAGCCGAAGCAGTGCGCGCCATCACTGCTTCCGTTGCTGTCAAATTCATGCACGAAATCTTCACCCGCTTTGGAGTCACTAATCGTATCATCACCGACAACGGCACTCAATTCACCAGCGCGGCATTCCTGGAGTTTTGTGAAGAGATGGGCACCAAGGTATGTTTTGTTTCGGTGGCCTATCCAAGAAGTAATGGCCAAGCGGAGCGCGCCAACGCGCTGGTGTTGAGGGGCCTCAAGACCAAAGCATTTGATCGACTCTATAAGCGGGGGCGCGGTGGACAGAAAAACTCCCAGCTGTGCTGTGGTCACTTCGAACCACACCCAACCGGGCGACTGGAGAAACACCTTTCTTCCTGGTCTACGGAGCAGAAGCCGTCCTTCCGTCCAAGCTGTCGCTCGACTCCCCGCGCATTTCGACGTTCAGCGAGGAGGGCCAGGAAGACCACCGTAGGGAAGAAGTCAACCTTCTGGAGGAGGTGCGTGACCGGGCGGCCTTGCGTGATGCTCGGTACCAGCAGAGTCTCAGGCGGTACCACGCCACCCGGGTTTGCAAAGAGAACATCGCGAAGGCGACTGGTCTTGCGAGAATTCAAGCGCATGCTTGTCAGAATAAATGTCTCCCTTGTGGAGAGCCCTTTAAGGTGGTCTCATCTCCGACCGGCATTTTTGACACATCAAGACGGTCAAGAATTAGCAAACTCCCAAAATCTGGAGATGTTGCGAAAATTTTATCTCTAAAAACTATAAGTACTTGGCAGTTTGCGTCGATCAGCTACAAGGGTGGGGCTTTCCCCAAGCTGATCGGCAACAGCCAATGATTAGTGGCGTTGTTTCGCCTTATTAGTTCTGGGTCTATCTGTTTTGTTTTTCCTAATTGTGCCCCGATGGGTAGCATTTGGCGTGGTTGTCATTAGTACCGATTGTTTGGTAGCTTCTTGTTGACATGAGGTAACACCCAATGTTTGCGTCGGGCGGGGACGGGCGACCAGGGGGCGAGAGCGGCACGGTGGTCCAATGCGGCTAGCACCGCGAACACCGCAGGCCCAAAACCACCCCTGGGAACCTGCTACCTTGACACGCAACGCCGTGGGTTGGTTACAAAAAATCACAAGGGCTTAAGTTCCAAACAGAAAGGGACCATGACAATCCTGCGCGGGGCCTTATGTTCTTTTAGCCTATTTCCCGCGTGTCCTGCGTAACGTCTACTTGTGTTTGCAGTGCCTGGGTGCAATTGCAGATAAAGTGCCAAAACATTGGCCTAATCTAAACGTCCGAGATTGCATTACGGCAAGCCTGGGGGCTGGTCGCCCGACGTTGGGTCAAGCAAACACAAGTGAATTTGAATAAGCAAACATTCAGGTAAAGGCGAAAGATGGTAATTCCATTAACTTGACTAAAAAGTTTGTACAGGGTTACAGAAAAGCAAACAAAACAAAGGCAGCGGCCCGGGTCATCAGTTATCGTTGGCAACCTCGATGTGCCCGGTGTCCTCCTCCGCTTCTGCCTCCACCACTGCCGTGTCAAGGTCTGGGTCCTCCACCGTCATCACTCGCCACGTGTTCGCACCTCACGCACGCAGCGCCACACTGGCCTCGTCTCCCTCGATGCTGGCCACGATGGCTATTGATCGGCGAGGCGTCGATGAGTGGCGCATGCAGTTAGCACGAACATCGCGGCGGCAACCACGACCTCCTGCCTTTCTCGGGCGGACCGGGCGGCCAAGGCGGCAGGCAAGTCACTGAGGGCCTCGACTATCCGGGTGATGCCATGGGCATACTGCAAGGCCGTAGACTCCAGCGGCTCGCGAAGATCCACCCCCAGCGGCTCCATGCACCTCGCCATGCGCCGGTAAGCGGACTAGAGCATGATGATGAGGTTGTGCAGTGTGCGATGCAACTCGTCCACCGCCTACTTCTGCGCCGCCTCGGCCTGTTATGCCCGGGAGAGCAGGGCCACCCTGGGCCGCTTCTCTCACGGGCAGAAGAAGACTCACCCTTCTCCCTCTCTCCGTTAGTTTCCTCAAATGGCACCACCATCGCCGCTGGCCATTTGCACTTTATACTGGTGGGCCGTGAGAGAGGGCACCGAGATGCGCGCGCCGCTAAGTTCAGCGAGTAGCGCAGCCAGGCGGGGGGTTGAAGTGGTGACAATGGCTGGGGCAAGGTGCCCGGAAGTGCTGGCATCGACGACTTCGCTTGGGCCGCCGAGGCGCCGGGTGGCCTCGGCGAAGTCCTCACACGCCAGAGGCACGTGGGTGTCTGCTTTGTCGGAGCACCATGAGGGGCCACCCTTGGAGGTGACCGGAAGCTGAAGGACGCCATTGGGAGTGCAAGCCTGCCCTGGCGGGCGGTGGCAGAAACCTTCGGTGCCGATGGGATCGGTGCCGATGACGTTGGTGCCGGTGAAGTCAGTGCCGAAGGAGTTGGCATCGGCGCGGCCGGTGCCGGAGCAGGGGCGGTGGATGTCATCGCCCCTGATGAAGATCCCACCACCTCGGTCGCGCTTGGGGGAGCGGTCGAGTCGGTGGCGGCAGGTGTCCGGTTCTCGGTGCGAGACCTCTTGGGGTCCGCACTCGTGGCATCCGGAGGGCATGGCGCTTGCTCGCTCCGATTGTTTGGCCGGGCCAGTCCTCGATCACCAAGGGACCCATGGCTTCAAAGACCGAAGGGTTAGAGAGTCCATCGCGGGAAACCCACTTATGAACTGGAGCCGCTCCACGAACTCCAGATCTCAGAGCGGCCGGGCCCCGACGGGGAAATCTAGGCCGCTCGGCATTGGCGGGAGCAGCCCGGCCAGCCATTTGGAGATGGCAGGGCCATCCAAGTTCCCTGCGTCTGGCGGGAAAAAGGAAGACAAAATCGTTGGTTGATGGCAACCACAGAAGAAAATAATAATACGTCCATAAGGGGAACAAGAACTTACGGCCTGGGTGCGTGCAGGTCATGTCGTCGTCACCCATGTATTGCCATGCAGAACGGGCACGTCGACGAAGGGGGCTGATCCTCCGAGCTACAAAGTCCCAGACTACCAACGCCCTGGTCGATAGGCGGCTTCAGCAATGGGTTGATGCGGCCGCCATCGCCAGAGCTCGCTGTCTCCTCGACGGCGAGCTCCAACTCTCGAGCTTTCACCGGCGTGCGTGCATCCCGAGAGCGCCGACCCATTTGTCGTCACCAACAGACAACCAATCGCCCGCCATGCCTTCCAGCTGGACTTCGTCTCGAAGGAATGTAGCGCAATAATCTCGGTCTGGGAGACGGAAACGGCAACTCCCCGTGATCTCGCCATCGGCGGAGCCGCGAAGAATGTAGAAGAAGGAAAGAGAGGAAGATTGGGCGGTACCCCTACGAACATCTCGTAGAGGTACGTGAAAGTGGAAAGGATGAGAACAGAATTGAGAGTAAGATGAAGGTGATGGATTTCATAGAAATGGAGGACGATGAGGAGGAATTCGGAGAAAGGCGGCACCAGGCCCACCAGCAATCCCTAGGTGAAGACGATGATCTCCCCTGGTTCGCATTGCGGTGCAAGGGTTCCACGGCGAAGACGGAGGGAACCCTCGGTCGCGATCTTGGAGAGCTTAGCCGTCCTCTCCCCGTCGACGGAGGAAGATGGGAAGGATTGCACCATTAGAGCAAAAGGAAGGTTTTCGAGCAAAGGAGTTGAAGAGGCAAGAAGGCAAGAGCGCAGAAGGCGAAAGAAAGAGCGTAAACCTCTTTGGTCGTGGGTGCGCGTATATATAGGCCCCTCGCACCGACGGTTCGCGAAAAGGCAAAAGTACACGACGTTTCGGGTCCCAAGAAAAATCGGCAGAAGCGGAGAGGACCAAGACGGTTGCATACTCAGAAGTGGTGGGCTCATCCAGGAACGCACCAACATTAAATGAGGCCTAAAAGAAACTGACGCGTGTTCCAGGATAGGCCCAGGGGCTACTGTTGGCGTACTTTGCACCAAGGTACCCTCTCCGTCGCAGAAATGTGAGACAACGTGGCGGCCTGGCGAGCAAGCGGGCGATCAGGCCCCTCTCACCAGGTGTCGACCCACGTGGCACCCTGACGAGAAGGCAGCGATCAGTTCTCTCGCAGGCCGCGTCCATTAACATGGCGGCTCTGACGAGCGCAAGCGATCCGGCCCCTCTCATTGGCGTCGACCCTCGTGGCGGCGGCGAAAGCAGGGTAGGCGATCTGCGTCGGCCCCGTGGCGACCTGGCAAGTAGGCGAGCAGTCAAGCCCCTCTCGTCAGGTCGTGTAGGCGGCCAAAAGGATGGGAAGAAGGCTTCGCCTCGAAGCCTCCTTTCCCTGACACACCATGTCAAAGTCATTGATTGCGTGTAATGCCGCTGACGGCACGGTAGCCTGTTCCTCTAACATCTCTTACCAAACCCGTCGCAGGCCAGTCACTTCCTGGGCGGACCGGGCGAGGCCATGCTGTGACGTTGATAATGAGGCTTAGGGGTAAGGCTACAGTGACAGGTGTAATAAATGAAGTGTAATCAGTATAATGTCACCCTCTCACCTGCCCAAGCCAGCCCAGTCTATATAAGGGAGCTCTGGTGCATGGGAGCAGGGGGTCGGTCGAAAGACTAAAGAAGAAACAAGCAGAAAAGCCTAAGGAAAAAACCTTGTAACCAGCCCCACATACATCAACAAAGATCTAGCAGGACGTAGGGCTGTTACCCACACCAGGGGCCCAAACCTGGGTACATTGTTATGTTCTTTGATCTGTTGATCCCAGGATCCCCTGGGAGAGCCATTAGGTTGTCCAGCCGCGAAGACGCCCTCTAACCGAACTTTACTCTCCGTCCTCAGAGGGTCTGTCAGGTGGAATATGCCGACAGTTGGTATCAAGACTTTTCTTAGATACCTTCAAGGCACACAAGATCTTGGATTATTTTTTTGGAAGGAGACACGACCATAGTGCAAAATCTCATAATGGGTTTGTATTTATCTATGATGGTACAGCCATTTCTTAAAAGTCTTTTAAGTAGATCGTGGTAGTTACTTTTATGAACCATTCAGAGATAATAGTATTATATGAAGCCTCACGTGAATATGTTTGGCTAAGATATGTGATTAGCCATACTCAGAAGTCATGTGGCAATAATACCGTTGATACCCCCACAATTATCTATGAAGATAATACTACTTGTGTTGCACAAATGCAAATGGGTTATGTAAAAAGTAATATTACGAAGCATATTGCCTCCAAACTTTTCTATCCTCATGGACTCTAGAAGAATAGTGAGGTAAAGATCCTGCAAACTCATTCATGTCAAAATCTAGCTAATTTATTCATTAAGTCTTTGCCAATATCTAGTTTCCTAAGATGTGTTTGTGACATAGAGAGATACAGATTTTAAAGGGAGTAAATCCCTGAACTACATAATCCAAGAGATTACAAATTGCGCTGTTTTTCACTTAGTGAGTTTTTCTAAAGTTTTCTCACATGAAGGTTTTTAACAAGGCAATAAATGTAACACAATATGCGGATGGAATGTACTCTTTTATCTATCCTTTTTTCCACTAGGTTTTTTTGGAGTTTTTGATGAGGCATATGCATGACACGGTATTCACCCTATGGGGAGTGTTGAGATAGAACTGAACTCTAGAGTTTGGTGGTCGAATTCTGAAACTACTACTAGGAGGTTTTGGCTACAAATAGTACCCTATTTGTCAAGATGGTGCCATCCTCAACAAGTTAGTCAGGGTGGATAAAATTGAGTTTAAGTTGTGTTGTGTGGTGCAATGTGGGGTTGATGTCATCAGGAGGACCTACCTGTAAGTGTGTGCAGAAAGGGGCTGAAAAGGGAGAGTTGCTTGTATTTGGAGACAATGAATAGAAATGACGAAACTCTCATTTCCTTCCCTATTCTTCTTCTTTCTCTCGTTACCCGCATGAAGTGAGTTTGATCTCATGTCACGACGTTCGCTGGTGGCCAAGGGACCTTACAATCTGGTATCAGAGCTGTGTACAATCGAGGATCCATCGGTCTTGAGTTGTAAAATTTTGGAGGAGGGTTCGGGAATTTGAGGTGAACCTCTGGTTTGCTTCAATGATCCCTATGAAATCCCCAAAATCTGGTTGGTTCGACTTGACAAACAATCAGCACAATTCCTCCAAAACCCTCAGTGCAAACCCGATTCGTTTTGGAGGCGATGGGCGAAGTGGTGACACACGTGGACAAGAAATGGGGAATGGTGAAGGAGAGTATTGATCTATTTTTTGCCAAGGTAGAGGCGATGGAAGCGATGCAGCAACAAATGGCCACGCAGATAGAGTTGGCAGCCAAGGTGACCGATAAGCAGGCTCGTGAGCAACAGACGATGGTCAAGCAATTGGAGGCAATGACCTAGGCAGTGGAGAGAATCACCGTTGAAGGCCTGACGGTAAACACCTAACGAATTAAGAAGGGAGACGATGCCAATGGCCGACAAGCAGAAGGCACTCTTGACCCCAGCACCAACAAGGGGTGTGGGCTAGTTCCCAAGTGCCACTATTACAGACACCGTCTGGGGAAAACACCAACTGCTTGATGGATGGTGACACCAACTATTCCGGGGGTTCATCGCTCGCGCACAGTGAACGAGGTAGTTTCGCTCGTAATCCTTTACCCAAGCTTTCATTTCCCAAGTTTGACGCGGACAATCCAAGGATTTGGAGAGAAAAATGCATCGATTACTTTAAAACGTTCAATATAGCTGAGGCATTATGGGTGACAGCTGCTACTCTTCATATGGAAGACAATGCAACAAAATGGTTACAAGCATTCAGGTTAAGGCATGACCTGGGGGATTGGGAGCAGTTTATTTTGGTAGTGGAGAAGAAATTCAGTGCCTATGATCATCGAAAATCTTTGGATGATATGCAGGAGCTTAAGCAAACCAATTATGTCAAGGAATATCAAAAACAATTTGAATAAGTTATGTACCAAATTTCTATGTTTAATCCGCATATGATGAAGAGTTCTTTGTATCTCAATTCATTAAGGGGGCTAAAAGATGAATTAAGAGGACCAGTTCAAAGTCAGGTACCAGAATTAGTGGAACGGTCTGCATTATTAGCACGGGTTCAACAGGATATCCAAGATAGAATGAAGAGTGGTAAATTGAAACTGGCAAGAGGTCGGGATAACTCAGGGGGAGCTAAAGTTGAACAACCACGAAATGCAATTAAGTGGGGCCAAGGGGAACTATGGAGGTCACGACAGTTAAGGGAATATCGCAAGGCAAATGGTCTATGCTATCAGTGTGGTGAGAAATATGAGCTAGGTCATCACCTCCAATGCAAGAAACATGGACAAGCACAGGTGCATGCAATGGGGGGTAGAAGAGCATAATGACTGGTTGCTAGATGATGTTTTAGATATGTTGGAAGTAGCAGATATGGGGGGCAACAAACAGTATAAGTTGTCACTCAACGCTGTAAGGTGGACGGAAGAGGTAGAAACAATACAGCTTGTCAAAAATCAAGTTATGATAATTTTGATTGATTCAAGCAGTTCGCACAGTTTTGTGAATGAAGGGTTCTTGCAACGGCTGATTTATGTTCCAATTAGGGCAAAACCGATACAGGTTAGAGTGGCAAATGGCGAAATTCTGCATTGTGATCATTGGGTGCAAGGCATGGAGTGATGGATTAAGGGTCATACTTTCAAAACCGATATGCAAGTGCTAGAGTTAGGTGCTTGTGATGCTATACTTGGCATGGACTAGCTTAAAAGATATAATACAATGAATTGTCATTGGAAGAGCAAAACTGTAGAGTTTTGAGTATGGCGGATGAACAATAATGTTACAAGGAGTGTGTTCGTCTCAGTGTAGTGAAATTCATAAATTACCAACAAAATAGTATATCAAATGGTAGAAGGGCAACGAAGTTTGGGCGATGGTGTTGGTCAAAGAACAATAGAAAGAAAAAGGGACTGATGTACCTTCTAAAATTGTTGAGGTGCTCCGACAGTATGAGGATGTATTTGGGGAACCGAAGAGCATACCTCCCTCTCGTGAATATCATCGTTCCATACCATTGATCCCAAACTTTACTCCTATAAATTCCAGACCTTATCAGTATTCACCACAACATAAAGATGAAATTAAGAGGCAAGTTGAAGAAATGTTGAAATCGGGTATGATTAAGCGCAGCATGAGTCCTTTTGCCTCTCCAGTTTTGTTGATCCAGAAAAAGGACGGCTCATGGAGATTTTGTGTAGACTACCGCTATCTAAATGATCTTACCATCAAAAACAAATTTCCAATACCGGTTATAGATGAGCTGTTGGATGAGTTGGTGGGCACAAAGTACTTCTCAAAGTTGGATTTAAGAGCGGGCTATCATCAAATTCGAATGAAAGTAAAAGATGAAGAAAAGAAGCTTTCAAAACACACCATGGCCATTATCAATTCAGGGTGATGCCATTTGGGCTCACTAATGCACCGGCGACGTTTCAATGTTTGATGAACTCAGTTTTAAATCCATATCTGTGCAAGTTTTCCTTAGTGTTTATAGATGATATGTTGATTTATAGCCCCAATTTGCATCAACACGCAAAACACCTAGGGTTGGTCCTAGAACAATT
Source organism: Guadua angustifolia (assembly GCA_036346375.1). Lineage (NCBI taxonomy): Eukaryota > Viridiplantae > Streptophyta > Magnoliopsida > Poales > Poaceae > Guadua > Guadua angustifolia. The sequence goes on from CM070510.1 coordinate 56,100,712, forward strand.
GAGTAAACATCAATTTTTGGTCAAGCACTCTAAGTGTTCATTTGCCCAACGGCAATTGGAATATTTGGGACATATAATTTCATATCAAGGCATGGCAACTGACCCTCAGAAGACACAAGCAATGATAGATTGGCCGACCCTGACAACGGTTTCAGAACTCCGCTCTTTCTTGGGTCTAATAGGGTATTATAGAAAATTTGTTTGTAACTATGGAATAATTGCAAAACCATTGACAAATCTTTTGAAGAAGGCATGTAACATCCCAAAATTTGGAGCTTTGGAATGTTTAAAATAAAAAATGAACCATTTGCCTTGTTCTCGAATTAATCAAAGCTTAATTGGAATTTTCTAAGATAAAGAAGATTTAATTTAATTAATATGTGCATCAAACTAAAGGTTTCCAGTTTTTGTTGGGTTCCTTGTGCTCCAAGGAATTTTTTTGAATTTTTGAAGATTTTTTTTGAATTTATTTGGTATTTATTTGAATTTATTTGGAGTTATTTGAATTCCTAGAATTTATTTATTCGGAAAATATTTTTATTCTCAAAAATCCGTTCAGGCCGAATCCTTTGCCGGCCCATTCCTATGCTCCTCCTCCTGGCTTTGTCTCCGCGATTGCAAATTTCAGCCAATTTCGCTTCAAAATGCCGCGCCCATAGCCGTGTGATCTTGATCCAATGCTCCCCGTAGAGCCACGCAGACGCCGTTGAGCACCGCCCGATCACCGCCACGCGTTCGGCTGAGATTCGGCCACGTTGCCCGCACCACGTCACCGTCGTAACCCTAAACCTAGCCACGCCGCCACTCAGAGTTTGTGCCGCGCACGCCTCCCGGGGCTATTTAAAGCCCCGAGGACCTCCGTATGAGGTTCCCACTTGCACACGTCCCGCCGACTTTCTCCGTCGCCGAGGTCTTTGCCGTCACGGAGATCGAGCTCGCCGAAGTTTCTTGCCGCCCGAATACCTTCTGCCGCCATTTTCTTCATCGCCAGTGCATCTCTGCCGCTACCGGTTGCACCCTTGTGTTGCCCGCGAAGCCCTCTTCCAGATCCACTGTGTCTTTCGCCTGATCCAGTGCTGTTTCGCCGCATTGTGGTTCGTCTCCCTCAGGTGCGGTGAGTTTGCTCCGCCGCTCGCTGTCGACTCCCATGGTGAGTTGTGGGCCGTCCGATCATCTGCCAACGCACCCGATGGCGCCACGTCTTCACCGTGCCTCCCTTGCGTTGCTGTCGTCCGATCTAGTAACGCCTCCGGATGTGCGACACGCGGCCAGTCCGCGTGGCCGCCTCGTCATCACCCAGTCAGCCTCCGAGTCAGTGCCGCGTGTGCGCCCAATCAGCCGCCACATCAGCCCTAGATCCCGTGTGGCGTCCGCATCAGCGTGGTCCGCCCCGTCGCCCTGTGAGCCCTCGGTAAACCCAGTCTACCGTGGACCGTCTCACTGACATGTGGGCCCCATGTGTCAGCGTTATTCCATTTTTCTTTTTCTGTTTTTTTTCCAAAAATCCAAAATTCCAGCCAATCAGGTTCAGCCACGTCACCCCTTAGATTTTCTCTGATTTTCTCTCCCGAGGAACTTCCAAGAGCCCATTCTCCTTCATTCGAACTCCGATTGGAGTGATTCAAATTTCTAAATTTTTGTAAAATCGAGATTTACCTTCCAGAGCCATTTATTTTCAGTTTTGAGCTTGTTTGTATATCTATTTTGTATTTATTTGGTTTCATTGCTTTCTTTTTTGGTAGACGCGAATTCCGAGGAAGCGAACGGAGACTTTGAAGACCAAGATTCAGCACTTGATTAGCAAGGCAAGTCGTAACCTTTGATCATATTGAACCCATGTTTGCAAAAGTAATTTGTTTTATATAATTGCATGCTATTTGTGTATCAATGCTAGTTTATGGGAGTAGCTATTCACGATTGTCATTATGTCACCTTGATTATTGGAATGCCATGTATCCATTGTCAACTTTAGGATGGGACATTACTAGTTGGACATAATCATAATACCATTATTGGGTTATCGTAGCTATGCTTAGCCATGCTTAGTTATGCGATGGGATTCATATCACATAAGAATTAATGTTAATCTTGACTTAATGAGATATGGAATTGTGGTCATTGGCCTTGTTGTAAAACTTATTGTACCATGGCGGGGATGCCATTGGTCTTGGTTGAACAAAATGTTTTCCGTCAGCAAGTGATCGTGCGATGGCAGTGCTTTCACTACAAGAAATAGGGGAAAATTCGTGGGCTAAAAAACCCATGAATTTATATATTTAAATTCGGTTTATATAAAACCCACATATTTAATTAAATTGTGGGAAAAAACCCACGAATTTATATATTTAAATTAAATCGGTTTACGCAAATACCCACGTATTTAACTAAATTTGTCATTATTTTATTAATAGCGCGCGAATTTAATTAAATTAATTGTAGGCCACCTAGCCCACGAATTTAACAGATGTGTTAACCCTATTGTGCACCCAGCGTCTCCCTCGATCTCTCTCTTCGCTTTCGGTTTTTCTCTCTTTCTCTTCGCTCGCTCTCACCTTGATCACCTTGCCCCCCGCCCAAGATCCGCCTCTACCATGTATGCTGCCGTGCCACTTGCCGTCCGTTCCCCGCCACTGGCCCCCACTGTACTTACCCGTCATTGCCTTGCTTCATTGCTTCCGCGCCGCCGCCCCCATCAGGTTAGGGCAGGTTACTGCCTCTGCTAACATCAGGATGGGCTACCTGACCTTTTTCCTTCATCTCACATTTTACTAGGAATCTGTTAAATCAAGGCATCCTCAGCTTCATTATGAGTCAAAACTATACATGCTTCTGCAAGGGGGAAGTAAGTATCAATACGAGAACTTGTTTTGTTTATGTAATGTTGAACTGTTGCCGTTCCTCCATATGTGCTAGATGTGCTTTAGATGTTAAACCCTAGTTTAATCCTTATATAAAAGTTATCATTGTGAAATCAGTTCTAAAACAATTATATGGTTATTCCCTAGTAATAATTGAAAGATGGATAAATACTCTTTTAAGTTGAAACCGTAAATAATCAGGCCTATTTTGTAGCATCATGCCCCTGCTTCACTAATCATGCAATTTTATGATAGGTCAATGCACGATTGGTGGCTGCAGAAGAAGCTCTTGCATTATCGATATGGACTATGGCTACAGTTTGTCGTGCTTTGTCTCTGGAAAGTGTATGTTGTATTACTCGCAATTCCAGGTTCCACTTATGCAGTTCCGTTTATTTGCATTATTCTTCCCCATTTTAAGACTAGTCATTTTGTAACAGGAATTATGTAGTAGAGCTGTAGAAGGGATCATAATAAAGTTGCATCTCTGTGACTTTTTTTCTTTCCTTTTCTTTCTTGAGTACCACAACAACGCCTAGACATTTATATAAGTGATAATAGCCATCATGGTTGACTACGTGTGCATAAATTCATTATTTTTTAACTGCAGGTGCTAGCATTATTTGCTGGAGTTCTGTTGGAGAAGCAAATTGTGGCAATATGCCCAAATCTGGTATGGTTTTTCAAGCACTCGAGCCTTGTAAGAGTGTTGTCTGGTTTTATGCTATCCTTATTACTGATGATTCTAATGTCTCTCTCAAATGCTTGAATGCAGGGTGTACTATCAGCAATTGTTTTGTCAATTATACCGATGATAAGGCCATTTCAGTGGCAAAGTTTATTGCTTCCCATAAGTATTATTGTTTCCTGTAAGTTGTAAGTTTTTCTCCAATTTTGATTTTTAGGAATACTATGTTAGTAACTTCAGTTTTGTCGGGGTGGGACTGTGGGAGCTTCGGCTTCGATTTGCTTGTTTTTGCATTTTGTTCAGTTTTGCCTATTTTTCTGCTCATGTTTATTGTATCTTATCATTTTTTATAAGCATGAAGCATCTGTTTTCTGTGTAACTGAATAGCTGCCATTTACCAGTGAAGCTACTGGATTGCCCTTGATGCTAAATTTGAAAAATTGGTCATTGCCTTTTTCATTAGCTTTGCATTAATTTGTAGCTGAACTTTTTTTTGTAGAATAGAATTTGGTAACTAAAATAGACAAGTGCCATGAACAAGTCATGGGCTTCGTTGAGTTGGTCAGATCTGTTCTTTTCTTTGATATGTTCTACCATAACTCAAAGTTTTACTAATATTTCGTCAAAACAATGAAATTGTGAATGATGAAGCTTTTGATTCAGTGTATGCGACAGTTCATATGTTGATCAAATTAAGAATAAGTTTGGCGAATTGTTTTTCTCTATTTGCACATGTTGCCCAACCATAGGCATGTGTTTCCCTGGAACATATATATTCATGTTGAGAAATACTTTGAATTTTTAACTCAAAGAGTGTGATTGATTTGTAGCTAATACATCTGTATGCTTCCCATTACTGTTCTGTTTTAAGGTACAAGCATTTACTTTTTCAGGTTTTACCAAGAAAATTGGTTGATTTTATTGATGCCTCCGTCCCTTTCATTGTAAGTTTTGACTGTTCTTCGGAGCTCATTTATTTGGTTCATGCTCTTTCAAAGCAATGACCACAGTTGCCAATATGAAGCTCATTTATATGATAGATTCTCGGTATTAGCTAAACTTTGAGTGATTATCTGTTTTCTTCTACAGGTTGGTGTCCAACATAAACCCCCTGATATCAAGATGAAAGCATCTACTCTTGTCAGAATCAATGTTCAGAAAGATCAGGCAAGTGTGACATGTTCTTTCCTGATAATGAAAACTATCTTGGGAAAGGAATGTCTAAACCATTGCTTTTTTTTGGTAAAAAGTGAATTATTGAACTGTTGCCGTTCCTCCATATGTGCTAGATGTGCTTTAGATGTTAAACCCTAGTTTAATCCTTATATAAAAGTTATCATTGCGAAATCAGTTCTAAAACAATTATATGGTTATTCCCTAGTAATAATTGAAAGATGGATAAATAATCTTGTAAGTTGAAACCGTAATCTTAAAGTACTAGCCTTTTTGTATTCCAGCATGTACATATCCTTCTTCTCTCTCTGTGGGCGTTAGAATATGTATATGGAACACCCTAGCACGGTGACTTAGTTTAGTGTGTAAGTGTTGTTACTTTAGTGTGTAAGTGTACAAACAGATTTGTGAATTGACCAAGGTTGGCCCATTTGGTTCAACTCTAGATTTCCTTGGTTCTTTCCTGTGTTATGTGCATCAAGCTAAAAAAAAGTGACATGTCATTTTCTTTTGTATAGACATTGATTTTGTGGTCAAATGGTAATACTTTTTCAGTAATAATCAATTAAAATACTCAATATGCTGATATGCTAATGGGCTAATGGCTGTCCAGATGCATGTTTTCAACAGTGTTGTACTGTTGTTATAATGTATTCATTGTGCTTAATTGGATTTAACTTTTTGTTACATTTTGGTATAATATTGCACAGCTCTTACTTTAACGGTTTATCTTTCTACCCTCCCAACAGATCAATATTGAAGGTGATCTGATGATAAAACAATATCCGCACTTCATGGATTGTAAAGCATATTCTTCCTACCATTCGACATCCATATTGGGCAGAATATATGATGAAGCAGACAATGTAATATTGCTACAATCTGAGAATGTTCGGCCAATTTGTAAGTTCTTTCTAGTTAGCTAGCTCTTGTTGCCTTTTCAGTTTGGTATTTTCATTTAGTTTATCTGCACTATGGAGATTTTGCATATTATTAATTCTACTGATTGTTGTGCTGCTTGCTCATATGAATATTTGGGTTCACTGTAAACAACTTGTAGAAAGAGGCTATAATTTGCAAGAGCTCACAATAGTTAAGGTATTGATACAAATGACAGAATGCAACTCATTACAAGCATGTTGGGAACAGTTGGGACCTGAGCTTGCTTTCTTTTGGTATTGATATTTGTTCACTGTTTTCCTTTTCTTGTTTCCCTGTACTTTGTTATAACCAGACATATCTTTTGCTCCCACATTTCACCAAGAGAGAAGCATCTCGAGAATGCAACTACGCCCTGGAAATGCCACTATGATGAGTACTTGAGAGACAAGAACTACTTGATTGACCCTCTTGGATAAAGAAAAAAGAAGAAAAGTTTGAAGAACTCTACCAAAAGTACAAGCTTGTAAGTATGCAATCTTCATCAAGAACTGACATACCGAGGATTCTACCAACATTGAAATGGTTTGTTAACTCGCAGATGCTCTACAACGTCTTGAATTTGAACAAACACCAAGAAACCTCGACGATGTGTTCACCGAGGCTTGCACGATATCTGGGATTGTCTACAAGAAGGTGATGGGTACTATTATCGTTGTGGAGTAATACTCTTGAATCTTGTGATGGACTTATTGTGATGTGTTGAATAAGATTGATTATCTAAGGATCTGCTAGAATGTCTTCTTTTGGTTTGAGAGATTGATATATATATTATAACTGCAAATGTTTTTTTGTCTGCTGAGTGGATGTCCTATTTACTAGAAAGGTCATGCCGAAATTTTGTATATTTCTCTAACTTAGTTTTTGTATATTTCTGTGACTTAGTGGATCAGTATTCTTGGCTTAAGGTATATAACTTGATAACTCTTATCTCCATGTCGTATGCAATTACAATTGCTGCTCGTTTCTGACTGAGTATCTATGGTACGCAATTTGGAATAAGATGGGATTTTCTCCTCGAGGATTAAAGTATTTCTCTAATAGTACATTTGCTAGAAAGATAGAGGAATGATTCAGACTCACAGTTGCACCTAGACCCAAAACTTTATCTCAAATTGTTCGTAGTAATTATTAGTTATTTACGGTTGGTGTTATGTTTATGTTAAAGGGATGTATTGAATTATGATTCAAATTCGAAAAAGGCTAACTGTCATGAGGCGGAGCGGAGCATCGTCACGGAGGCTTGGGCCGGAGGCGGATCGTTGTTATTCTTGACCTAGGTCATTGCCTTATATATGTTCATCTTGTAAGCCGTCATGAGTTGATCTCTCCGTGATTTGTAAACACTCTTGAAAATAGTGAAGTTTGCCGGCGTGCCCGTGGTTTTTTACCCTTCGCATTGGAGGGGTTTTTCCACGTTAAATCCGATTCGTATATATGTTATTTACAGTTTTCTAGGTTTGGAAAATGGGCTAGTAATCTTTGCTATAATTTGGGTATCAAATTACCAAAATAATGATCGAAATGACATCAATGAAATACAAAATTTGGATGGGTGGTCATCACCGGGATATATATATATATTTGTATAATGAGCTAATAAATTGTGGGCCATTTAAAACCCATTTAATTTAACAGATTAAATTGTGGGTTTTTCATTTTAATTTAATGATTAAATTCGTGGGTGTTTTCAAGAACTGCGAATTTAATTTAAATTCGTGAGTACCACGAATTTAATTGATTAATTTCGTCGAGTTAAATTCGTGAACTAAATTGACGGTTTGCCCATTTAATTTAACTTAAATTAGTGGAGTTTTATTTAAATCGTGGGTTTTGGCCCCGAATTTTCCCCTGCTTCTTGTAGTGTTTCTAACACATTGGGATGTGGCTGTCTTGCCTGAGACAACTTAAGGACTTAATCTTGTGCGCCATTGAATTGGGCCTAACCGTGCAACCACAAATCCGGTATGGGACAAACCTAGTGATTAATTTGCGATGTCTAGTCTTGATCTTGCCAATTTTTGGTGTGGGTTCGGGATGGATGGGTAGACTCACATGGGTCAAGAAGGGGGCCGAGGGGCAAAAGCTTAGAGGCGTATTAGGTCTAGACATGCATTGTAAAGCCTTTGTAGTGATCTCCTGCCGACACACCAAAGGAAGTGTGTTAAATGGCGCTTGGCACTAAGGGATGATCATGTCTTGTGGGTAAAGTCGCACAACCTCTGAGAGTGTAAAACTATTCAATAGCCATGTTAGTGGTCATGGACAAGCAGGGGATTTCACACGGGGTATAGAGTGTTCTTGAAATGTGGAATTGTTGGAATGTGAGCACGGGAGTTCAACGTTGTTTTGTTGTCTAAAGCTATCTTGTTGAATTGTGTGGTTGACACTTGTTTCAATGATGTATAGTGATGCCTCGTCATTCTGTTCATGTTGTCTACCATTGATTTACCAGATTATTTATTATTGTTTTCATCAATATGCCTTCAATCTATTTTATCAGATAAATTCAAGTTATTACTTTATCGCAAATGAACCATATGACTATCCTTTGTCAAGCGTGCATGAATATATTGCATCATTTTCCTCTGACTTCTTTGATGCGTTTTGTACTCACGGCTTTATGCCTTTGTTGTTCAGTTCTTGAGGAAGGACAGGTAATAAGTATCAAGAGGAGGAGTACTATGAAGACTAACGCCGACTAGGAAGGCGTTCCCAGCACGATTGCTCGTGGCGTGTCGAATGGCCTAAGTTATCTTATTTCATTGCAATGCTTTTATTTGTTTCTTAAGCCAAGAGGCATTGGTGTATGAACCTAGACCATAAGGTCGCACTTTATTCAAAAATAATTTGCTTCTTCTTAGTTATTTCGATGTATGGAATGATATATCATCTATGTTTTCACTGTGTGCACTAGCGTGATCTTGGACTAGTGCAGAATACACAGAGGGTTTCAGATTTGCATATCTGGGTCCCGACAAGGCATTTACTTGTGATACACATGTAGCATAAGCTTTTATGAGGCTTAAAAAGGCTATGTCATCTACACCAATGTTGGCACTTCCAGATTTCAACAAAGCGTTCATTGTGGAGACCGATGCTTGTGATGGGATAATTGGTGCAATCTTGATGCAGCATGAACTTCTGGTGGCATTTTAAGTAAGGCGCTTGGAGCAGTTTACCAGCACCTTTCAATCTATGAAAAGGAATTCTTGGCTTTAATCATGGCAATGGAAAGGTGGTGGACATATTTGCAAAGGGTGAGTTTATTATTCGCACTGATCATTGTAGATTGAGCTATTTGGAGGAATAACAACTGCAATCTGAAATGCAGCGAAGGCGATGACATGGCTCATGGGGTTACAATTTAAAATTGTGTATCGTAAGGGTAAGGAGAATGTGGCAGCAAATGTGCTTTCACGCATTGGTCATCTAATGACATTGCAAACAAGCTCTGAAATTCGCCCAGCCTGGATTCAAGAAGTGAACAATTCATATGTGACTGACAACATTGCTCAGAAGAAGTTAGCACAGCTAGCAGTTCATAGTCCGGATGCACAAAGTAATGAATTGGTGTAGGGACTGATAAGAAACAAGAGCGTTATTTGGATAGATGCAAATTCAACTTCATAAACGAAGTTAATAGATGCTTTTCATGCTAGTGCAATAGTCGACCATTCAGGAATACAAGCGAGATTTCAACGACTGAAACGATTTTGTTGGGAAGTGATGAAACAAGTAGTGGAGAGCTTTGTGAGCAGTGTGGAGTCTGTCAACAAGCAAAAAAGGGAATGCACGAGGGCAGCTAGATTCCTTCAACCCTTGCCAATTCCAGCCAGGGCATGGCAAGATGTCACCATGGATTTCATAGAGGGTCTGCCAAAATTGGAAGGATATAGGCCCAATTCATTTTAGCTTCTAGATTATGGATTATAGGAGAAGTTGCTTTTGATTATAGGCAAATTGGGCCAGGCCCACTGCGACTTCTAAGTTCCAGATAGAACCGGCGAGAATCAGCAAGAATCGGGTTTCAGCCAGATTCTAATGCTGTGGCAGACTCGATTGTGGGGAGAAGCTATCCGAATCCTCTCATTCGGCAAACAATTAGCTTTTTGTAAGCGAAACTATGCGAAGTTGAAGCGAAGGGGCCATATTGTGATTATGGTGATTGTGGATAAATTTTCCAAGAATGCCCATTTCATTCCTCTTCGCACCCATTTACTACTCACAAGGTGGCCCAACTATTTATGGATTAGGTGATCAAGTTGCATGGAGTGCCAAATTCCAATGTTTTGGATCACGATAAAGTCTTTACAATCAGTTTTTGGGAGGAACTACTCAAAATCATGGGCACTAAATTACAGTACAGCACTGCTTACCAGGCATGAGACGGACAGGCTAAGTAAAAGAGTGAGTCAATTTCTCAAAATGTATCTCAGGTGTGTTGTACATGATTCACCGGCAAATTGGAAGAATTGGCTACCGTTAGCAGAGTTTTGTGTATAATACCAACTACCATACTTCACTAGGCTTCTCAGTATTTAAAGTTCTTTATGGGTATGAGCCAAATTATGGAGCAATACCTAATATGGTACAAGCTGAGCAGCAGCCAGCAGTCTATGGAGGAGATGTTAAAGAGAGGCAAGCTCATACTGAAATGGTCAAGCAACATTTATTGACTGCTCAAAACAGAATGAAATTGCAAGCGGATAAACATCGTCAAGAGAGGAATTTCGAGTGGGTGATAAAGCACTATTGAAACTTCAACCTTATGCTCAAAGTTCAGTAGTGAATCACCCATACCCCAAGCTAGCCTTCAAGTTTTATGGTCCTTATGTGGTATTAGAACATATTGGATCAGCGGCATATCGATTGGAGCTGCCAGCTAACACTTAGATTCATCCAGTTTTTCATGTGTCTCAGTTGAAAGCTTTTACTCCGGATTACACACCTGTGTTTAAAGAGTTACCGAAAGTTGCTGAGTTGGATGTGTGGTCTCCTGAACCTAAAGAAATCCTGGAAATCCGGCTAGTTAAGAAGGGCAATGTAGCGGTTCCTCAAGGTTTGATCAAATGTTCAGGTATTCCTATAGAAGCAGCTACATAGGAGGACCTCAATGTGTTAAGCAAGCGTTTTTCAAATTCAATTGCTTGGGGACAGGTAATGTCTGCAGGGCGGGATAATGTCATGAGGGTCCCATCCTCAACAGATTAGTCAGGGTGGATAGGGTTGAGTTGTGTTGTGTAGTGCGTATGTGGGGGTGATGTCATCATGAGGACCCACCTGTAAGTGTGTGCAGAAAGGAGCTTAAAAGGGAGAGTTGCTTGTATCTGGAGACGATGAATAGAAATGACAAAACTCTCATTTCCTTCCCTGTTCTTCTTCTTTCTCTCGTTATCCTCATGAACTGAGTTTGATCTCACGTCACGGCGTCTGCTGGTGGCCAGGGGACATTACACCATTGTACAAAAGAATCAATTCATAGTCAATAAAGAAATAAAAGAATTGAGATCCTATACTTGGTATTCATCTATATTGTGATTGTTTTTCGGGTATGCTTAATATCGGGTGATTGGCATTGGGGTTATCTACAGTGACTGATTATTATCTAACATCCTTCTCCCGATTCAGCAGCAACAGCGATCGTGTTAGTGGCTGCAGTGAACAGGGGAGGACGGCGTCCAGTAGGCTGTAGCGATGTTCTCGTCTACAGATGTGCCATAGCTGATCCGCCGCCGAATCCAGCGGTGAGCTCGTCTTGGGTCACCGCTGGCAGACAAGATGAAGGCCCGGGTGCTCGTTGGAATAAGTCATACATCTCCTAAATCCTGAAAACTTCGCGGCCTCACGTCACTTTGAGCCGGCTCAGCTCGGCTCAAAATTTTTTCTCACGATTCGGTCCTTTTGTAAATTACGAACAGGTCCTTCACGATTTTTTGAGAGAGGAAGATTTTTTCATCCAAATTCGCGTTCGGGTCCCTCGTGCGCCGTTTTACGAAAAGAACCTCCCGTTAGATTTAAATCGCGAACAAGCTCTTTTCTAATTTTTAAGGATAGCGGATAGGTCCAAAAATGTAACATTCAGGTCCTTACTCTTCACGTCTAGGTCCTTTCTCCGTTTTTCTCGAGAAAAAATGTTTGTCACTAGAAATATATATACAGCTCTATTTCTAGACTTTTTTCCCACCTCGATTTCCATCTCGATCTCTAATATTTTTAGAGCATGTATTATTACTCCACTAACGCGCTTTCTCTCGATATTTTTTAAAACATGTATTATTACTCCGTGAACGCGTGGAGTGTTAAGCTCGACAAAAGAAGGTTGTCATCTCTAATATTTTTTCGCCTTTTTCCTCTAGAATTGAACTCCGATTGGAGTGATTCAAATTTCTAAATTTTTGTAAAATCGAGATTTACCTTCCAGAGCCATTTATTTTCAGTTTTGAGCTTGTTTGTATATCTATTTTGTATTTATTTGGTTTCATTGCTTTCTTTTTGGTAGACGCTAATTCGAGGAAGCTTAACGGAGACTTTGAAGACCAAGATTCAGCACTTGATTAGCAAGGCAAGTCGTAACCTTTGATCATATTGAACCCATGTTTGCAAAAGTAATTTGTTTTATATAATTGCATGCTATTTGTGTATCAATGCTAGTTTATGGGAGTAGCTATTCACCTGATTGTCATTATGTCACCTTGATTATTGGAATGCCATGTATCCATTGTCAACTTTAGGATGGGACATTACTAGTTGGACATAATCATAATACCATTATTGGGTTATCGTAGCTATGCTTAGCCATGCTTAGTTGTACGATGGGATTCATATCACATAAGAATTAATGTTAATCTTGACTTAATGAGATATGGAATTGTGGTCATTGGCCACTGTTGTAAAACTTATTGTACCATGGCAGGGGATGCCATTGGTCTTGGTTGAACAAAATGTTTTCCGTCGGGCAAGTGATCGTGCGATAAGCAGTGCTTTCACTACAAGAAATAGGGGAAAATTAGTGGGCTAAAAAACCCATGAATTTATATATTTAAATTAAATCGGTTTATAAAAAAACCACATATTTAATTAAATTAAGTGGGAAAAAAACCCACAATTTATATATTTAAATTAAATCGGTTTACTTAAATACCCTACGTATTTAACTAAATTTGTCGGTATTTTATTAATAGCGCACGAATTTAATTAAATTGTAGCCACCTAGCCCAATTTAACAGATGTGTTAACCCTAGCCGCCACCTCGTCTCCTCGATCTCTCTCTTCGCTCGGTTTCCCTCTTTCTCTTCGCTCACTCCGCCTTGATCACCTTGCGCCCACGCCGCTGCCTAAGACTGGCCAGCCATGGCCATACGTCGCCTGTCAGCCTTGCATGCCCGCCAGCGCGCTGGCCTGGCCCACTTGGCCTTGCGCCACCCATTGCCCACTGTGCTTGCCGTCATGCCGCCACCCCATCAGGTTAGGGCAGGTTACTGCCTCTGCTAACATTAGGATGGGCTACCTGACCTTTTCCTTCATCTCACATTTTACTAGGAATCTGTTAAATCAAGGCATCCTCAGCTTCATTATGAGTCAAAACTATACATGCTTCTGCAAGGGAAGTAAGTATCAATACGAGAAATTGTTTTGTTTATGTAATGTTGAACTGTTGCCGTTCCTCCATATGTGTTAGATGTGCTTTAGATGTTAAACCCTAGTTTAGTCCTTATATAAAAGTTATCATTGTGAAATCAGTTCTAAAACAATTATATGGTTATTCCCTAGTAATAATTGAAAGATGGATAAATACTCTTTTAAGTTGAAACCGTAAATAATCAGGCCTATTTTGTAGCATCATGCCCCTGCTTCACTAATCATGCAATTTTATGATAGGTCAATGCACGATTGGCGGCTGCAGAAGAAGCTCTTGCATTATCGATATGGACTATGGCTACAGTTTGTCGTGTTTTGTCTCTGGAAAGTGTATGTTGTATTACTCGCAATTCCAGGTTCCACTTATGCAGTTCCATTTATTTGCATTATTCTTCCCCATTTTAAGACTAGTCATTTTGTAACAGGAATTATGTAGTAGAGCTGTAGAAGGGATCATAATAAAGTTGCAGCTCTGTGACTTTTTTCTTTCCTTTTCTTTCTTGAGTACCACAACAACGCCTAGACATTATATAAGTGATAATAGCCATCATGGTTGACTACGTGTGCATAAATTCATTATTTTTTAACTACAGGTGCTAGCATTATTTGCTGGAGTTCTGTTGGAGAAGCAAATTGTGGTAATATGCCCAAATCTGGTATGGTTTTTCAAGCACTCGAGCCTTGTAAGAGTGTTCTCTGGTTTTATGCTATCCTTATTACTGATGATTCTAATGTCTCTCTCAAATGCTTGAATGCAGGGTGTACTATCAGCAATTGTTTTGTCAATTATACCGATGATAAGGCCATTTCAGTGGCAAAGTTTATTGCTTCCCATAAGTATTATTGTTTCCTGTAAGTTGTAAGTTTTTCTCCAATTTTGATTTTTAGGAATACTATGTTAGTAACTTCAGTTTTGTCGGGTGGGACTGTGGGAGCTTGACCCGATTTGCTTGTTTTTGCATTTTGTTCAGTTTTGCCTATTTTTCTGCTCATGTTTATTGTATCTTATCATTTTTATAAACATGAAGCATCTGTTTTCTGTGTAACTGAATAGCTGCCATTTACCAGTGAAGCTACTGGATTGCCCTTGATGCTAAATTTGAAAAATTGGTCATTGCCTTTTTCATTAGCTTTGCATTAATTTGTAGCTGAACTTTTTTTGTAGAATAGAATTTGGTAACTAAAATAGACAAGTGCCATGAACAAGTCATGGGCTTCGTTGAGTTAGTCAGATCTGTTCTTTTCTTTGATATGTTCTACCATAACTCAAAGTTTTACTAATATTTCGTCAAAACAATGAAATTGTGAATGATGAAGCTTTTGATTCAGTGTATCGACAGTTCATATGTTGATCAAATTAAGAATAAGTTTGGCGAATTGTTTTTCTCTATTTGCACATGTTGCCCAACCATAGGCATGTGTTTCCTGGAACATATATATTCATGTTGAGAAATACTTTGAATTTTTAACTCAAAGAGTGTGATTGATTTGTAGCTAATACATCTGTATGCTTCCCATTACTGTTCTGTTTTAAGGTACAAGCATTTACTTTTCAGGTTTTACCAAGAAAATTGGTTGATTTTATTGATGCCTCCGTCCCTTTCATTGTAAGTTTTGACTGTTCTTGGAGCTCATTTATTTGGTTCATGCTCTTTCAAAGCAATGACCACAGTTGCCAATATGAAGCTCATTTATATGATAGATTCTCGGTATTAGCTAAACTTTGAGTGATTATCTGTTTTCTTCTACAGGTTGGTGTCCAACATAAACCCCCTGATATCAAGATGAAAGCATCTACTTTTGTCAGAATCAATGTTCAGAAAGATCAGGCAAGTGTGACATGTTCTTTCCTGATAATGAAAACTATCTTGGGAAAGGAATGTCTAAACCATTGCTTTTTTTTGGGTAAAAAGTGAATTATTGAACTGTTGCCGTTCCTCCATATGTGCTAGATGTGCTTTAGATGTTAAACCCTAGTTTAATCCTTATATAAAAGTTATCATTGTGAAATCAGTTCTAAAACAATTATATGGTTATTCCCTAGTAATAATTGAAAGATGGATAAATAATCTTGTAAGTTGAAACCGTAATCTTAAAGTACTAGCCTTTTTTGTATTCCAGCATGTACATATCCCTTCTCTCTCTCTCTGTGGGCGTTAGAATATGTATATGGAACACCCTAGCACGGTGACTTAGTTTAGTGTGTAAGTGTTGTTACTTTAGTGTGTAAGTGTACAAACAGATTTGTGAATTGACCAAGGTT
Source organism: Guadua angustifolia (assembly GCA_036346375.1). Classification (NCBI taxonomy): domain Eukaryota; kingdom Viridiplantae; phylum Streptophyta; class Magnoliopsida; order Poales; family Poaceae; genus Guadua; species Guadua angustifolia. Next base: position 56,116,274 of record CM070510.1, read on the forward strand.
GGCCCATTTGGTTCAACTCTAGATTTCCTTGGTTCTTTCCTGTGTTATGTGCATCAAGCTAAAAAAAGTGACATGTCATTTTCTTTTGTATAGACATTGATTTTGTGGTCAAATGGTAATACTTTTTCAGTAATAATCAATTAAAATACTCAGTATGCTGATATGCTAATGGGCTAATGGCTGTCCAGATGCATGTTTTCAACAGTGTTGTACTGTTGTTATAATGTATTCATTGTGCTTAATTGGATTTAACTTTTGTTACATTTTGGTATAATATTGCACAGCTCTTACTTTAACGGTTTATCTTTCTACCCTCCCAACAGATCAATATTGAAGGTGATCGATGATAAAACAATATCCGCACTTCATGGATTGTAAAGCATATTCTTCCTACCATTCGACATCCATATTGGTAGAATATATGATGAAGCGAACAATGTAATATTGCTACAATCGAGAATGTTCGCCAATTTGTAAGTTCTTTCTAGTTAGCTAGCTCTTGTTGCCTTTTCAGTTTAGTATTTTCATTTAGTTTATCTGCACTATGGAGATTTTGCATATTATTAATTCTCTTGATTGTTGTCTTTGCTTGCTCATATGAATATTTGGGTTCACTTGTAAACAACTTGTAGAAAGAGGCTATAATTTGCAAGAGCTCACAATAGTTAAGGTATTGATACAAATGACGAATGCAACTCATTACAAGCATGTTGGGAACAGTTGGGACCTGAGCTTGCTTTCTTTTGGTATTGATATTTGTTCCTTTGTTTTCCTTTTCTTGTTTCCTGTGACTTTGTTATAACCGGACATATCTTTTGCTCCCACATTTCACCAGAGAGAGGCATCTCGAGAATGCAACTACGTGCTGAAATGCCACTATGATGAGTACTTGAGAGACAGGTAAACTCTTGATTGACCCTCTTGGATAAAGAAAAAAGAAGAAAAAGTTTGAAGAACTCTACCAAAAGTACAAGCTTGTAAGTATGCAATCTTCTTGAAGAACAAAGATACCCGAGGATTCTACCAACATTCGAAATGGTTTGTTAACTGCAGATGCTCTAGCGGCTGCTGAATTTGAACAAACACCAAGAAACCTCGACGATGTGTTCACCGAGGCTTGCACGATATCTGGGATTGTCTACAAGAAGGTGATGGGTACTATTATCGTTGTGGAGTAATACTCTTGAATCTTGTGATGGACTTATTGTGATGTGTTGAATAAGATTGATTATCTAAGGATCTGCTAGAATGTCTTCTTTTGGTTTGAGAGATTGATATATATATTATAACGCAAATGTTTTTTGTCTCACGAGTGGATGTCCTATTTACTAGAAAGGTCATGCCGAAATTTTGTATATTTCTCTAACTTAGTTTTTGTATATTTCTGTGACTTAGTGGATCAGTATTCTTGGCTTAAGGTATATAACTTGATAACTCTTATCTCCATGTCGTATGCAATTACAATTGGTTGCTCGTTTCGACTGAGTATCTATGGTACGCAATTTGGAATAAGATGGGATTTTCTCCTCGAGGATTAAAGTATTTCTCTAATAGTACATTTGCTAGAAAGATAGAGGAATGATTCAGACTCACAGTTGCACCTAGACCCAAAACTTTATCTCAAATTGTTCATAACTATTAGTTATTTCTGGTTGGTGTTATGTTTATGTTAAAGGGGATGTATTGAATTATGATTCAAATTCAGAAAAAGGCTAACTTCTATCGGAGCGGAGCGGAGGCCCGTCACGGGAGGCTTGGGCCGGAGCGGATCGTTGTTATTCTTGACCTAGGTCATTGCCTTATATATGTTCATCTTGTAAGCCGTCGCGAGTTGATCTCTCCGTGATTTGTAAACACTCTTGAAAATAGTGAAGTTTGCTTACGGTGCCGTGGTTTTACCCTTCGCATTGGAGGGGTTTTCCACGTTAAATCCGATTCAGTATATATGTTATTTCTGATTTTCTAGGTTTGGAAAATGGGCTAATGCTTCTTTGCTATAATTTGGGTATCAAATTACCAAAATAATGATCAGTGACATCAATGAAATACAAAATTTGGATGGGTGGTCGATCACCGGGATATATATATATATTTGTATAATGGCTAATAAATTAGTGGGCCACTTAAAACCCAATTTAACGATTAAATCGTGGGTTTTTAATTTCACAATTTATGATTAAATTCGTGGGTGTTTTCAATAACCCGAATTTAATTTAAATCGTGGGTACCCACGAATTTAATTGATTAATTTCGTCGAGTTAAATTAAGTGAACTAAATTGACGGTTTGCCTACTTAATTTAACTTAAATTAGTGGGTTTTAACTAAATTCGTGGGTTTTGGCCCACAATTTTTCTGTTCTTGTAGTGTTTCTAACACATTGGGATGTGGCTGTCTTGCACGAGACAACTTAAGGACTTAATCTTGTGCGCCATTGAATTGGGCCTAACCGTGCAACCACAAATCCGGTATGGGACAAACCTAGCTGATTAATTTGCGATGTCTAGTCTTGAGTACTGCCAATTTTTGGTGTGGGTTCCGGGATGGACGGGTAGACTCACATGGGTCAAGAGGGGGCCCCGAGGGGCAAAAGCTTAGAGGGCAGTACTAGGTCTAGACATGCATTGTAAAGCCTTTGTAGTGATCTCCCTGCCGACACACCAAAGGAAGTGTGTTCGTAGCGCTTGGCACTAAGGGATGATCATGTCTTGTGGGTAAAGCTGTACAACCTCTGTAGAGTGTAAAACTATTCGAATAGCCATGTTCGTGGTCATGGACAAGCCCGGGGATTTCACACGGGGTATAGAGTGTTTCTTGAAATGTGGAATTGTTGGAATGTGAACGGGGAGTTCACTGTTGTTTTGTTGTCTAAAGCTATACTGTTGAATTGTGTGGTTGACACTTGTTTCGAATGATGTATAGTGATGCCTCGTCATTCTGTTCATGTTGTCTACCATTGATTTACCAGTTATTTATTATTGTTTTCATCAATATGCCTTCAATCTATTTACTGTATTTAAATTCAAGTTATTACTTTCTGCAAATGAACCATATGACTATCCTTTGTCAAGCGTGCATGAATATATTGCATCATTTTCCTACGGCTTGCTGAGTACGTTTTGTACTCACGGCTTTATGCCTTTGTTGTTCAGTTGCTGAGGAAGGACCAGGTAATAAGTATCAAGAGGAGGAGTACTATGAAGACTACGTCGACTAGGAAGGCGTTTCCCCAGACGATTGCCTGTGGCGTGTCGAATGGCCTAAGTTATCTTATTTCCGCTGCAACAGTTTTATTTGTTTCTTAAGCCAAGAGGCATTGGTGTATGAACCTAGACCATAAGGTCGCTTGCTTTATTCAAAAATAATTTGCTTCTTCTTAGTTATTTCGATGTATGGAATGATATATCATCTATGTTTTCCTTTGTGTGCACTAAGCGTGATCTTGGACTAGTCACGAGAATACACGAGGGTTTCAGATTTGCATATCGGGTCCCGACAAGGCATTTACTTGTGATACACATGTAGCATAAGCTTTTATGAGGCTTAAAAAGGCTATGTCATCTACACCAATGTTGGCACTTCCAGATTTCAACAAAACGTTCATTGTGGAGACCGATGCTTGTGATGGGATAATTGGTGCAATCTTGATGCAGCATGAACTTCTGGTGGCATTTTTAAGTAAGGCGCTTGGAGCAGTTTACCAGCACCTTTCAATCTATGAAAAGGAATTCTTGGCTTTAATCATGGCAATGGAAAGGTGGTGGACATATTTACAAAGGGGTGAGTTTATTATTCGCACTGATCATTGTAGATTGAGCTATTTGGAGGAATAACAACTGCAATCTGAAATGCAGCGAAAGGCGATGACATGGCTCATGGGGTTACAATTTAAAATTGTGTATCGTAAGGGTAAGGAGAATGTGGCAGCAAATGTGCTTTCACGCATTGGTCATCTAATGACATTGCAAACAAGCTCTGAAATTAAGCCCAGCCTGGATTCAAGAAGTGAACAATTCATATGTGACTGACAACATTGCTCAGAAGAAGTTAGCACAGCTAGCAGTTCATAGTCCGGATGCACAAAGTAATGAATTGGTGTAGGGACTGATAAGAAACAAGAGCGTTATTTGGATAGATGCAAATTCAACTTCATAAACGAAGTTAATAGATGCTTTTCATGCTAGTGCAATAGTCGACCATTCAGGAATACAAGCGAGATTTCAACGACTGAAAGCGATTTTGTTGGGAAGTGATGAAACAAGTAGTGGAGAGCTTTGTGAGCAGTGTGGAGTCTGTCAACAAGCAAAAAGGGAATGCACGAGGGCAGCTAGATTCCTTCAACCCTTGCCAATTCCAGCCAGGGCATGGCAAGATGTCACCATGGATTTCATAGAGGGTCTGCCAAAATTGGAAGGATATAGGCCCAATTCATTTTAGCTTCTAGATTATGGATTATAGGAGAAGTTGCTTTTGATTATAGGCAAATTGGGCCAGGCCCACTGCGACTTCTAAGTTCCAGATAGAACCGGCGAGAATCAGCAAGAATCAGGTTTCAGCCAGATTCTAGTACAGGGCAGCTTCTGATTGTGGGGAGAAGCTATCCAGAATCCTCTCATTCGGCAAACAATTAGCTTTTTGTAAGCAGAAACTATGCAGAAGTTGAAACGAAGGGGCCATATTGTGATTATGGTGATTGTGGATAAATTTTCCAAGAATGCCCATTTCATTCCTCTTCGGCACCCATTTACTACTCACAAGGTGGCCCAACTATTTATGGATTAGGTGATCAAGTTGCATGGAGTGCCAAATTCCAATGTTTTGGATCACGATAAAGTCTTTACAATCAGTTTTTGGGAGGAACTACTCAAAATCATGGGCACTAAATTACAGTACAGCACTGCTTACCAGGCATAGACGGACAGGCTAAGTAAAAGAGTGAGTCAATTTCTCAAAATGTATCTCAGGTGTGTTGTACATGATTCACCGGCAAATTGGAAGAATTGGCTACCGTTAGCAGAGTTTTGTGTATAATACCAACTACCATACTTCACTAGGCTTCTCAGTATTTAAAGTTCTTTATGGGTATGAGCCAAATTATGGAGCAATACCTAATATGGTACAAGCTGAGCAGCAGCCAGCAGTCTATGGAGGAGATGTTAAAAGAGAGGCAAGCTCATACTGAAATGGTCAAGCAACATTTATTGACTGCTCAAAACAGAATGAAATTGCAAGCGGATAAACATCGTCAAGAGAGGGAATTTCGAGTGGGTGATAAAGCACTATTGAAACTTCAACCTTATGCTCAAAGTTCAGTAGTGAATCACCCATACCCCAAGCTAGCCTTCAAGTTTTATGGTCCTTATGTGGTATTAGAACATATTGGATCAGCGGCATATCGATTGGAGCTGCCAGCTAACACTTAGATTCATCCAGTTTTCATGTGTCTCAGTTGAAAGCTTTTACTCCGGATTACACACCTGTGTTTAAAGAGTTACGAAAGTTGCTGAGTTGGATGTGTGGTCTCCTGAACCTAAAGAAATCCTGGAAATCCGGCTAGTTAAGAAGGGCAATGTAGCGGTTCCTCAAGGTTTGATCAAATGTTCAGGTATTCCTATAGAAGCAGCTACATAGGAGGACCTCAATGTGTTAAGCAAGCGTTTTCAAATTCAATTGCTTGGGGACAGGTAATGTCTGCAGGGCAGGATAATGTCATGAGGGTCCCATCCTCAACAGATTAGTCAGGGTGGATAGGGTTGAGTTGTGTTGTGTAGTGCGTATGTGGGGTGATGTCATCATGAGGACCCACCTGTAAGTGTGTGCAGAAAGGAGCTTAAAAGGAGAGTTGCTTGTATCTGGAGACGATGAATAGAAATGACAAAACTCTCATTTCCTTCCCTGTTCTTCTTCTTTCTCTCGTTATCCTCATGAACTGAGTTTGATCTCACGTCACGGCGTCTGCTGGTGGCCAGGGGACATTACACCATTGTACAAAAGAATCAATTCATAGTCAATAAAGAAATAAAAGAATTGAGATCCTATACTTGGTATTCATCTATATTGTGATTGTTTTTCGGGTATGCTTAATATCGGGTGATTGGCATTGGGGTTATCTACAGTGACTGATTATTATCTAACATCCTTCTCCCGATTCAGCAGCAACAGCGATCGTGTTAGTGGCTGCAGTGAACAGGGGAGGACGGCGTCCAGTAGGCTGTAGCGATGTTCTCGTCTACAGATGTGCCATAGCTGATCCGCCGCCGAATCCAGCGGTGAGCTCGTCTTGGGTCACCGCTGGCAGACAAGATGAAGGCCCGGGTGCTCGTTGGAATAAGTCATACATCTCCTAAATCCTGAAAACTTGGCGGCCTCACGTCACTTTGAGCCGGCTCAGCTCGGCTCAAAATTTTTCTCACGATTCGGTCCTTTTGTAAATTACGAACAGGTCCTTCACGATTTTTGAGAGAGGAAGATTTTTCATCAAATTAGCGTTCGGGTCCTCGTGCGCGTTTCTGAAAAGAACCTCCCGTTAGATTTAAATCGCGAACAAGCTCTTTTCTAATTTTTAAGGATAGCGGATAGGTCCAAAATGTAACATTCAGTCCTTACTCTTCACGTCTAGGTCCTTTCTCCGTTTTCTCGAGAAAAATGTTTTTGTCACTAGAAATATATGTACAGCTCTATTTCTAGACTTTTTTCCCACCTCGATTTCCCATCTCGATCTCTAATATTTTTTAGAGCATGTATTATTACTCCACGAATGCGTCGGTCTCTGATATTTTTTAAAACATGTATTATTACTCCGTGAACGCGTGGAGTGTTAAGCTCGACAAAAGAAGGTTGTCATCTCTAATATTTTTTCGCCCTTTTTCCTCTAGACTTTTTCCCTTTCGGTTTTCTAGCTTGGTCTTCAATATTTTCCAAATAATTAAATGAAAGAGATATTTCTACGACTCTATTTCTCTACTTTTTTCCCCATTTCGCTCATTATTTGACGATTTAAAAAATAAAACATACTAGAAAAAAACCCCTCTGAAAAACGACACGCGATTGTATTATGCATGAGTCTCTAATATTTTTTAAAACATGTCATTTCTCCGTTTTCCCGGAAAAAAACGCTTTAGTCGCTAGAAATATTTGTGTAGCTCTATCTCTAGACTTTTTCCCCAGCTCGATTTCCCATCTCGATCTCTGATATTTTTTAAAACATGTATTATTACTCCGCAAACTCGTCAATCTCTAATATTTTTTAAAACATGTAATAACCCCGCGAACACGTAGAGTGCTAAGCTCGACAAAAGAAGTTTGTCATCTCTAATAATTTTTCACCCTTTTCCCTCTAGACTTTTTCCCCGCCGCGGTTTTCTAGCTCAGCCTTCAATATTTTCCAAATAATTCATCGAAAGAGATATTTCTACAACTCTATCTCTCTATTTTTTCCCCGTTTTGATGATTTAAAAATAAAAGCGTCGTAGAAAAAAAATTTCCTCTGAAAAAAACGACCTTGGCGTGTTACGCCATGAAGTTTTATATTTTAAACAACATGTGTTATTACTCGTGAACGCCAGAGAGTATTAAACTTCGACAAAAAAAGGTTGACATCTCTAATAATTTTTCACCCTTTTCCTCTAGACTTTTTCCCTTGCGGTTTTCCATTCGGTCTCAATATTTTCCAAATAATTAGTCAAAGAGATATTTCTACAAATCTATCTCTCTTTTTCCCCATTTCACTCGTTATTTCGACGATTTAAAAATTAAACGCGTAAAAAAAATATTTTTCTTCAAAAAAAAGCGACACCGGCGTGTTACGCCATGAAAAATTCCTAGTACTTTCCTAAAGTTCGAAGATTGCCGCTGCTGCTTTGAGTAGCCGAGCCTTGCGCTGGGCTTCAGCCGGCCGTGGCAAACTCGACTCAAAAATCCGTTTTTTGTTTTTAACTCCTTTAAAAAATTCATAATTACATATTGGTCGTTTTTGCATTTTTTTTTTGCAGAGAGGGCCTTAGAAAAACACGGATCTTTCATGAGAGGACTCTAAATAGAAACCGGAAAAACACGTAGTGGCGTTTCGATCATTCCGGCTATTTTTTACGAAAATGACCTTTTTGATTTAGCGCGATCGCAGATGCTTCGTGAGAGAACCCCAGATATATGCGGAAAAATGTGGTTTCGTTTGTGTCCTTTCGGTAGTTTAGCTCGTTTTCTTGGCGATTTAAAAAAAAACACCGTCGAAAAAAAACTACGAAAAAAATATCGCATATGTGGCGTGTGGCCTTGAAAAATATTCTAGTGTTTCTACGAAGCCGGAATGTTTCCTAGTGGAGAAATTATGACTCTCTAGTCCCAATTCAACAACAACAAAAAAAAAAAAAGAAAAGAAATTCTATCATTACTCGGCAGGGTAAAAAAAAATCTTTGTCTGGTGAATTTGAAGGACATTGAAAGAAGACAAGAGTTGTACGACAGAAGGAAAAATACTGTGTAACTCTGTAACTCACCGAGAGTGACGCGCTCGCAGCATGGAGGAATGACATCGCAACAAGCTCTCGCAGGCACTCCTCCGCACGATCTTCGTGGGCAACAAATCCCAGAGCAATCCACCGCTGGATCAACTCGCTCTTCTCCATGCGGAAGCCTTTTGGGAAGATCGCAAAGTATGCGAAGCATGGTCTCAAATAGTAAGGCATGTAGTAATAACTAATCTTCAAGGAGGGCAGTACCGCAGTCGATGCGGTCACAGAAGTTGGGTCGCGTTCCTCTTCCCACAGGTCACTTCGTAGTGTTTCTTCCCACTTGGGCAATGGCTGATTGCACAAACGGTACCCAAGTGATTTCACTGCTAGAGGCACTCCTTTGCATTTCCTTGCTATCTGTTTCCCCAGCAATTCCATTTCCTGTTCCGCTGTTCCAGTCGGAAACGCCTTTGCTCTGAACAGATCCCAACAGTCTTCGTCCGGTAAAACAGCCAATTTGAATGGCAATTTTGCATTCATCCGCTTAGCAACTTGCTCGGTACGCGTGGTTATAATTATCTTGCTGCCTGGCTTGCCAGCTTTCAGCATTGTTCTTACCCGTTCCAAATTATCCGCATTTTCTTCCCAGATGTCATCCAGAACAATGAGAGATCGCTTGTCACTGAGAATCATTTCCACACGCTGCTGTACAGATACAAAATCAAACTCTTTGCTCTGCCCATCTACTTGGGAGATAATAGATCGACCGATATTCTCAATATCAAATTTGGAGACAGGAACCCACAGTCGGATATCAAAATCTTGCTTAGTTGTCTTGTCATTGAAAACCATTTGGGCAAGAGTGGTTTTACCTAATCCTCCAAAACCATAGATTGGAATGATGTAGTGGTCGCAATCCTTTTGCAGCAATTTCATCATCTCTCTTTTCTCCTCAGTCCTCCCGACGATAGCTTCTTCTTCAACATGATAGCTTGTTGGCGGCCTCTGGATCACATCCAGATCATGAAGGCTGATGTCTGCCGTGAACTCGAATTCTCTCAATTTTGCTATCTCCTCTAATTTTTTCTTCATATCGTTCAACTTGCGAGGTATCGTCCTTCTTAGATTCCAAGGAATGGATACCTTCTGTGGATGGATCCATGAAGTGACTCAATTAGAAACTCAATAAAAAGGAATTGAAAGGAACTACATATATCGGTACGAAACGCCCTAGCCACTTACTATTGTAGGGGTGTTACGCTGAGAATCATCCTTGTTATGCGAGATTTGGTCCTCGAAATCCATCAGCATGTCCTCCATGTCATAAGATGCTGCCTTGAGCTCCTTCATCCAGACGCAGACGCTGGCATCTTTCATGGACCGCTTCTCTGCCTTCGTCAGGACGGCTTGGATCTGAGCCAGCCTACTCTCCAGGCCTTCCAGATCCTTGCTGAGCTTCAGCTGCGAGGCTATCTCCTGCCAGATGGCAGAACCCAGCTTGCCGCAAACCTGCTTCAACACCGCAGAAGCGAGCAGCTCCCCAACCCCCACCATGGCAAAAAATGGGATGCAATTTGCTTGGTTGAAATCAGGTTGGATGGATGTGCCTGCGGAGTATTTATCAACTCTGCTTCCGTCACTCCGGTTTGGCTTTCCAAGGCAATATTCGGTATCATACTACAAAATTTGTGAGTACAGTCCTTGGTGATTAGTCTATTTATATAACTGTAAGCGACATGGGTAGATTACTTAATTCGGCGTAACAAGTCGTCCAGTTGACCTAAACAATGACGCGTCCAATAATACTTCGAAGCAGTTTCCTTTAAAATTAGGACAACTTCGCAGTTGTTTCTTAGAGGGAAGCAATGTGACACCGATCCTCTCACGCGCGAGCGAGGAAAGTCAAGGCGTGCTTTCACATATAAACTCAATTGTTTTTTTAGTGTCGTAGTGTCGGGATCTGAATTTACCAATTTAAATCTACTGTGTTTACCGCACTAGTTCCTGGATCAACGCTAGTACACACAGCTCAACGTTGGCAAGTATCACATCATACACAGCGATAAGAATAATAGGACTCCATTTATTGATATAACCAATTTACATTATTGAACTACGCAGAGCTAAACTGAAAGTAAAGACTAAGACAAATGCAGTGGAAAAAGTAGAAGACGCTAGTGACTCATCAGTTCACCACAGACGACTGACAGGGCTTGGGCCTAGTGACTCGCGTTCTCCTGGTACTCCTCCAACAAAGACGATGACTCCTTATCTGTTGATTGGTTGGTGATGGCAAGGATGAGTACAAAAGCCCTTAACAAGTGTGCACAGAATGCAATCCTAACATAACTATATGTAAGGCTTATTCCAAAGGAATGGCTAACATGGTTATTTTGCGACAAAGCAGCATTTATGAACAAGTATAATAAATAGATTGTAAAGACAGTAAAACAGTTAACAGTAATAGATAGATTCGGCATTTCTCAAGTAAGCCAAGTTTTCAATCTTAAGTCAAGATTCATCCTTTCATATGGCAACCTGTCATCCCGTTCTGTTTGCATTTTATTAACTAACCCTTGACTGTAATTCCTGAGCTATGCTCAATACCACGAGCACGGCTATCTGAATAGATTTACACTCTACAGAGATTATGCATTTTACCCACATGATACAACCATACACCACACAAGCGAGTAATTACAACAAAGCCTTTAAAATGCTATGCCTTAACCCAATACTACCCGTTGAGGTTTCAACATTGATGGGCTAAATCACCACAACAGGTCCTCCTCTTGCGCCATGTGAGTTCATCCATGAACCTGGACTCACACCACCACAAGTAGTACTAAAGCTAAAATGTTGCAAATTAGTCAGCTAGACTGTCCCATAACAGATATGTGGCTGCATGATTGACTCATGTCAAAGGTTTGCAAGGTTAAGTCCTTAGGGTGATCAAAGCAAAACTTCCGCATACCCTCTGCCCATTGGGCCCACCTTGGCACATTTGCCCCTTGCTCCAATCTAAGTGATTACCAACCCAGTTGGTTACCAAGCACCACGTGCTATCCACAAGTCAACATCGTTGCGTGACATCCCTCGTCACAACAACTCAATCTCATCATGTGACCACACATGGCACACAAGTTCATAACATTGTTCCATATTCCATTAGTCAAGATTAATTATCAATGATTCAAGTACATGTGATGACGTGGCATGGCTAAGCAATCTATTATGATCTAACCATTCTATGTTGATTCTAGTATTAACCAACTATAGTGAACCAATCTAAGGTGACAAATAGATTATGGCATACAAATGACAAGTTAGGATATAGATCAAAAGGTATGATAGCTAAGTCCCAATTTAGATCGAAAGCATTTGTACACATGAAATAATATGCAATATGGTAAAGCAAAATAGCAACTTTGTAAACATAGGTTCAACATGATCAAAGTACAACTTGCCTTGGCAAAGGTCCTGGTCTTGCTCTGGAATCTGATCTTGAGTTGACGGATCCTCCTCCGATGCGTCGCACAACTCAACGTCTACGCGAATCGAGAGAGAAAAGAAAATAAATACCAAAATAGAGAGAAAATGAACTCCAAAAATCAAATAAAATTCACCATTAAATAGATCTCAATTTTAATTTTTTTTAGAAATTTGAATCACCCCAATCGGAGTTCGTATGAGGGAGAACGAGCTCTCAGAAATTCAAAAATCATAAAAATCTGAAATTTGGAAAATCAAATAATATTCGAATTTTTTTATAAAGAAATTTTGATTTATTGCATCATGCTAACGTCAGCACCGAACCGGGCCAATCGTGTGCTGACACATCACCTCGGTCCATAGACCCGGTCCGCGGGCTCTCCTCTGGTCCACTGTGGACGCGGTCCATGGCGCCTCGGTCTTGCGAGCATCGACACGCAGATGAGATCGATTGATCGCCCGGCCGCTCAATCGCCCTGAAAATGGATCAGATGGCTCAGATCTTTGCGCAACGCGGCAGCTTCACGACAAGTCGATTAGATCCAACAGCTTGCAGGTGAAGATGGTGATTACTGTTGGCGCGGCTACGTGGCTCACTCCTAGCGGTTTGATGACGATCCGACGGTCAACAGCTCTCGATCTTCCCGATGGCAACGTGACGGCAAAACTCCACCAGAGTTGGGGAAGACGACCATAGCGACGACGATCCGGCGGCAGAACGACGACAAGACTTCACACTCCCGACGCGGTGTTGCACGGCGGCTCCAGATCTGGAGTCCAAGTGGCAAGTCTCGGCTTGTTCTACGACGACAAATGGAGAAAATGCACGGCGGGGCTTCGGCTCAGGGGCTCTTCGGGCAACGACGCTTCAGGGAAAAGATGCGACACGTTCTAACGATCCTCGAGGGAGCTATCACGTCTTAAATACTCCTCGGCAATGCGTTAAATCCAGAACCCTAACACTACACGACGACGGCGGCGGCGTATCAGCGGTGAACTCTAAGTCCTGATCGAAGATGACAACGGATAGCTGCCCGATCTTCCACGGACGTTCATGATTCAAGCTGACGCGGCGCAATCCTAACCTTCTTTAACGGTTCGACAGCTGGGATCTTGAAGGAATCTCGAACCAGTACAATACGATCTCACACACCCGATCTAAATCCGACGGTCACCAACACTAGGTCAAATAGGAAACCCCATCTTCTAATCCAAGCCGCACGATCGAAGATCAACGGCGAAGCGATAACAACTAGTCGACGGTCGGTGGCGCGAGCGATTGGGCGCACGAACATAGGCCACGCCGCACAACGATCTTTGGGTTTTGGCCCAATACTGTTTCATGTGGGTTTTTCTCGGGTTTTTATTTTATAATAATTCTAGAAATTGATTTGATTTATTTTAAGCAATAAAAAATACCAGCAAAATTCCAGAAAAATCTCAAAAATACTTTGAGACATTCTGGACTCAAATAAAATATTTTTTTACAAAACTTTATTTAAATTTTATCTATATTTATTTAGTTTTCAACATAGGGCCAATATACTTATTTTCAAATAAATTCCAAAAAACCCAATAAATCTAAAAAAATCATAAAATACACAAATTGCAATAAAACAATAATAAAAGGGCATTTTTTGGGATGTTACACGTAGTAACTTTTTTATATAAATATATCTCCTATGTGATCGTAATTATAAAATTAATGTCTTCTCCAATTGTGAAAGTGTCGACAGGTGACATGTGTTATCTACTGTGCCAACGTACCGTAATAGCTCCTACCGAGCTATGGCAGCACAACAATGGCAGGCCCACTGGCTTACAGAGCTCTCGTAACTCGATAGCACACGAGTGGTCTACCAAGCTACCAGTGCTCTCGGCAAGACACATACATGCAAACTTATTTAATCACTCAAGTACTTTAATTGATTACTTAGTTAACTAATCACTCAAATAATTAATTGCTCATCTAGTTTTGTCTTGCTAAGGAGTGGTAGCTCGGTAAGCCGTGCAGATGTGCTACCAAGTTATGGGAGCTCGACAGGCCAGTCGGGCCATTGCTACCATGATGCCATAGCTCGGTAGGAGCTACCGTGGTACACAGACGCGGCAAATGACTTGTGTCATTTACCGACGCTTTCATGGTCAGGGAAAATGCTATTTTTGCAATTGTGTTTTTCTGGAGACTAAATCTGCGAAAAAAGGTGCAAGAGGGCTAGAAAAGAATTGGGTTCTACACATATTGTTTAGTTAGTGGAACAGGGTGGTATGGTCTTACGTTTTTTTGAGTGGGATGGTCCAAGTAGGATGTCTGGTTGAGGGATGGTATAGTCTCAGATTTTGTTTCATTGGAAGTATATGGGATGATCTCAGATGATATATGTGATGAGGGTTAACATGCCATACTTTATTTTGGGTCTATAATTTTATAAGAAAAAAAGCCCATTAAGAAGAACAAGGCCTACGATCAGTTATCTTGTTATGGCTCTGACCAGTTTACTGACGTGTCTTCTATCGGTTCACACTGGTCCGCCCCAACCAGTGATTCAATCACCTCGACTAGATGAAACTGGCCAGGACAAGCAGTTAACTTTGCATGAGAATAACATGAGGATAGTTTCTTTGATAGATACAAGTAACTAATCGGAAGTTATCCCGAAAAGGTACCTCCTGTAAATCGACACCTTTTGGTGAAATAGTACTTTTTAGCAAGAAGACATCTTTTGAAGCATAACTTGTTGGGGAACACGGTATGCTACGCTAGCACAAATTAAAATTTCTACCGCATAACCAGAAAAGCTACTCTCAAGAAAGGGATCACAGTTGGATTACCACTAGGCGCGATTCATGAAATCGCCAGCGTTGGTGTAGTGGATCGTCCTCGCCGTGGATCGTCCTTACGCGGATCGTCCTCGCTCACGGATCATCCTCGCTGCAGATCGTCCTCATTGCGGTTCGTCCTCACCGCGCCGCGATAGCGGCAGCGTCACCACAGGCGATCCACACGCCCGGGATGGCAGCGTGCGTCGTCGCGTGCAAGCACCGTGTCGCTCGGCAAGGGCAATGAGAGGTGGAGGCTAGGGTTCTGGACGTGAACAACATCATGCACGCCCACCCTTCTCCTCTTCTTATATAGCCATGCGACGAAACCCTAAGCCAGGGCCCATCAGTCGTTAAGCCCACGAGGTCCATTAATTACGGATCAATCCGAATTAATGCGTCGACCATTAAGTATGTGACCACAGAGGTTCATGTACATTTGGACATAGATTCGGAAAACCCTTTTCCAATCCAATAGGCAGTAGCGGTTCTTGCGAGCATGCCAACTCCCAAACGCATATGATCAAATCAGATAGAACCTTTCAAAAGTACTCATGTAATAATCCCTTTGCCAAACTATATAAAGATCGAACTCAAAGCGAGAAGTATGTCATCCTTTGACAGTTCAATCCATCTCTCGTATCCGTGATATATTAATAAGTTGTGATTGACTTCTCAATCACGGCATGGCCATGCACTTCCTTAATCATATCACACGAGCGGCCTAGACATATATCTCCGTTACATCGAGTGGCAAATTCATCTTATTTGCTCACTTCCCTCTACATGTTTCATAGCAAACATGAAAGCTACCTTTATAACTATCCGGTTAGGAAATAGCGTTTGGTGGCCCCAAGGTAAACTATTACACATGTAGGAATGTGACAATCTCGGTCTAAAGATCATACATCCACTATGTATGAGATACTGCGATGACACATAAGAATGTAACATTCTCGTAGTGTCCCATTGGGTCTATCTAACCCATGTTCTTCATCATGAGTTCACAATGTATTGATGATATCTCCATATCCTATGATCTATGAAACATAATCATCGATCAATACATGTCTGATCTATTCATCGTTGTCCTATCGATGATACCCGATCGAGATATTCTGAATTATATCAATAAGTAGAGAGTTTCATAAGCAAGTCACATACTTGCGATCAATATAATGATATACATTCATTGGACCAATAATCATATTATTATTCATAAGCATAGTCATGTTACAATCATCTATATATGCCTCAAGGGCATAACACCAACATAACTACCACCTCTTCACTCTGTATAAATAGAGGCCATTTGTACCATTGAGGCATCGATTAATTTTCACAAACTCTATAACATTTATACTCTGTTAAGCCGCTTGGCTAATAAGAAACAATCTTTTATCCACCTTTTCCACTCTTTGATCTCAAAGGTTTGCAACCATTTTCATCCATAAACTCGATCTAGAGACCCCGAGTTTCGAACAATGCAGTTGGTGCTAGAAAGAAGGCCTCTAGTGAACAAGATTGTGAAAGGGATGTCTCGTCGCCCTCAGCTATGGATGAAGAAAACTCTTTTGACCACTTCAACTACGTTAATCTCGACACCGACGACTATCTTATAGAGGAAGAATGTAAATGTGATTTTTATTTCGAATATGTTATTGAAACAGTATTGTCAATGGTCTATGCCAAATCAGGTGAAGTGCCACTTCTTGAGAAATAAAAAATGGGCATGATCTCGTTCCTGCCCCGGTTACAAAGGTAGATGTCCATGGCACATATCCCATGGAATTCGATGATGATCATGCCCTCCAAGATGATGATAACATTCCAAAGAGCCCAACTTCAGAAGATTATCTCCGAGGCCTCGACTACACCCCATCTTCAAATGAAGACGGAGCGCTCACTCCTTTTGAACACGCTTGGGACTTTATACAGGATGTAAAGCTTTCTCCCCAAGGCTTAGAGACGTCACTTGGCCTGAGAAATTTAAACCAGAACATCTGGAAAGTTTCAATAGAGCTTAGAATCTATCAAAAATTTTGCAAATATACCACCACCATCCAAGCTACTAGTGGCGATGAGAAGATATGTCAAACTATCTTCCTACTGTACTTAAAGGATCTACAAGAACTTGGCTATTTAATCAGACCAATAGATCCATTTTTTGGTTGAAAAAAATTATGCTATGCAATCTTAAATAACTTTAAAAGTTGTTATGCCAAGCCAGACCTCTAGCGAAAATTTGCATCGGTTTATTAAAAACGTTTATAAAGGTTCGTAATACCATTCATAACATATCTAACGACTCTGTTATCCATGCATTTAAACATGCTTTAAGTTACAAACACTTTATAGAGGATCTCAACATTCATCCACCATATCAGAACTATTCGATACGGTAGATTGGTACTCGGATGCACATGAGGCCGTTGAATGGAATCATTTGGTTGACAAAGGCCATGCGTCATCACATCTAGGTCTGAAGAAGTTGGAGGATAAGAAATCTAAGAAGAGCTTCAAGCCAGAGGACCATAGAGGGATGAATAAGAAAGCCTTTCAAGGAGAGGTCTCAAGTGTCTCGAAACAAACTGCATACTCTAAGAGGAAACTCCTCGGAAGAAGAAGCCTGGTCGGCAGGACAACCAGTCCACCTCTAAAAACTCCTTGGAAGAAGCCTAGCCGGCAGGATGAGATGATCACAAATTCAACCAATTTTTATGTTTGTAGGACCAGATTTAGCACCAATTTTTTTGTGAAGAATTGTAAAGCCTTTTTCTGAGGAATACATGTGAAAATTTTGTAAAAATACATATATACAAATTACGTAACCCTAAACCCTAATTTAAATTATGCCACCATGTTAACTATAATTTTGAGGATAGATTGGATATGTCGAAATTTTTGAGATTTCGAGATTTTTTTGGTGAGATTTTGGTTTTTTTTATCATGATGATCACAAATTCAATTGGTTTTCATGTTTGTAGGACCGAATTTAGCATCAAATTTTTTGTGGTAAATTGTAAAGCCTTTTTTAAAAAATACATGTGAAAATTCTGTAAAACAATTTATAGCCTTAGGAGACAATTTCACAAAGTTTTCAAAAGGGCTAAATTTCGGTCATTCTAGTCAAAATTTCAATCATTTTGGCTGAAATTTCGGTCTTACCGACCGCCAAAATACCAAATTTGAAATTAGTTTTTAAATTTTGACCAAAATTTTAGTTTTTGGACACCCCGAGTTGTGGTCCGAGGACGAAATTTGTAACATTGAGTTCGTGCACTGTCGATTAATGGCAGGTACTATAGCTATTTTGGCGGTGTGCTACACCAATATACTCTATATAATAACGCCAAGGACTCGAGTGCAGCCAAGGCATCCACGTTAGATTTTTTGTAAAAAACACCCCAGTAAACCTGGAAATTGAGTTTAGGTCCTTCCATCACCGTCCGATCCGACAGATCGTTACGTGTCATGGCTTTGAGCCTTCTGGAGACCTCCACACCATGATCTTTCCAGAGCCTCTCCTCGCCTCCTCCGTGCCCTTGCGGCGCCACAAGTTCTTCCCCGCCCTTCTTCCTCTAAAGCTAGGCTGGCCCCCTGCATCATCCTTCATGGGAAATTTGTTTGTGTGACACTGAATTAATTGGCAATTCACGGATTGACACTCCAATTCGTGTGGTTCATAAAATTGACATAAATCGATGAATTTTTTACCCCAGTGACACTCCCGGCATTTTTCACAATTTTGGGATTTTTGAAATGATTTTCTCACTGTTAACGCCTGTTTTACCCCTGCTCCTTCCCCTGTTAACGCCCGTCTCCTTTCTGTTTCCTCCCGTGCCTCATTCTCATGCGTCAGGAGCAGTGGGAGGAAGAAGATGCCGGGCACGGGATCTTCATGGGAGCTCACGGGCGTTAACAGAGGGTACGGGCTAGGGCAAAATGGTAAACTCACCCGCAAACAGTGCTAAAAACATTTGGAAAAAAAAGAAAAAAGCTGAAAAAATACCGGGAGTGTCACTGGGGCAAAGAATTCATCGATTCGTATCAATTTTATAAACCTCACGAATTGGAGTGTCAATCCGTGAATTGCCAACGAATTCGGTGTTACACAGACAAATTTCTCCCCCTTCATTGCCCTGCCACGCGCCTGCACCCGCTTCCCTTGATCGCGCGCTCCGCTGGTCCTCCCTCTTCCCTCGCACGCCGTCCGCCGGTGCTCACCCCTTCTGCTTGGAGATAGCTAGCTCAACATCAGAGGGCTCTCCTTCTAGGGTGACATTGGTGGCAGCGTCCCGGCTAGAGGAGCAGCTGGAGGGCCTGCCATGGACGCCACCCACGTTGTTGCCGTCCAGAGCCCTAGGTATCCTCCTCCTCTACCCCTACTGTATCTCCCAAATTCGTCCCTCACGCTGTTCCAATTTGGGATTGTTGTCGATTGGAGGAGATTGATCGATTGTTTGTACCTACGGGATAGAGTTGAGATTTTGGTTGTTTAGTTTGGTTAATGATGGCGGCTGCCTCATCCTCTCGGTGTCCGTCCTCTTCCACTGGTCTAGTGCCTCCACTTTCATCGACAGGTGAGCATCTATAGTAGTCCTGCCCTCTTAGATGAGATTGTTTGAACTCATTGCAGACCTGGAGTTATTGATTGTAGTGCCTAGAGTCAGCTTTTTCCTATATTAGTTGCTTCGATTTCTTGTATGTTTAGCATGTGGTAGTAATTCATGGTATCGATGATTTTCGAGGTATCCCCTAAACATTCTTGAGGTGAAGATTCCCGAGGACATGGCTCTAAACTTTGCGCTCTCGCTGAGATATGAGATCAAAAGTGGCTCCGCTAGCTTCAGGGCCAAAAATTAGTAAACCTTGATCCATATGGTGCTTGTTCTAAGACTTGTGTGAGACTAACAGATTCCATTATTTGGTTTTCTTTCTTGTTTTCTTCTGATTTCATATCCTATATGGCTCCATTAACAACGTCTCTGCATATATTTATTCAACGAGGCAAAGATCATTCATGAATATTCTCACTGAATGTTGCCTAGCTCTCTCAATATCTTGCTATTATGTAACATCCCACAAAATTCAAAAACAAATAAAATAAAATTTAAAAATAACTAAAATAAAATTTGAGTTGAAATGTGATTCAAATTTCAATCTTAGCCTTAAATTGAATCGTTCTCTACTTATTAATTTTTTCTAGTCTCCTGCTCTTTAGAGAAAAGCTTTAAATGATTAAGTAATGAATCCTTAATTTTAAGTCTCAAAATCAAACATGCGCATACTTACCCAATTATCAGCAATGTATATCAATATTAAAAAAATTTCTACACCACCTTAATCAAAATAGATTTCAGCAAATAACACATATAATCGTACGCACACTTAATATTCTCAATCTCTCAAAATTCTAACAATTATATTCATGTATCCATATACACATCTCTATACATTTTCGCACTAAAACAACTGATACAATCAATTCCATTCAGTGTAACCCCATTCATACCCAAAGAGATTAAACATATTCAAATTAGAAAGTTACATCAAGTTTACATCTCTAAAGTTTACATAAATGCACTTCCAATCACATTTTCACCCCAAACCAACATGCAGTCTCACCATCACGAGTTTTGCGTCACACTAGCAAGCTGCACCCTAATGTTTTTCCTTAGCCCTCAAGCAAAAGATAGCTGTCCAGCTGCATGCATAGGTGCCACCACAGCTCCCTCTCACTACCCATACCTCTACCCATCCCTTGCCCATGCTGTGCAGCCAAATGGCAGTTGCAAATGCTGCACGTCCTCCACCTGTCTTGCTGCCAACAGATTTGCCCATTCCAGCCCATGGTTTCACCCTGCACAGCCATAATTTCACCCCATGACGGTTGACTGCAGTATAAAAGGAATGAGCATACTGACATTCATGCAAACTCTACGACCCCACCCCTGCCCATACTAGCTCACTTACTGATCCACCTCTAGAAGCAAGGGCAGCCGACCAAGAGCAGCCATTTGTCTCTTCTTCTTTCCTGCCTATCACTTCATCTCCCTGGCAGCCAAGAGGTACACAATGTCAAGTTTTGGTATCACTGATTTTCTTTTAAGCATTCAGCAGAAATAATGGCAACTATACATTAGTTGAAGCATAGAATTAGTAGCAAAATGAAAGGTAGCATCACATGTTATTAGTTATACATTTAAATCATCATATATATGACCGTCCAACTTTAAGCAAAGTAGTGGATCAAGAAATATATGTCAAATATAAACAACATTTCTTTAACAGAGGATAGTAGGGTCGCTTTGACATACTGCCAACCAATTCATAGTGTCCATCTCAAGCTATTCCAACCATATCAAAGCATACAAGATCATTTATATTCACAAGCTCAGCACGGCTATTCACAAAATAGAGATGGTCCAAATTTCAGCTTATACAAAAATTGAACAATCTTAGCCTTCCTTACAACATGTATGCACAGAACCCAAATTTAGGCAATATTCAATATTACAGGAGCTCATATACAAATAACACAAACATGTGTGTGTGTGTGTATAGGAAGCCTTTTACGTACTCCCAGGAGTACATACTCCCACCTCTAATATACCATTTAAATAAACACTTTATACTCCTTTATCACTTTCGGTATACTCCAATAATAATTCTAAGATATTCCAATACAACATGATTAAAAAAAATTCATCAGATCCTTTATTTTTTTTGCTACATATTCTTTTCCATATGTATAAGGAATATGTAAAGAAATTATGCTATTAAGGGTGGATTTTAATGAAAATTTTCATGGAACTCACTTTCGAGTATCTTATAATCAGTATTAGAGTATACTCAAAAGGATAAAAAGGTATAACAGACATCATTTAAGCAGTATATTAAAGGTGGAGTACATACACCAGAGTATGGAACCATTTTCCTATATATATATATATATATATATATATATATATATATCATTCCATAAACAACAGCATATAAAATCCTCAAGAATCGATACTGGTATACATAAATAGTTGGTATGCATCAGTAACAAATCCACATATACAACTATTGTTTATTAACCAAGATTTCACAATCAATACTTCATGAACGCTTATCACAATCTCCATACACCAAAGCAACAGTAACACAACAACAAGCTTACTCATAATAAATAACAGAGCGAAAAGGGTAGTAAGAAATATGGAACTTAATCAAGTCCTTGCATGTAACACTCTGCGATTATAGTTCTACAAAATATGCTGATCTTCTTTGAACCCAAACATAATCCAGAGTATATGTATATAAGTCACTAACAGTTCCCAGCCAAGCAGTGCCTTATGGACAACCTGAAAACCCTCTCTGTTCTACCATGCACACCATTCCAAATTGTATACTAACTGCCATTAGAACCGATGCCCACATATCAAAATCGCATACAAGAATATTTACTAAAATACTATCCACAGCAAAAATAAAAAACAAGGGTATATAAAACATAATGCTAAAATCCTCGACACATAACCAATTTTGGGGGAAATCAATCACACAAATAGATGTGAGACCCTGTCCCGAGGAACAGGAACCTCCATGTGTATACCGTACTAGTCCCTGGATCAGTAGTTAGCACACACATGTTTACAACATTGGTATCACAACCACACAGGATATTTATAACCTGCGATGAAAATAATTATACAGAGCATATTACAATACCAAGAGTAACAGAAAAGTACAGTGGAAAGACGATAATACAAAAAACCAAAAGCCAAGTGGTATGCCCAACTACCCATAGGCATCTGACTGGGCAAACCCTTAGAAGAAAAGATCGTCAAAACTCACGTGGCCTATACGATGGTAAGAGTTGTCTGGCACCTCAAAGGCTTCTTCTTCTGAGACAATGTAGATAGCAAGATTGAGTACATTGGTATTCAGTAAGACTTGATAGTGATTTACAAATGCATATAAATAAGCATGCAGGCTTAAACAAAGAAGGCTCTAAGTTATTTTGCAGTTGCATAAAAGAATGTAAATCATATGCTCATAATAGATTGCAAACTGAACTTGTAAAATTGCTAAGCATTTTGAGTAATCATAAGCAAGTAAGTAAGTTCCACCACACAGTCATCCCGACTACGAACCCATAAGTGTCATTCCTTTGACAAGAAAGCGATGGTTGCTAAAAACAATTCAGAAACCAAAACCATTTTAGAAAATACCAAAGTCTAGCATTGGAATGACTCACCAAATGCCCATGACCGCAGGCGTGGCTAATCGATTAGATCTATCACTCTGCAGAGGTGTACAGCTTTACCCACAAGGAATGATCAGCCTTTTTGCTAGGCTATTCGACACACTTCCTTAGGTGTGTCGGCAAGGAGATCATACAGAGCCATTACATTATCTAGGCATGACTTTGATCCAGCTCGGGACATTAACCCTCGCCATAGAACAGAAACACACACCCAAGATGTGGTTCCTTTCACGCAACACCCACACACCATTTCTGTTTATGGCAAGGCATACACCGTTGCACCGGCCAAGCATTTACCCATACGAATTGTATGGAAGCCCCTCACAAGTAGTCCAGAACGGAATGCTTCTGCTAGCTCCCGCCTACCAAAGAGCAAAGTCATGACTAAATAACTTAATAGACTAAGGCTACCCCATAAATAGCCCTCATGGTTGCACGGAAATCTTGGATCAATAGCGTCCCATTGCTCGGTCCTTAATTCGACACGGACGACACTTCACCCTACACTACGACCAATTTCCTTTGCTCAACCGGCTATTGCCAATAATCACCCGCGTCAAAACATAGTTTTATTTGGGGTTTTTATTAAACTAGCAGCAACCTTTTTCCAAATGACAGTTATTCAGTGAAACAGTTTGGAGACAAACCAATTTGATTTAAGTATTGGCTAAGCAGATATAATAAACTAACGATTATACCCATAGTGACATTAATTATGTCTAAACCATACTAAGGTTACAAGGTTCACAGGTTCATTCAGATTGAGGAAAACCATAATTTACAGGAATAGCTACTATTCTTACCCAGAATAACAGTTTTTATGGAGAATTACTCGCATGCATAATACAGTTGCAAAAACAACATATTGTAGGTGAATTATTGGGATCAGCATGGTCAATGGGGTGCTTGCCTTGCTCTTCACTGTCAAGGTCAAAGTCTGGATCTACAGCAGGGTCTTCCTCCTCTTCTTTGGGGACATCGGTGTCTACATGTCGTAAGAAGAGAAGTAACAGAAATCAGTAAATTGCAATAAAAGGCAAAAGAAAACAGATAGCAAAATAAACAAAGATTCTTCACAAAATACAGGGGTTGCTCTTTATGAATTTATTTATTTTATTTTATGAATTCAAGATGTAAAAATTGGTTAAGATTAAATAGATATGATCATTTCAGGCTTAAGGTGAATTCTTACTTTTAATTAGGATTCAGATTCAAAGCAACATTTAATTAAGTTTCTAGTTATAAAAAGCTAACCTATTAATTTAGGGCATACATGCATATGTAAGCACATATGCGCACAAGAGCATATATACCTACAAGCGCAATACACTTTTCATTAAACAACAATTCCATTTATTCTAGATTTGTGCTATACACTTCATATGTGCACTCTTCACTTAAAGTTTTATTAGAAAACTGGAGTGATTTATTTAATTATAATTATTTTGCACTGCTCATAACCATGAAGTTTATTTATTCAAATTTAGATTTTCCAATCAAAGGCCATTTTATTTTTCACCTTGACTATCCTCCTACTTAGCAGATGAAGCAAATAAAATTCTAAACATAAATGTTTTCACATATTCAAATTCCTCTCAGAATGGAGAATCTAATAAAATTTATTTTTATGAATTTTGACTACAAGTGAAATGTCCATTTTTGTAATGTATTAAGCCTTTCTCAAAAATTTTATTTCCTAAAAATCACACAGTGACTCTTTCTAAAATATTTTTGCATATTCTAAATCTACCAGATTTTATACAAATTTAGAAATTTATTCCACTCCATTTGGATTACTACTTCAAAAGTTATGACTATTTGAAATGGCTCAGATTCAAAATTCTAATTAAAATTGAAAATACGTTTTCGCAAACAGGAAAACGCCTTTTGATTTTTGGCGCCAGCTCATTCAATTTTGGTTGTTGAGACTGATGACCCGGCCCTACTGGCAGTGACACTAATTGCTACACGCGCGCCTGCTACTGCCACTGACGTGTGGGGTCCAACCGTCAGCGACAGCAAACAGAGCACCTCAGTTTTGACCTCGCCGCCGGCGAACTAGCACTAGGGAGGCGGAATGGGTTATGGTTCTAGCTTCAGTGCGATGAGACGAACACGATGGTGGTACCCATTCGGCTTGGGGTGGTCGGGAACATGGTCTCCACCACACGGTTGTGGCGGCGCCATGGCCGAGCAGCCGTGAGCTCGGCACCGGTGATGATCCAAGTGAACAAGTGCACGGTGAGCATCAGAGGAGTGAGGTGAGTCTATTTCACCTTGGCTCGAGGTTGGAGAAAGACCAGGGAGAGTTGTCCGTGAGTGTCACCAGAGCTGGTGACGAAGATAGCGGATGCGACAAACTGCAGGCGAGAATAATAGCAAGGCTCGACTGATCAATAACCTAGGGCTTATGGCAAAGCTCTAGGGCGAATCGGTTCAAAAGATTACTACCGGGATGACTTCATTCGTCAACTTCTCCCCTTTCGGGCTTCCTTGGCGAAATGGTGAAGAACGGCAAGAGGAACGACGAAATAGCTACTGGCCTAGCTCAGCAAGTGAGTTCAGGAAGAAAGGGGCTCAATTGCGATGCAATCGTCACACTTATAGCCGTGGAAAAGGTGCTCTAGTGGTCTGAACGCACGCGTGGCGGTTCTCTGTGCAAGGTGGCGATTTAATGGCAGCGGTGTTTCTTGGTACGGCGCGGTATGGCGGCGAGTCCTCGTGGCAGCAATCGATGGCTCGAGCGGTGCTGCAAGGACGCGGAGTGGTTGGCGAAGGCGCGAGAGCTCTGCCGATCAAACGGCGAAGCTGGCTCGGCTTGCACAGAGGAGAAGGAGGAGGTGGCCTGCGCGAAGATGAGGCTGACCAACGGGGTCAGGGCCCATTGGCAGTGGGAGGGCAAGGCTCTGGTCACCTTGCGTTAGCAAATGGGCCAGAAGAGCTCGGGGTCCCACTTGTCGGTGAGAAGATGAAGGCTGGGTATTTTTGGCCGGGAAAGTTTTGACAGTATTTGCATTAATTCGGCTGTCATTCACTGCCATATTTTTGTAAAACTTTTTGACACAAGTCTTCTGGTGATGACCGACTCCCAAAAAAATTTTGAGACCAAAAGATCCTTTGGTTAATTTACAAAAATTCTGACACTGTGCACTACTCAGAAATCTGACATTGCACTATTTCTAGTCAATGCTGTGGTCTTGTCAATTAAATCTCTCATTCCTGTTAATAGAAAATTTATTTGCGAGTAAAAATAATTCATCTAGAGGCTTAGAGCTCTGTTGGTAATAGTTCCAGATTTTTACTTTTACCATTTCATTTTTCCCCATTTCTTATCCTCTTATCTTTGTTTATGTGATTATTTATTCAACACAAAATACAAGGAAATTCCAAATAAAATGCAAAATACCAAGAAGATTCAGGAAAATATTCACATTTAAATTTGGTGTTTGCATTCTACTGTTCAAAGTTCCAGGATGTTACAAAAGAAAAATTCTAGTGAGCAGCTCAATAAAAAAAATGTTAGTAGCATTCGGTCTATGAAAGCAAGATTGGAGGGAGAAGAGTACTTAGCTTCTAAGGCCATGAGGGGCGAGGCGATCGGCTCAGTGGCAAAGGAGTAGGGCCGTCATGGTACTCAGCACTTGGAGGTTGTCAGGGGAGGCGATGAGGGCGGTTAGGCGATGGGAACCTAGGGCAAGAGAGATAGAAGAGGAGAGTAGGGGAGAGGAAAAAGGAGAGAGAGGGAAGGGGGAGACCTTGGGGTGGTGGTGGCATTGATGGCGTCCGGGGCCGGCCAAGGCGTCACTGGCATCGAAGGGGACCAAATCCGGCATGGAAGCAGGCCGGTGCTCGAAGTTGAGAGGTGCGGTGGCACTCGACGTGTAAACAAGCCGACGTCAGGAGAGTTGGATCCGAAGGGGAAACACCAAGTCCAGAGAAGGGGGAGAGCAGGCACAGGAGGAGGCGTTTGGTGCGCACGTGCAGGCGGCCGGCGTTCGGAGCCAAGCGGCAGTGGCGGTGCTTGGGCCTAGCGACTGAGGAGAAGAAGTGGCGACCGGGCGGAGGACATGAGATCAAAGAGTTGGGGAATAAGCTAGAAGGCGGCGGCTGGGCAAAAGAAATGGGGTTAGGTGCGGTAGGAACCGAGTTAGGGTTAAGTTAGGGGGGTTCGACCGGGCATTTTGGGTCGAAGGAAATGGGCCGACCTGGCCTAAGTAAAAAAATGATGAATAAATATAAACTAAAACAAATAGATAAATACATGAGTGAATAAATAAATAAGTAAAATATAAAATTATATATATATATATGACTCTTGACCTGGACCAAAATAAAAGGAAATGGATCGAGAAAATAGTAAAAGATAAACATTTCATTTCTCTAAGATAATTCAAATGAAAACATTAGACAAAACATCGAATGCACAGAACTTACCATAGGATGATTTATATCTTAATTAAATCCAAATAATTTTTGCATCTTGAATTTGTAAATAAACACATACATAATTTGAGCTTCACGAATTTGAAGGATAAGAATAAATAAACTTGAAACCAAGGATTCATGTCATAAAGGGGAGCTCAATTCATGCTTTCGTGCCACTAAAAATCAGTTCATAAATAAAGATAAATAAAATGTTTACGCATATATATAGTCAAGCAACTGTAAACCTAAATCACATCTATTCTGAGTAGTAGAATTCTATTTGATTTTCCATCTGATTTCTTTTTGTCCTATTTAAAAGTTATTATTTGCTATATTTTCATCGATCTGCGCATAGACTTCAACGTTCCAGATTCTACGATGGTCAACTCTAACTTCACGACTGAAATCAACAAGCAAGGCAAGCACCCCCTTTGACCATGTTGATCCCGTTTTACAAATGTTTTATTAAATGTTTTACTACATGTGTATGTTCATTAAACTTTGCTATATTGTGGGCAATGATAGTTAGACCAATAGACTCATGGAACTTCCTTGATAAGTACTGATATGCGAACCTTGATAAACCTAGAATTAAGGTTAGACAATATATAATGCCACTTTGGGTATATGCGATTTAATAATCATGCTTAGCCATGCTTTAGAATTGGGATGCACAATTTGGATAAACTGATCATTGGAGATATTGAGACATAATGATGGTTACTGGTATTTTGGCAGAAAAACTCAAAAAAAACTATGATTTTTGACGTGGGCGATTACTGGCAATAGCCGGAGGTGCATGGACTTGCACGTAGTGTAGGGGGAGATTATCGCCCATGTCGGATTAAGGACCGAACTCAATGTTCACTAAACCCAAGAATTACCGTACAACCACAAGTGCTGGTATGGGACAGCTTTAACCTATTAAGTTACTTAGAATTAGCTTTGCACATTGGAAGGCTGGAGTAGTACGGGCTATCCCTTTATGGATTGCTCGAAGGGACATCCACACCGAGGTGATAATGGAACAAACGTTTACGATACAACGGTGTATGCCATACTAAGGGGAGTTCCATCATATTTATGCTTTGAGTTCTTCCGCCATAGTATGGGTTTGTCGTCACCGGGCTGGTACAAAGCTAGGGCTAGGTGATGTAACGGTTATGTTATGATCGCTCTGCGGCACACAAAAAAAAGTGTGCTAATAGCTTGCACAAAGAGTTGATCATTTCTTGTGGGTAAAGCTGTACACCTCTGCAGAGGGTTAAATCTTTTCGAAAAGCCTTTCCCACGGTCATGGGAATCTTGGTGCGCTAGCACGAGTTAGAAGTTTTCTTATTTTCAAAAAGGGTTGGTTTCATCTGGTTGCCTTATGTTGGCAAAGAATGGTGTTGGCAGGAAATGGATGTCTCGATGCTCACATCGTGGAGGGCTGTGAGTTATTACTTACTTATTATTTTCATAACAGTCAAACTTGCTTTTATAAATTCCATTTTGCAAATTACAACTAGATTTACAAATCAAATTTTGCTTTATGCAAATTAACTGTAGAAGCTTTTCCTTTGAAATGGCCTACATATACTATAGATTTTGCAAAAGTCTTGCGGAGTACGAAAGTACTCACCCTTGCTCAATTACCATTTTTAGGTGAAGAAACATATTACCCCGATGATACGTACTTTGACTCAGGATTCGGGGATGTTAGCGATGAGTTTTTCTAGGGTTTGCCTTGTCAGTTGCTTGAGGGTTGGAAGGGCACACTACAAGACATTTGCTTCTTCTGCTACAATATACTGAGTAGTAAGACTACTCTGTATCAATAGCTTCCGCTTTAATAATATTGTGTATAGTTGTGATTCTAATTGTTGTAAATGTGCATACTAGCTATTGATCATAGGACTAGTATTGTATGCATATAGATCATTCTTCTTGGTATTCTATACCAAAAAGGAGGGTCGCTACATACTATTGTTTACATTAGATTGTACTGCTAAATTGGCAGGCCAAGAATGTTTGCTTTATTGAACCTTTAACCTCTTCGGCAGTCCATGAAAATTCAGCTTTGGTTCCATGATTCGTGATGTTTTGTTTTCTTACTTCCACAGTCTCTTCTTTTCAAATAGACAAACTGTGATAGTTTTCTTGAAGGCTAAAATAGTGTGATAAGGCTCCAATCATTCCTTCTGAGTATATGTTCTATGTCTGCTTTAATCTAGCATCGCGCCCCCCAAATTATCACCCCTTATGTCTCTACTTAAATGTAAAGGAGGATGTTATTGTTGTCAAAAGAGAGAAATGAGATTATGCATTAGTTCTATTCTTATTCATATATGCTCTAACCAGGGTTAACAAAACCGTACCGCGAAAACCGGTTCAGTTTTTGCGATGCAGTTCCCTAAAAACTCAAAATCGTCAAAAACCGAAAGGTTGAACAATAAAAAAATTTGAAAAAAAAATCGAAAAACCACAGTTTTTCACGAAAAACCGCTCGGTTTTCTCGAAAAAACAACCCAACCAATTGAATGTTCTTCAAAAACAGTTTTTGAGCTATTTTTTACGAAAACCGCGGTTTTTCACGAAAAACCGCACACATAAATTTTTCAAAATTTTTTAATTTTTTAAATTTTTTTTAATTAGAACGGTTTACCGAGCGGTTTTGGATATCGAACCAGAGCAGTAAGGTCGAAAACCGCGGTTTTCGGTGGTTTTGTTAACCCTGGCTCTAAGTATGCAACGTCTTAGAGAGATCGATTCAAACAAATTTTCCCTTGGTATATGCATCATATACGGTGATTTATTGATTTTCCTTGCTGTATGCATCATATATTCTAATTTCATATTCTTTGTTCCTCCTGGCCTAATTGTTTCTTGTGTTGTTTAAAATCTGGACCATGCGTGTGTGCTTGTGCGTCATAGGCCAACGAATGGTGTTCGCCGCTCTGACAGCTGCTTTACCACTGTTGCCGCTCATCTTCATACCATTTTCATTGATAAGTGTCTACTCCTCTACCTAGCTATTACTTCTACATGATTCGGACCGTGGCCAATGCGACAGAAGCATTTGACTGCAATTTTGACATTTCAAAATTTTTCCTCGTGCACTGGCCCAAATCCTCCTTGTCTAGCCTTTTTGCTGAAGTTATTTTTTGCTTCTTTCAATTGTTTGTAGGAGGACTGTGTCAGTATCCCAGCAACTCCTTTAAATGAATCATCCTCTTGCATCGTCTTTGCTATTATTTTTTTGATGATGAGAATGGATAGCTAGATGAACCCATCCTTGCACGCTCCACTGGTGTGGTGTCTCCTTGCATGTCAACTCACCCCAATAAAGAGGTCGGTATTTTATTTTGTTGTTGGACCAATTTTAGACTGTGTTGGACCAGGCTGGCTATGTTTGTAGTCACCGTACTTTATCTTATGCCGTATACAAAATTATGATTTGAGCCCAGTCTTCCACTGTGCTCTACCGCTGAACAGGATTTTACATCGTTACTGCTCATGGGATATTACAACGTAACAATTGTAATGCGTTTTTACTCTTATCTGTTAAACAGGCAAAAGTGATGCTGCTACATTGATGTGTACCTTTAACAAACTCAGGTAGCTCGCATGACCATAATTTCTTCATTTAATCGTTAATCGTAGAAACCTGAGTTAAGTTATTCTTCAGAAATAGGCTAAGACATTCGAAAGTAATGTTGGATCACATTCAGTCATAAGGATCTATAACCTGCTATCATATATATTTGAAATATACATTTCTCTTAGCATGTGATCTGTGTGTACCTTTCAGATTAGGCAATGATGCATACATTTATTTAAGTACTTTTAGTGACTCTAGAACCAGTCTGATGCCTTATGCTATTTTCCACATATCCTGTGCAATCAGACAGGCTGGTGAAACCACGGTGCAACCCAACTAGAAAAAGTTTCAAAAAATTCTGAAAAAAATCATGGATGTACATCTCAGCTTACCCCATCTACATATAAAATTTCATGATCAAATTCGTCCTGTGCTAAGAGTAATAAAAAAGACAAACTTGATCATGAACAGTAATAGTTACTGTTCATAATCAACTTTGTCTTTTTTGTAACTTCTAGCACAGGACGAATTTGATCATGAAATTTTATATGTAGATGGGGTAAGCTGAGATGTACATCCATGATTTTTTTCAAAAAAATTTGAAACTTTTTCTAGTTGGGTTGCACCGTGGTTTCACCAACTCTCTGGTTGCACAGGATATCCATTTTGTTTGGCCACAAAGGAATGCAAAACGCCCTATTGAGTTGTCTGTCATTCCACATTCTGTCCAAGCTAGGCCTAAGTATTATTAGTGATCATTCCCTTCCATCTGGCCAACGCAGATACGAATATTTTTCTCGTGATTCTGTCATGTAGAAAGCTTCAATCACCAAGTGTCATTAAGTTGTATTAATTCATGAGCAGACTCAAGTGGAGCAAATTACCAAGGAACTGAATTCTGGAATTTGTAAATAGAAGGAAATGAAGGTTCAATGTCTATTGCATAGGGGTTTAATTATGATGGTACTGACAATCCTAAAGAGGATGAGGTATTCCTGCCTCCTTTCTCTTGGCATTTCCTATTATCTATATATTCTTTGACCCGGCTGTTACATCAGATTGTTGTGCACATAGTCCATATATATCTACAACATAAAGGCCTAGGGAATGCTTATTGGAAAAACTCTTTATAGAAATACCAGTACGTTAATGAAAAACTGCACCTATTCCCCACGTATGCATACTATGATGCTGCCTTCTACACAAATTCTATATTTAGCTTATGTATAGAGAACTACATAGGCTAATACTTCTAACTACGCTTTTCAGTATATATTTTCATCCGACGCGGCATAGCGTTAACCTACCTAGTTTTACTAACCCATAAATAAAATATCGGAAATGGGTCGTTGTTACCTGGCCTAGTACTTAGCTAGGTTAACAACAATAGATAAGTAACATAGTTGCCGAAAGACTCTTACAAGGGCAGGGATATAATTAATGTTATATATTACTACGAATATTTTTGTGGCGTGATACGCCGCGTGCATTGTTTTTTCGCAGAAATAATTTTGTTTTTTCGGTGATGTTTTTTTTAAAAAAAATCGTCGAGGAAACGCGTGAAACGGTTGAAAGGATACAAACACAATCACTTTTTTTTTCATTTATCTGGGGTTCTCTCACGAAGAATCCGCGATTGTGCTAAATCGAAAAGTCCTTTTCGTGAAAAATAGCTAAAATGATCTAAACGTAACTACGTTTTTTTCGGTATTTATTTAGAGTCCGTTCACAAAAGATTCGTGATTTTTCTGAACCCAAAAAGTTCTTTTCATAAAAAACCACGGAAAGAACTTACACGTAATTACATATTTTTTTAGGGGCCTACATGTGAAAAAAAAACGAGCCGAGCCGATCAGCCTCGGCACGATGTGGGCGGCCTCGGACTTTAGTATGTGTATGATGCGCCATTTAGGTTGCAATCAACCACAAGTTTCTGGAGGGAATAAGACAGCGATGCCGACGGACGGAGAACCTAAAACAAAGCATTGTATCTTTCGTCTTCAAAGGCCAGCTGGCGCGACGTGGGCGGCCTCGGATTTTAGTATATGTACGATGCGCCATTTAGGTTGCAGTCAACCACAAGTTTCTGGAGGGAATAAGACAGTGATGCCGACGGACGGATAGAACCTAAAACAAAGCATTGAATCTTCCGTCTTCAAAAAAAAGCGCTGAATCTTGCTTGTTGAGATCTAGCCCGCACGGATTGATTGCGCATTTCCCTATTCAATTAAGCGAGCATGTGGATTTGCACCGGAGTTCTAGCACGGGTGTCAAGTTTGAGCGTAGTTTTTAGTGATTTCGATGGTTCTGTGGATAAGCTTTAGCACAGAAGATCGTGTTTGCACGCGAGTTTGGGTTCAGTCGTCCAGATTTGTGACGAGGGTGAAGCTTTTGCTCTCGCAACTCCAGTTAAATGCAAGATTGTATCCAAAGGAGCATGGAGCTTATTTCATTATTTGTCATCGACTGCTTACGGATTTCGAAAAATGTCATGCTTGCATGGTAAATAAACTTCTAGATAAATAGATCGGTACATACATGCATGGCGGTATCTGATATTTTTGTGGTCCTGTACTAAATTTAAAATCAGATTGTGCACGTAATAAAAGTTAATTATCAAAATAATTATTTCATATCTGTAGCATCCTAATTTTGTATCAAATTAAAATAATAAGTTGCCAAGTTATTATTAAGTTTATTATAAACTTTCAGAATTTTCTACCTTTTATGGAATTTTTTATATTTAAAGAAAGTACTTTTCAACAACCTAGTTCTTGTAGTCGGGGGTAGTGTAGCGATTGATGCAGGTACTGCGCCAATTATAGTAGTTCGCTTACTGTTGCACATCACTTTAGCATCCAATCTGGCCGTCCATTTCACATCCGACGGTTGAAAAATCGTCCAAAGTCACGGCTATTGTCCTCTCATGTCATATGATCCCAATCCGTTCCCAACTGACCCTGTTCTGCCCTCTGCATTTCTCAACTGGCCTCTCTCAACTGCTCTTGATCCGTCGACCACTATATCTCCCAGTCCCAGTATGCGATCTGATCAATAGCGATCCGTTAAACTTAGTCACTTCGGGACCATCAGTTTTCCACTGCATTTCTCTACTGCCGTTGTTGGCAAAGGCAAGTGGAGAACTTTCGTCTTCAACCATGGTTGGGATTGGAGAGATGATTGCATCTGCTGTTGTCAAGGAGGTCTGCAGCAAGCTGGCAGCCACCGTTACGAAGGAGGTCGCGCTGCAGTCGAACACGGCCGCGGATTTGAAAAGCATGCAAGACACTCTGAGTAGCATCCAAGCTGTCCTGGTGGATGCTGAGCGGCGGTCGCTAAAAGAGGAGAGTGTGCGCCTCTGGCTGAAGAAGCTCAAGGCTGCCGCCTATGATATCGAGGACATGCTGGTTGATTATGAAGCCAAAGTCCAGAAGGTAATCCATTAAATCCATGAATGGTTTTGCGTGGCACTAGAAAGCTACAAATTAGCATATTATTGTCTGGGTGTGAGTTGTATTTAGTTTTCAGAATAGTGAAACATAGGGTGTGAGTACTGTTTAGCTCGGCGGCTAACAGTGTGAATCGTGAGTGTGAGTTGTGAGGTTTTTTCGAGACCGGTTTTTTCCTCATAAAAACGGGGCCAACTCTCTTTTTTCCCTCTTAATAAAGTCAGCGGCAACTCTCTTGCTGCTCTTTCAAAAAAAAAAAATGAATGGTTTCATATATACAATCATGTTCTCCAATTAATTGCTATGAATCACTTGCAGGGAAAGGGTTGGTTCGATCGGTTAAAGTCGTGGTATTTAAAGCCGCAGTATTTAAATTCACGGTTGACCATACCGCATAGGATGAAGACGATGAGAGAAAGATTGGAGAAGATAAAAGAAGAAGCAGATATCAGTAAGTTTCACTTCAAATATGGTAGCAGCTCAGGTGAGGAGGAGGTGGCCAGGGGTCGGCAGACTACTTCAAATGCCTGTGAGGATTTTGTTGGGAGGGTTGAAGAGAAAAAAAGGTTGATGAGGTTATTGCTAGCTGATGAACCTTCCATCATTCCTATATACGGCTTTGGCGGTATCGGTAAGACCACACTGGCCCAGATGGTTTACAATGATAAGGAAATTGAGAAAAATTTCAACCTGCTATGTTGGGTTTATGTCTCCATGAAATTTGATTTGGAAATGATTGGTAGATCTATAATCTCCAAAAGTAAGAAAAGCAGCAAAAATGATATAGACTTGGAATTGGTAACAAATCATGTCCAGAGCAATATATCAGATAAGAAATTTCTGATCGTTTTAGATGATTTATGGGAAGAGGATCCATTTAAGTTGGAGGAATTAACGACGATGTTTAAAGGTGGAAAGAAGGGTAGCAAGATCATTGTGACTACACGGAGTGAGAAGGTTGCTAAGCTGATAAATTCCAATTTGCAATTCAAAATGGACGTTTTACCTGACAATGATTGTTGGACTCTTTTTGTGAGCAAGGCATTCAAGCATTCAACAATGGACGTCAATCTGCAAAGAAATGCAATGGGGAAGGAGATAGTAAAGAAATGCAATGGTGTGCCTTTAGCTGTTAAATCTATCGGATTCCTCCTACGAGACAAGGAGGTTACGGCATGGGAAGCCGTTCGAGATAGTGACGTTTGGGATGAGATAGATGATGGACCTTTGGCAGAAAAGAAAGTTCTACCATCCTTGAAACTTAGTTACTACAATATGCCTTCTTATCTGAGGCTGTGCTTTGCATATTGTGCAGTATTTCCTAAAGGATCTGACATAGATAAACATAGCTTGATCAATCAGTGGATTGCTCTAGGCTTTATCCAGCCAACTCAAGGGAGTTTCAAAGAAGAAGATTATGCTGAGCTGTACCTCAAAGATCTTCTCGAGATGTCATTCCTTCAGGTTGCGGACATTTGCTCGGTGAGTCATTGTCTTTCTTGCGAAGAATTTGTGTTTATTTTTAACTGGTTAATCATAATAAAAAAATAGTACATGTGTAATATTTTCCCTTAGTCCTTCTCTGGCACCTCTCTTGGCTCGTATAAGATCAATCCATCCCAGCTTCGCCCGGTGAAGTCAGCAGTGGGAAATCAAATAAAACCGGAAGGACTTATTTGTTAAATCTAGAAAACTTCTAGGGTCTAAACCACAAGATGTCATGTGGTGGAAGCCCAAAAACATTAAACATGAAGGTTCCAGGGGCTTATTTGCAAAATTTTGGACTTATTGGAAATTCTTCGAGATTATAGGAACAATTTTCACAAAATTTCCACCGACTTAGTAGTTTCGGGTTTTGTGCTGATTCTACCCAATTTGACCCTTTTCAGTCCAGTTTGAGCTCGATTGGTTCACGAGTCCCGAAAGGACTCTAACCCGCCCACTCCGCCCAATACTGGACCCATTAGGGATCCAAATCGATTCGATGGCAGCGGTTGCACGGCATGCCTCACATCAGCAGTGCGAGGTCCTAGCAATGGGGGTGACTCGACGGAACCCGTTCCTCGTGTCGTCCCGTGCTCATCTTTGTGCAATCAGCGTTGCCAGCAGCGAGCTCGCCTTCCCGCTCGCCATGGCATGTTGCAGCTACTATCGGCTTGCCCCGGTGTCCGTCGATCGGTGGTTCCTAGTTGTAAGTCCTAGTTGTCGCTCCCCTTGGCGGACTCCCGGCGACCCCGGCTCCCACTCCTCATGGTGGCAATCGGCGGCGGCGCGACATGCAGCCCAAGTCAACAGCTCAGTGCGACGTTCCCAAGTCGGTGGCCTGGCGCTGGCGTGTTGTGGCGCCCCATTTCTACATTCAAGGGCGGAGATAGGCCTCGAGCAGATGGGCAATAAACCGAAGCTTGGGCCAACTAGTAGTGGAAAGCCCCTCTTTATATGTAGTGAAAATTTTAGCCCACAAATCCTTGCATGAGACGTTCAGACTAGCAGCCCATATTCCTTCCCTCCCTAGCACACCAAGCCAGCACAGTAGCACACTACCGTCCACAATAGCCAACAACCCACAAAGTTAAGTGAGAAACCCTATCGGCTATTAGGATCAGGCCATTTCGTTATCGCCCATTCGCTCAACCTATTGATCGTGCCTCCTCTCTCCCTCTCTCTCTTGTGGACCAAATGAGGGCCAAGGCTCAACAATAGCATAGGCTCCGAGAAAGCAAGCCCTCCGTCCTGCGCCCTCCTTAAGTAGTCAAGCTATGAATCAGCCACCATCAACTCTAGCTAATTCTCTTAATCCTTACTTTGTCACTTTGCATCACCCACATTCTAAATTAGCTAATTAGGGATTAATTGATCGAATTCAATTTGATGTAATAGGCACACAGTTTTTTTATCAGTATATCTTCTCATTGAATTGGCATTGATTTTGTATGTTGCAACTGCAACAATAGAAATAGCCTTCTCAGCTATGAACATTGTCAAGACTGAGTTGCGGAATAAGATGAGTGATGAATGGATGAATGATAGCATGGTATGATGTATTTGCTAGTATTGAAAACAACAAGATTTTACAGTGTTTTCAGAATATGAGGTCACATAAGCAAAACTATCTCATGCTATGGGTATGTTACATTCTTGTTTTGCAATTTGCATCAATAAGTAACTTTGTAATTTTGTATCCCTAATTTACATATGCAATTTCAACTTTGAAGATTCATGTTATTATACTATTGTTGATGAAGATATGATTGGTTTGGATACACCTAACATTCATTAATTAGATCCACTACACTATGTTGTTTTTGCCATGTTTTATCCATTTTGTTGTACCGGTAAGCATGAGGTTCAAATTTTTTAATTGTGCATTTGCGTTGTACTTTTGATGTACCTTGATATGGGTAGTGTTTAGCGTTAGTAGTTATAGCGACTTCATTTTTTTGCTTGAGGCTTAGCGGAATCCTAGCTCTGCCACTGCCTACATTCACAATGTGACAATGGCAGCGTCGCCCTGACTCCACTTCAGCCCGCTTCCCTTGGCTTAGGCGATTGAAGGCATTTTGCAGCCCCATGCACATGGCACACCCACGAGGCCTGAGCTCGACTTGGCTCAGGCAACATGGCGTTGCTCACCCACTCGCCCATGGCAATGCGGTGGTGATGTCTCGATCCTTGCACGCGAGGAACCGGCGGCAATGATCCAAGTGACCTATACTCGTGGCACGACGATAGTGGTGGCTTTGGCAGGATGCATGCACAACGTGTTGACTGTGACGCTGGTCGTGTCCTGCACATGGCAGCGACAATGGCGTCCCAGACTCAGTCGGCCCGGTGGATCGACTATGGCAACATCCGGTGTCTTGCTGCAGTGAGATAGTCGGCGACATCCACGCTCATGGTGCAGCACCCCTCCCACTCTCATGGCCCCTCGACGAGGCACACCACGCTGTGGTTTGGATGTTGTTTCAACGTCCTCGCCACAGTGAGGCACACAACATGTCCAATCAGGGGTTGTCAACCATGCACAAGACACAGCACGATGTTGGCCATGCCACAACATGATCCAATGGTCAGCGCATCGATTTTGCAGTACCACGGCGCTATCCAATGCTTAGATATACTCGGTGACCACGCCAAAGGCGCAATACGTATGCTGTTCACACCAAGGTATGAATCGACGACCAAAGAACTCGATGCATGCCATAGCCAACCACAACACTAATTGTGGCAAGGCGCGAAATGTTGGCCATGGTTTGGTCTATGCTAATCCCACCCTTGGTGAGACATCGGCTAGATTAGAAGAATAGAAAATTAGAGAGAGTCCAAATTAAATCCAGCAATTGAATTGAACAAGAAAGATAAAGCATCAACCTTTGATGCATGAACAGCCTTCGCTCAGGAGCACTCTCGTGCTAGTAATGTGTTATTTATCATGGTTGTTGTTGACTAATCAAAATCACATAAACACAAGATCAAGAGCAGAGACACAAGATATAGATCCACAACTCTCTGCTCTTTTTTTTAGATAAAGGATAAAATCCGGCCTCTGCAAAAGCACACAGCCGAGTTTTACAACGGTCACAACCGTGAAATTTATTATAACGAGTATGCTAATAAAACTGAAAATTAATGACCAATTCTAAAATTGCGAATCCATCCATGCTTGGCAAAGATATCCAAAGCTACCGCCTCCAAAGCCTTGCTTGCCAGCCGAATGGTCTCCCTATGAACCTCATGCTGCAATAACGCCCAAAACCGCATCCAGTATGTTCCCCTGAGGAGAGCCTGCATGAAAGAAGAATATTGTTTTTTTTCAAACGTTAGATCGTTTCTAGTGCACCAAATAGCCCATAATAAGGCAGCACCCCCCACAAGAATTAGGCGTTTTTCATCTTTCTCAATACCTGTTAACCAACACCCAAGCATATGAGAAATAGACCTAGGTGGTGATAAACCAGTAGCAATATGAACAATAGTCCAAATAATTTTTGAGTGTTGGCAATCAAAGAATAAATGCTTAATTGTCTCATGACAATTCTGAAACAACATTTTCGATTCCCATTCCAATTTCTTTTAGCTAGATTATCCTTTGTTAGAAGTACTCCTCGTCGTAAATACCAAAGGAAAATCTTAATCTTTAATGGGAGTTTCAACTTCCATATGAATTTATGATTGAAAGGAGTACTACGGTTCATCAAATAAACATACATAGAACGTCTGAAAATTGCCCATGTCTATGTAGCCCCGATGGAGCGTGTCCCTACCATCCATAAGTCGACAATTAGCTATTTTGGCGGTTAGATTGAACCATCTTTGTCAATTTGTCTCCTAATAACGAACGTCGAAAGGTAATATTCGGTGGCATTTGAGTCATGACTGAGCCACGATGAGAATGTTTGTGATGAACAATATTATACAAGCTTGGATATTGAACCTTAAGAGGTGTAGAATCTACCCAAACGTCATCCCAAAATCTGGTTTGGGAGCCATCTCTAATATGAAATGCTCCACAAGCCAAGAATTCTTCCTTAATCTTTATGACCCTTTCCAAAACTGTGAGTCCCGGGCTTAATATGCACTTGGGACAAACATTTGGAACTTAGATATTTATTTCTAAGTAAGGTGCGCGAGCCCATCCTCATTAATCAGTTTAAATAACCATTTCTTGAGGAGACATTTATTCTTTATATAGAGGTCGATAATACCCAGTCCACCTTGATCTTTGGGGCGACATAATATATCCCACTTAGCAAGATGATACTTTCTCTTCTCATTATTACCTTGCCAAAAAAGCGAGACCGACATGAATCTAACCTCTTTAGAACTCCTTGGGAATTTCAAAGAAAGACATCATGAACATAGGCGGACTACTTAACACGAATTAAGAAGCACAAGCCTCCCAGTAAGATAAGTGTTTAGCCTTCCACAGACTTAGTTTTTATGAAATCTATCTTCAATTGCACCCAGTTAGCATTCAAGTTTATGATAGTGCATCGAATACCTAAGTATTTAAATGGATAAGAGCCCATCTCACGCCCAAACAGATCAGTATATTCTTGTTCATGTTGGCTAGCATCACCAAAGCAAAAATCTCGCTTTTGTGAAAATTAATTTTAGGCCCGATAATTGTTCAAACACGTAAAGCAATAGCTTCATGTTTTTAGCTTGTTCTATATCATGATCCATAAAAGGATAGTATCATCCGCATCTTGTAGAATCGATAGTCCATCCTCAATAAGATGAGGAAGAACTCCTCGAATCGACCATCCTCTTCGCTCTTTTAATCGAATAGCCAACATGTCACCCACAATGTTGAGCAGAATAGGGACATAGGATCCCCTGCCAAGACCTTTTTAGTTTGGAAGTAATGACCAATATCATCATTGACTTTAATACCCACACTACCCCCAGTAACAAAATGTTCAACCCAAGAGCACCACTGTTGACCGAATCCCTTCATACGCAGAGTTTGCTGCAGAAAAGACCACTTCACCTTATCATAAGCCTTTTCAAAATCCAGTTTTAAAATCACACCATTGAGCTTTTTGGAATGTAGTTCATGAATAGTTTCATGTAATATTACTACACCTTCCATAATATTGCGCCCAGGCATAAAAGCTGTTTGTGATGGTTTTACAACTTTGTTGGCCACCCCCATAATTCTATTAGTAGCAACTTTTGTAAAAATTTTAAAACTCACATTGAGCAAACATATGGGTCTATATTGTTGTATTTTGGTGGCCACATTAGTTTTTGGCAAGAGAGTAATGGTTCCAAAGTTTAGGCTATACAGAGGTAATTTCCCATGAGATAAATCATTAAACAACGCCATAAGATCTCCTTTTATAATATCCCAAAAAACCTGATAAAATTCCGCTGGGAATCCATCAGGACCAGGCGCCTTATTGTGATCCATTTGGAAAACAGCTTCTCTCACCTCCTTTTCAGTGAAATGAGCAATG
Source organism: Guadua angustifolia (assembly GCA_036346375.1). NCBI lineage: Eukaryota > Viridiplantae > Streptophyta > Magnoliopsida > Poales > Poaceae > Guadua > Guadua angustifolia. The sequence continues at coordinate 56,157,710 of CM070510.1, forward strand.
AGAGCATCATTTTCCTCATTTGTAACTTGCGGTAAATCATGATTATAAGCTTCCACCAAACGAAAATTATTGTCTTCCGACGGTCCAAACAAACCCTTGTAATAGTTTGTAATATATGCTTTTAAATCAGCATCACCCACAATGGTACCATCCTCATGATCTAATTTAAAAATATCTTTGTTTTCGTATTTTCCATTAGCCACAAGATGGAAATATTGAGTGTTATCATCCTTCCGGAAGATCTTTCGTTTTAGCTCTCTCATACCATTTAATTTCTTCTTCCCTCAACAAGGTCACCAATCTCTCATTGAGGTAATGTTTCAAATTTAATTCATAAGTCGATAGAACGCTATGTTCAGCCTTTTATCAAGATCATCAATAATCGAGATAATCCTTTTTTCTCTTTTTATTGTGTCGGTGTATGTTTGGCCCATCCTCGTAGAAATTGTCTAAGAGATCGAATCTTATTCGCCATTTATCCATAGCATATTCCTCTAGAGACAGATTGCCATTTATCGCAACCAATTCATAGAAGCCATCTCTAATCACCAACCACGTTCAAATTTGAACAATGGTGCCTTTCTATTGTGGGTAGAAACCCCAGTATTCAAAAGCAATGGTGTATGGTCCGAATGGCTCCTATCTCTAGCATGTACCGTAGTAAGTGGAAACTTATTCTCCCACTCAAGAGATATCAAAATTACATCTAACTTCTCAAAAGTAGGATTTTCGCCACTACTCGCCCAAGTATATTGTCTACCAGACAATTGCAGCTCTCTGAGATCTAAAGATTGAATGATCATATTAAAAAGATCAGGCCATTTCTTGTCAAAATTATCCTTGTTTTTGTCTTCCGGACCACGCATAATATTAAAATCCCCACCAATAATATAAGGTAACGATTCTTTACGACATATATTTGCTATTTCAGTTAGAAACATATCCTTATAATCCTTCTTATGGGACCATAAACGATAATTAACACCCATTTGAAACCATCACTTTTATTTGAGCGTAAACTTAATATAAAAGTCTCCTTCGACAATGGTTCCAATGTCATAGACCATTAAGTCAACCCCAAGTAGCATCCCCGAGGCGGCCATGAGGCGCCATCTGATGCCAAATAAAATCTTTGCCACCACATAATTTCTTTAGGGTCTTATCCGGAAATGATCCGCCCGTTCCATCAAAGCAATACAATCAAGTTGTTGCTCTTTGACCATATCCTCTAAATACCTATGTTTAGCCAAGTCTCCAAGACCTCTGCTATTCCAGAAAACGCCTTTCATTTGAGACTCAGCTTAGATGGTGTTTTTGGTTTTTTATTAACCAGTTTGTTTCTATTGATATTCCTTAAATTGGATTTTTTCCTACGAGATATAGGTACGAGATCAGAACATATATGAACCAAACCCTCCTCAGCCACATTATGAACAAATTCGTCACCAATGTGATCAAGCTGAGTATTAAGAATATCCTCTTCTTCCTCATCCAAGTAAATTTTAGGCGAGGAAGATTTTTGACAATTACCTCTATGTTTCTTTGAGACGCTATGCCTATCAATTTCAATATTTTTAATCAATGTAATAGCAGAGGAAATGGCATTATTATCATTACCCATAGAAACTCCCAATTTTGCAATTCTACAGGAAAGTTCAGAATCTGAAATGGATGGAAAAGATGTGCATTTACCTGGCACCAAAGAATTCTTCTTATCCACCAACTTCATTGCCTTCTCCAGCATATTTGCGTCACCCAGGGTAGCAATCCTCGAGCTTGATCTTCCTTGCATCATACATGGCCCAGCTGAGGGAGATAAGACCATCTCATCCCAACCCTTGATAGAATCCAACAATCGGAGAGCATCCACCATGGCCTCATTTGAAATATTAGCCCTAATACCATTGCTCTTACAAAGAGTTTGCAGCATACGGCGGGGTAAATGCTGTAACTTCTGACTCATATTGCTGTTCACCACCTTCTTGTTATCCCAACCGACATGCTGCACATCACCAGTAGGTTGCAAGGAATGAGCATGAAAATCAGAGATGACAGCAGAATCACCTTTTCCAGGAAATGCAAGTGAGCCGTCCACATTATTGCTCCCCTCACATTCAACCACCCTCACACTAGAAGCATGCAGGCACATTTGAACCAAAGAATCAGACTGCTTCAGAACTTGCGGTAAAACAGAAACACATAGAGCACTCATAGCAGAGACATCTTCCATATCCAGGTGACTACCTTCATCTTCATGAGAGTTGCTAAAATTAGCACACTCCTTGTTTCCATTACCAGCATCAGCCATATTCTGACTTTTGTCTTCATCTTCAAGAGAAATGCTCAAATGTCCCCTCTCTTGCACCTCAACACTGAAAACAGCATCATGTTCATTTGGAGTAAAAGGAAGCAAAACAGGAACATCAGTCTCCAAGGTCACAGCCAAACCAACTTCCCTGTGTACTGAGCCAAAACAGAACAAGCAGATTTTACATCATTTGCTCCGAGTTGGTCAGAACACCGAAGAGCAGATGGGTCATTTATATCATGAATGGACACATTATCCATGTTCTCTCCATCCACCACAAACTGCCCAATACCTCCCTTAAGCTGCCCAATACCCCCTGTCACAGAATCATCAAGCTGACCTACCGGAAAATGAACTGGACCAGGAATAGAAACCTCAGTCCTCCTCACTCCATCCTTCAGTAAGCGCCGATTTCCTTCAGCATCAGAAGCTTCAAGCACAATATCCGACACAGGCTTCCCAATCTCCAGTTGCAAAACACCCGAGTTCTCCAAAACATCGGCATGCATATTGCCGTTAACATGATCGAAGCATTATCACGTGGAATAGAAATCAAGACATCAGTCGCCAAAATCTCCTCCTCAACAGACTTAACAGCATAGTCTTCAGATTTGTCCGAATGAAACCTGTTACTCAGATGCAAATTCATTTCAGTTTCCGGACAATTGTCTGCAAAGTCAGTCACCTCCAGATGATGATCCACATGAGAATCAATACTCTTTTGCACAATCTGCATGTCAGAGACTTTATTAACATCCAGTCCATTGACAGAAATAGCAGAACAACCAATATTAGGGGCATATTCACTAAAGGACAGATCCCCTGTTGCCGTACCAAAATCACCCTCAATTAAAAGATTTTCATTTGATTTATTTAACTGCAATTCCATAGTACAATCAGCAGGAACACATTCATTCACAGGAGAACTAATTTGACAATCCGACAAAACTGCATTCCCATTACCAGAACGAACAACCACATGCTCATCCTTTTCAAAAACTACCTGGGTACTAATTTCATCCAGAAGCTTATCCACAGCAGAATCAATAGCCTCTTGCACTAACTGTAAATGAGATGCTGAAGGAGCACCTGAACCAGACCCATTTTCCATCTGAAGATCACCTCGGTGAGTGTTATCCAACTCTGAGGAGCCATCAGTGTTTTCCTTAGCAGCGTCCTCCATATCATGGTCTCTATTCTTATTGTGATTGTCAGGATCGTCAAGATCATCATCCTCCGCAAAATCCTCCGGAATTCCACCGTTATCATTGACAGCTTGCTCAACCTTGAAGAAGATTGCATATATACAATCGTCCACCACAATATCTGTGTCAGCCGGTATACCATTAACATCCAGAACTGCAACCAACAATCTAACAACCCCTGTCTTCCTCATCGATCTCATATCCACCCTTTGAGTTGCTCCAAGAATAGACCCGATCGCCCAAAGCGGCAAAAAAGATCGGATCATATATGGGACACCATAAACATTCACCCAGACCTTATGAAGCCTCTGCTTAGGCACGATCGCCATGTTCCATTCCTCAAACGACATGACACCTTCATTATGATCGGTGCGATGCCGCTTCATACTAACCATCCGTTGGAGCTCGACATGAGAAGGGAATGGTACAATATAAGAATTAGGGCCATGCTTATTAACCACCCAATCCCATTTGACTGGAATGGCCCGAGCCAATTCAGACCTAACCAATTCCGCTGGAACCGATCCCTCAACAATTGTAATCAGAGCAGTCGCCGAAACCCGTTCAGGCACCTTCGCAGCAGACTTATATGGAATATGAAAAAATCCCAAACCCTCACCCGCAAGACCACAAAATGAGGCATATGATTTAGGCCCATGTAACAGGGGGCAATGAGGAGTAAAATGCTCCTCCTCACATATTTCACAACATAGAACTAATTTTTTTTTCTTCTTTAAGGCAGGTTCACCAACAATTTGCGTGTCAAGTATAGTTACCTGCCCGAGTTCGAGCTTCCTCCCTCTCCTTGATTGCTTGGACTGATCGTCCTTAGAACCTCCCCAACATTTGCCGCCAGAGCCTCCCCAGAATTAGCCGCCCGAATCTCTCCAGAAGTTGTCGAACGAACTCCCCCAACATTCCCAGCATTCAGGACTCCTCCAGAAGAACCACCACGGCCATGAGCACCACGCCCCCATTATCATGAACACGACCTCCAAACCTTCCGCGACCACGAACAAAATACCTTGGAACGCGACCCCCACGAGCAGCACGAACTTGATCGTCATAATTACGACCTTGGAGCCGATCTCCATCGCGCGCCGCCTCACCACCCGCCATGACCGCCTGGGCGTAAGACCGAAAAGGGCGAACAGTTTTTTGACGAGCGATTCTTCGATGCAGCATGGCCAAACCGGGATAACGCTTTACCCAATTGGATAACGCAGGCCTCCGGCCCACAGATCGCCGGCCCACGAAGACGTGCACAATTCTGAATTCAATGCAGCACTTCGGACAGTTATTGATTGGCGACAAATCAGGAATTTACCATGAACACCGAATTTGCACCTCCCAATGAACGATCACACGAGATTGATCAATCGCAGGCAGCAAAAATCACCAAGAGTTGTTGGTAATGCAATCCTTGATTTGGGCAATGGGCCCTTCCAGCCTTTTCTCCCATCCCAAGGCCAACAACCCTTGACATGATACGATGAGCCTAGCGGCGAGAACCCTGCAAGATATTCACAGGCTTGAGAATGAAATCAACATCTCCAGATGAACAAACCTTAGCAGCGCAGGCTCGCCGGCGCTAATGAAGAGATGCTCGCGGTCGACTTCCTCCTGTTGCTCGCCGGCGCTTGTACAATCCAGATGACCACCAATGTACAACTCTCTGCTCTTGATTGATATTTTCTGATATGTATACAACATGCCCCTATGCCCCCACTTATATAGTGGGAAAGGAGGGGACCTTTCTTGCAAGGCAAGTATGGATCTAATCTAATCTACTAGAATTGTTAGTCCTCATTAGGAAACTTCTATGAGTTCTTTAATGAGACTCCCATGAATCTATTTAGGAAGATGTCCTCACATATATGGAAACATAACTCTATTTCATTGGCAGTTTTCTCGAAAAAAATATCCCATCGATAAATCCATTTTGGTAAGTTACCACCAAAAAAAAGGTCTTGATTTTGTTCTCACTTCAATCTTCATACCGAGTTCAAGAATAATTATTGGTCACAAGTGTCTGCTTTAGGATTATCTAATCTCATTAAATTTCCATTTTTCAGATTGCAGAAAGGTATTCTAAGCCTACGAGGGTACTATCGATGCACGACTTAGTCCACGATCTTGCCAGGTCAATCGCAGGCGATGAAGTCTTTGTCCTGAATGGTGTTGACAGGAGCAGTCGCGATACTGCAATAAGTTACTGTCGCTATGCGTCAGTCACAAATTATGATGATCCATCTACATGTTGCGAGGACCTTCCCAGTAGAGCAAGGGCGCTTCATTTCAGAGGTTGCAGCAAAATGAAGCTTTCTCAGGATATGTTCTCATTGACCAAATTTTTGCGTGTCTTGGACTTGAGTGGATGCTCCACTGGAGACTTACCTAGTTCTTTCAGCCAGTTGATGCAATTGAAATACCTTAATTGTTCTGGCCTGCAAATTCGGAGCCTTCCTTCTTCAATGAGCACCCTGCAAAACCTCGAAGTACTGAACCTTTCATACTGTGCTTCTCTCCATATGCTACCGACGTGGATTGGCAGCTTTCCAAAACTGCGGCACTTGGACTTACACTGCTGTTCTGGACTTTCAGAACTACCAGAGTGTATAAGCGAACTCAGCACTTTGCGGTATCTGGATGTTTCTGCTTGTAGCAGACTTCAAATGCTACCAATTTCACTTGGTGCACTAGAAAATCTTTCATCATTGAACTTGTCAGAATGTACTGATATTCAGATTCTGCCTCAATCTTTCTGCCATCTGACAAACTTAACGGATCTAAATTTGTCATCCTGCCTCCGACTTGTACAGCTGCCTCCTTTATCTCCTCGCCACCATGACGTCCATAACATACTAAATGCTTTGGATTTCTGTGATCCTGAATCTCCTGAGTGGCCCCCTGAATATGATGGTCGCCTTATGAAGCTAGAAAGGCTGGATCTGGCAAATTGTATTAATCTTCAGGAGATACCAGAATCCTATGGTACCCTTTCCCGACTTCGATTCTTGAATCTGTCAGGTTGTTATAAGCTTAAGAATATTTTAAATCTCCTTGCACAAAGCCACTTCACTAATTTAGAGTACCTGAACTTGTCCTGTGGTCATGAAATTAATGAGTCTACGACTATTGATAACTCTATAGAAAGAGGCAGATTTGTTGATTCTAGAGAAGATTTCAAACCAAGTTTGTTGCTCGAGCAAGTGGGGAGTATGGTTCACCTGAAATATCTGTCATTGGGAGGAGTAACATTTTTCTCAGAGCAAGGCCTCAGGAGTTTGAAGGATCTTGCGACTCTTCCTAGATTCTATGTAAGTCGAATGACTCAATCAGATGGTGTTAACATAAGTAACATTTTTATTCTTCAACAAATCCTCGATACAACTCACCATAATTTATATATTGGTGGCATTGAAAGAGTGGAATCTCCGTCAGAAGCCAGGAGAGCAGAGTTGGCAAAGAAGAATCATCTTAAATCACTCGAGCTGGAATGGTCTGGGGACGCAGATATAAACGTACTAGAAGAGCTCCGTCCTCACCAAAATCTTGTGGACCTTTCAGTAAAAGGCTACAGGGGCTCTACCTTTATTGGTTGGATGGCGGACATAAGTAATTCACTTCCGCAACTGACGAAAATTCAGTTGTATGATCTGCCAACATGTGGCCTTCTCCCTAAACTTGGTCGACTGCCAAATCTAAGGGAAGTGGATATTGAACAGATGCCTGGGATTACGAATGTCGGTTTGGATATCTATGGAGACACACAATCATTTCAGAGGTTAGAAGTGCTTCGGCTGTCTAAGATGGATAACCTGGAGGAGTGGGCTATACCAGTTTTACAGGAAGACGTGGCATTCCCTAATCTTAGAAATTTGATCATATTGTACTGTGCTAAGTTGAGATTTGAACCATTTATCCCAAGAAGTGAGGCCTATGACATCAAAGCTAGCAACAATGTATTATCATTTGAACGAGCCTTGGAACATTCCAAATCCATGTTATTATCCACAATGCTTATCAAAGAACTATATTTCGATGGGTGGAGAGGGCTTCAGTACATCACAAACCTTCAAGTGCTTAATATAATAGAGTGCAAGAATCTAAGTTACTTGCCGGAGGGTATCCAAAGCTTGAGATCCCTCCATACACTGGTAATAGAGAGATGTCGAGATTTCAAGGCATTACCAGAAAACATTGGAGAACTCACCTCATTGCAAAAATTAATAATTGTCTCCTCCCTTTTGGAATGCTTGCCTCAGTCTGTGCAACATCTGTCTGCCTTGAAGACGTTGCACCTACTATGGTGTGACAGTAAATTGAGAGAATGGTTCTTCTATAGTGACAATCAGATGGTCATCTCCCATATTCCAGATATACAATTAGAGGAGGTAATTTGCTTCCAACAGTTGCATTGTAATTGAGGCAACAATAAAGGGTTACTCTACAATTTGTGTAAAACTAACCAACTAGCCCAGGCAATTGTCTGCCATGTCCTGGTATATTGCATAGAGTCTTAATCTTTACAACCCAAACTTAAAAAACAATTAAAATAAGTAATCATAGTAATTATTGATAGCAACACGACTTAAATTATTGTACGTGCACCAATGGGTTGATATTTTAATAGTAATTGTGATTACTGTTTGAATTTTCAAAAACTAAACAAATTGAAAATTTAGATATCAGAATTTATATCAAAGTTTTAATCTTAACTAATATTTTTAATTTTAGGTATTTGATTTTAAACTGAATTACTTATTTGAAATTTATATATCAATCCCTAAATTTATGTCCAAAACTACTCATTTTCTATAATAGAGTTCATACTTTTTCTATAAGTTGTATTTGACTATCTTAACGTGGGTTGCTTTCATGGTTCAAGATTATTTCATTTTTTAGTTTAAATAGGTCCATGGTAGCATCTAATTATTCTGGTTTAATCATAATTAGGGTCCATCTAATCAAGGCCTATGTTTTTGTTTTTTTTAATAACTAGCGGAATTGTGCCAGTATATTGAAAAATACAACTATATTTGTTATACAACTGTAATGTCTATGATTAAAAAGATAGTTGTATTTTTTATATGACTGCAACAGTTATAATGTGATAACTATATCAATTGATCTACAATGTTATAACCCAACACCCCAAAAAAATAATAAACAATGTAGATCCTTCTCTTTTGTCTTGATTAATGAGAGAATTTCAGGTATTTTCTTTTTTATATATTATTATGGGAATTCCTAGCCCTTAGAGTGAATGAGGTGCCTTGAATTGTACCTATTGTTTTTTACATTCCTAGTATGCTTTCTCTTTTTTCTAATAACTAGCCAAGTTGCCGTTGGTATTCCGGTTGCCCTTTCTATTTTCTTGTACATGAAAGGAAAGATGCCGTGATATTTTTGTAATCGGAACATATATTTAGTTTGTTATTCTATGGAAGGAGTTTTTCTTTAATGACCAGAGTTTGTTTCATATAATATATATATTTTATTTTAGATGGTACGCTCTCTATATTATTAGATAAAACACATCTAATTAATCTATCTCCTACGTACAAAATAGATGGTTAGATGTTGGTATTAATATAGGGCCCACCAAATTAAAGGTAAGATTATTTTTTTTCTTTTTCAGAGAATTGCTAGCATTTCTTTTCTTAGCAATCGTAAATCACCTATCATCAATGTTTATTATATAATAGATTTCTAAACCACATGTTAGCAATTTTTAGTATATAATAGGTAGGTATTCTCCCAAGACTTTTGATTTTTATCGACTTCATCCTTAAATCCACTAGCTTTGTTTGGTCCATGCTTATTTTTAATTTATGTGAATTTTAGTCTCACATTGATTTCTTTAATACAACTTATGGTTGCAAGTTAATTTGCATAGTAACACATTTACAGTGGTATGATATATGCAGTAGTAGCAATAGTATAAATTTATGTTGTTGTAGCACAATTTTCACCAATTTGAATATATTAATTGATCCTTACATGCTGCTAGTGTTGGAAAAAAAATGCAGGGGGCACTTTTTTTTGTTTGTCCAATGCATCGGCAGAGTGGAGGTGGACGCAGCACGAACATTGTGAATCTTCAGCAAGCTAGTGGTTTTGACCGTCTAAGCATCTATTGTCTTCAAAATGTAATTTACCCAGAAGAAGCCAAGAAATCAGAATTGCGATCAAAGCGGCTTCGTGCATTGAGTTTGTTCTGGTCAACTGATCATGCTCGGACGAGTGCGCAGGACGAGGATGTGCTAGCAAATCTGCAACCTTCTTGTAATCTTGAGAAACTACTTGTTCAAGGCTACATGGGCACCCAATTTACTGGTTGGGCAAGCATAATATATTCTTCGTTCCCCAAAACTGTGCAAATTACACTGTCCAAAATGCCAAGGTGCATGCATCTCCCTCCTCTGGGGTTATTACCGAATCTAGAGGAGTTAGATATTTCTGATATTGAGAATCTAGAAGAGTGGCCGATAATGCAAGTGGATGACCAGGAACAGGACACTGAGAGGAACTTCCGAAAACTTCACACATTACGTATTAGAAGCTGCCCTAAGCTGAGATTCAAGCCATCGATCCCAGCCAGTTTAAGATATTACATACAGAATAGCAGCGAAGTTCTATCATCATTTGATCGACCCACTTCTCAGAGGAAATTATTTGATCGAGCTGCATATGGAGTGACCTCTGCGTTTAAAATTTCAATGGAAATTGATGGCTGCAAGCTATCTTGTGATGAGTGGAAAGGACTTCAGTATCTACGCAGCCTTGAAGAGTTGACTGTCAAGAATTGTCCTGCACTGATCACCTTGCCAGAGAGCATTCAGGGCCTGCACTCCCTCCAGAAATTACACATACATGACTGTCAGAATTTCAGTACACTGCCAGAATGCTTGGAACATCTGAGCTCACTGAAGGAGATAAGGATTGAACTTACTGACATGGTGATGTCCTTTCCCCAGTCTATACAGCGTCTCTCTTCATTGCAGACCTTGAACTTGTGGTGCGATAAGAAGTTGGAAGAACGGTACCGCTCCGGCGAAGACTGGAGTCGCATTGCACACATACCAAAAATAAAGATAAATGGGGTAACTTCTTAGCTTGTATTATTGTTGTTCAATCACTGTTCACTCACGTTGTGCATTCTTTAACTCGTTTGTGTCTTGTGGCTTCATAGCTTTCTAAAAGATTGTGAGAACTGCAAGCACAGACACATTCTTCGTTGATTCAACTAATGCATGCCAATTCTGTAGTTATTAATGCTTAGCTGCGTGAGCATTTTTATAAATTAATTTTCTTCTATGTGGCCTGTATATTGCCATCGCCATTTCATATGACCTGCACGCTGCAATGATGTTTTTTTTCTCACACTTGATGCACAATGGATTCCTGGATTTAACACTGTAATATGCAAAGGCTACGTAGCTACAAGCTTAAGCTCTACTGCGTATATAGGCTATAGGCATATGCCAGCATAACAATGCTTCTACATTGTATGGTAGTTTTGTTGAGACTTTTTACCATTCTTAATAGATACCGTAATATACATTAAGCTAGTACCATAAGGTACCAAAAGTTTAAAAGGTACCAAAAGTTTAAAGGGTGTACGGAGTACCAAGAGAAGTTTATAGGTAATTTGATGGTACCTCCCAGTAATAGTAAAAACTCTATATTTTGTTATCTTTACACAATCGACAATGATCATGGCTGTTTGATAGCACCTTATATTCTTTCTTAGGCTTTATTTCTACCTGGAACTCACTGACGTCAGTTAGAGAACTGAACTCTGATTAATTTTCCAAGCCAAATAGTCAATCTTTCATTGCTTTCCTTGTAACTTGACCTCCGAACTTGTCGAAGGAGAAGAATCTCTATTGCACTCATTTATTTACTCATGGTCATTATTGCTGTATGTTATGTGTTCTGCAAATTCTATTGCTATACCTCATGCCCCTATTCAACTCAACTATCTTTTACTTGCAGCGGTTCGTCCGGAGATGACGTAGCTTACGGAGCTGAAACGTGGAATTGGCGATTGCAGCAATGAAGAATGCAGACTTGCAGTCTCCCATCTTTCTTTTACGTGCATAATATGTGATTTCACCCTCAAGTCTCAACAACTAACACAGCATAAAAGGAGCTTCAATTCCTGTATATCCGAAATTTGTAGGATCGGATGACATCAATCAGAGGGGGGTTGAATGATTGAGCGGAAGCTAAAACAAATTTTTAATGATTCTTTTAAATCCCCTAAACAACATAACTGCTTCGGTTTCGACAAAAACAGAAAGATATACGTCCACTAAAATAGTAATTTCTGAAGATCCTACCGTTGGATTGATGTAAAATTTTAACTGTAGAAACTAGATTCAATTTCCAAATTAACACAATAGGAATCAGCTTGATCGGATTTACGGATCTAGAGATATTATCTTCGCAATATGACTGTAACAAATAATGATGAAAATTGATCTAATCTTAATTATGAGATTAATCAGAATATATGAGGAATTAACCAATCAAACTTTCCAGATTAATCACTTGATGCCCTAGCAAGGTTTTGAATAGATCAGATCAAAATTATTATGATGAAGCAATGAATCAATCTAAAAAGAAAATAGTGAGAAACGAAAACGAAAAACGTGATTACCAACACATTATCTCGCAAACAGGCCGCCGAGGAGTATTGAGTCCCAGCCGCCTCTTGCATGCATGTCACAACTTCTAGTCATGCACAGCCGCCGGACTTGCATTTGCATGCATGCAGCGAAGTCTTCTAGTCGCCGCCACGCCAGGAGGGTCTCGGCCAGGAAACGCAAGCCAAAACAGCCGCAAGTTGCTAGCTCTTCTTTCTAGTCGCAAGGAACTCACCAGGACGCCCTTTACCTGCATGCATGCGCGTCACAAGAAAGCTTCCTTCTAGTTGCTTGAGTCAATGCTCCTACTCGATCACATGCATGGCCAGAATTCTTTTTTCTAGTCGCTCACGCAAGCAAAAATGATGCCACTTCTAGTCATCGGCGAGAAACTCTCCGGCCGCAAAACAATGACGCTCGTTAATTATTTTCCCTGGCATGAGAAAAAAAAAAAAAACGGCCAAGCCTCTCCAGCCGCCGCAAAAGCTCTTTTTATTGATCATGTTTCAAGTCCTTTTATACAACTCAAAACCTTAACTCCTTATCTCTAATACATGTATGCATATCTATTAGCCCAATAACACATGGAGCCCAAAACTTAAACAGACATACGTAACAGCCCACACCATAGACAGAATCTGCGTAGAACTTCCCCTTTCCACGTCTTCACCATCTTTATACGCCCAAACTAGAGCACGACCATCCAGTGACATCTCCTGACCGACTCCGACCTCGAAAATCCCATCCTAGTCTCAGTCCCTCGTCACACACCACGATCATCTCCTTGCTTCACCTGCGCATCAAAGACAAAGAAAACATCTTCTGGAAACAAGTTCATCCTAACTTAATCCACATTAGCTTTATTAACTCTTTTTACCACTTATTCATTATATCAAAATCTCGCCAATTGTTCATCACAAATATATCATATACCATATATGATCTTACAAAATTAATTCACTTAACACTGCAGTGTTCTTGCTAATCTGAGAGTCGCTCAAAAACCATTCGATGCTATGCTATACTTGTATCTTCGGGTCCAGGCCTATGTTCTGCAACTTAATTGACTTATTTTTTAAGTGATCATAATCACAAATATAAGATTTGTATGTAAATTTAATGAGATTTTTCTTTCTATATCCCTATTTATTCTCTCTCAACCATATGCATTTATTTATTACCACCTATGCAATATATATCTTTTATCTTTAAGACAATTAAGTTGTGGCATCTAAGTCATTTTTTTATAGCTTTCTCAATTTCAATGCAACCTTAATTTTTGTGTAAAGTTAAAATATGTCTTATAAAAATAAACGAAAAGAGTAATAGAAAAACTTGAGAAAGTTTCCAAAGATAATGATTAGAGTATCCTTCCAAGAGTCTCGAAAGGATGACATAGACTAGTTTTGTGTTGTTAGTTATATATAAATATTTGGTAAACAGAAGAAAATAAATAAAGGTAAAAGAGAAAAATAGCATTACAAACACATACACGTATTTTATGTTTTCAACAATGATACAAATCAAATGCGTCTTATAAAAACCAATAGATCCTTCTCCATTGACACGCTCTGTACGTATGATAGGTACGACGTACAGCACTGTGGTCAGCATGAAATCGACGCCGACAATGCAACCAGTCAAATTATGTTGGGCGAATTTATAGTTGGGAAATAGGACGGCCTTATTATATCGCCCCTTTCGCCATTAACTAGCATGAGTCAGTGATGAGTCATCGCCAAGCCGATTATCTTTCCTATTGTTTAGGCCAATTCAAAGTGCAGTAGTACTCTGCCTGCACGTGTTTCGGGCTCGGTTAATTTAATACTCCCTCCGTTTTTCCTTTATAAAGCTTGTTTTTTGAATGACCTTGTTTACAAATGTAAAGCTTGCATATAGATTTAATAAGACCTTTCCTTCTATACCTCTATTTATTTTCTCTCATCCATATGCATTTATTCATTACCACCTATACAAAGTATATCTTTCATTTTCTAAGACAATTAAGTGGGGCATCTAAGTCATTTTCTCTCGCATCTTTCTCAATCTCAACACAACCTTAATCCTTGTGCAAGGCGTATTTTGATTTGTGATTAGTATCTGTATTAGCAGTGTAAAACATAATCTGAAAAGTATGTGCCGGCTCAGCATTCCTTGCTGAGAGAATTAGAGGATTGGCGGTGTGACTTGTGGTACCCCACCGTGGAGCTGTTGTTCACAACTGTACATTGTCTGTTTCACAGAAAAGTGCCCCAGACTACACATGTCCAGAGTTCTTACAATTCCAGTCTCGTAATTTGTTGAGTCTATTAGACATGTCGGTATTGTTACTGCCCTCTATCAATGCCTTTCTTGTGAAATAGGATGAGGCTTTTCATTCCACTTGATTTTGCTGAGACAGCGGGTTCTAATTATTTCTAGTTGATGGATTAGTTTTGATTGCTTCTTTTATTTACAAGTGATCAAATCAATTCTTCATTTTTTGTAGTGTCCCCCTTTGTTTTCAGTTTGTTATGTAGTCCTCGTTTTCATATTTTGATGTCGACGTGCTTCTTGAGTTCAGTGCTAACATCACAAATGGAAAACAGGATTTGGTTCTGATCAGGATCTTACTCTACTTGTTTATTGCTATCTTGCCCCTAGCTTTGGTATTTGATATTGCCGTAATATTTTGTTACTGTTAAGCTTTTTCTTGGCAGTCATTAATATATTACTTTGTTGTATATGCGTTTCGATCTAAATAATCTTGCTTTTTTGTAAACAGGAGCAACTTCTTTCCTTTTCACCGAATACAAGTATGTTGGACTATCATGGGCATTTTTGCCATTCTGATCTTCCTCTTCCTTGGTTCTGTTGAGGGGTTCAGCACAAGGAGTCAACCTTGCCACTACAGCAAGGACAAGACATGCAAGCCTGCTCTTGCTAATGCCATCTTCAGCACAATTGCCTTCGTGCTTGGTGCAGTCACTTCTCTAGTGACTGGGAGGGTCTTTTTGAGGCTATCACTGGTTACGGTCTTGGCGGTTCTTCTATGGCTCTTTTTGGTCGTGTAGGTGGTGGGATTTACACTAAAGCTGCTGATGTTGGTGCTGACCTTGTTGGGAAAGTGGAAAGGAACATCCCAGAAGATGACCCGAGAAACCCAGCTGTAAGAGTTATTTCACGACATTTTAAAGACATGTGTTTCCAATAGTGCTTGAAATCCTCTGTGTTAAAGTTTTTCAATAATTCATGTCGTCGACAATAGTATTAACATTCTGATAGGTATTTGTATTTGCATGCAAGAATGATCATTCCTTCCACTGCTCGCAGATCATTGCGCACAATGTTGGAGATATTGCTGGAATGGGGTCAGATCTCTTTGGCTCCTACGCTGAGTCATCTTGCGCTGCTCTTGTCGTGGCCTCGATCTCTTCTTTTGGAATCAATCTTGAATTCACCCCTATGCTTTACCCACTCCTAATTAGCTCTGTGGGTATAATAGCTTGTTTGATAACCACTCTTTTTGCTACTGATTTCTTTGAAATCAAGGCTGTGGATGAAATAGAGCCTGCCCTCAAGAAACAACTTATAATTTCCACTGGTGTGATGACTGTTGGCATTGCACTCGTCAGTTGGTTGGGCCTCCCATATACTTTCACAATCTTCAACTTTGGTGCCCAGAAGACGGTGTATAGCTGGTATTGCCATTTTTTAATTGGAATTTCCATATGTTATCTAGAACTCATTAAATTCATGATGATCTTACTTTACCCTAAATTCGGTAGGCAACTATTCTTATGCGTGGCAGTTGGTCTCTGGGCCGGCCTAATCATTGGATTTGTTACAGAGTATTACACAAGCAACGCATACAGGTACTTGTAATTTTGATCATATTTAATAATGATTGACTGGTTTTACTATGTAGATTTGCTTCAAGTCCCTGACAATTCGAATTTCCCCCCTTTCCAGTCCTGTGCAGGATGTTGCCGATTCCTGCAGAACTGGAGCTGCTACTAATGTCATCTTTGGCCTTGCTCTGGGATACAAATCAGTCATTATCCCTATTTTTGCTATCGCCATTAGTATTTTCCTCAGCTTCAGCCTTGCTGCAATGTATGGTGTTGCTGTGGCTGCTCTTGGAATGCTCAGCACGATTGCTACTGGTCTTGCCATTGATGCCTATGGCCCTATCAGTGATAATGCTGGAGGGACTGCTGAAATGGCTGGCATGAGCCATAGAATTCGTGAGAGAACCGATGCTCTGGATGCTGCAGGAAACACCACTGCTGCCATCGGGAAGGTACACACGCCTATCCGAGCATACTTGGTTGCATGTGTTTGATTTTAAGAGATAAATCACATTTAAGAAAGTACATTCCATTGTAATTGGATAGATGGCTGTTCAGTTTTCATTTTTTTTTCTTCACAAAATTCATTTCAAAGCACTTAATTCCCATTCCCGTAATTTTGTACATGTAGGGTTTTGCCATTGGCTCGGCTGCCTTGGTGTCCCTTGCCCTCTTTGGTGCCTTCGTGAGCCGTGCTGAGATTTCAACTGTTGATGTTCTGACGCCTAAAGTTTTCATTGGACTGATTGTTGGTGCTATGCTCCCATACTGGTTCTCTGCAATGACCATGAAGAGTGTTGGCAGCGCAGCGCTCAAGATGGTGGAGGAAGTCCGGAGGCAGTTCAACACCATCCCTGGGCTCATGGAGGGCACCACCAAGCCTGACTATGCAGCATGTGTGAAGATCTCCACTGATGCGTCCATCAAGGAGATGATCCCCCCGGGTGCACTTGTAATGCTCACACCTCTTATTGTTGGGATCTTGTTTGGTGTTGAGACCCTCTCTGGAGTTCTTGCCGGTGCTCTCGTTTCCGGTGTTCAGGTTTGTACATTCTTTTTCGGGACTACACTTACATCATTGTATTCTGTTAGCATGCTCCATTATAATTATGTTGTTTCCATTCAGATTGCCATCTCTGCATCAAACACTGGTGGTGCCTGGGACAATGCGAAGAAGTACATTGAGGTAAAAAGCTTTGATGACATTAACACCAATCATTCAGCAGCTTCTTTTTTTCCCATACCTTGCCAAACATTATTAACTCCCTAACTTCTGTTCTTTGGTTTTAGGCTGGCGCTTCTGAGCATGCAAGAACCCTGGGCCCGAAAGGCTCAGACTGCCACAAGGCTGCTGTGATCGGCGACACTATCGGGGATCCTCTCAAAGACACCTCAGGCCCCTCCCTCAACATCCTCATCAAGCTCATGGCCGTTGAGTCCCTCGTGTTCGCGCCCTTCTTCGCCACCCACGGAGGCATCCTCTTCAAATGGCTTTAGAGGGAGAAGATAGACGGACCAACGATTTAATTTTGCCGGGAGGAAGAGCTCTAGATCATCTATATATCGTAGAGTTCTTTCACTTCCCTCCTTTGTTTCCCATTTGTTCTTATTGTCTTTACATCATCTTGAACTTATCAGCGCATACCTTTGTCCAGCGGAGGGGAGCAAATCTCTACAGGTTTGGACAAGAAGAGTGTCTTGGGAACTCCATTTCGCCTGTAGATAGGATGATGATGATTCTTGTATGCGCTTAGTATGCACAGTGTGAACATTTCTCCGGGAGTTTCTGTTGTTAGTATGCGGATGATTGGAGGCTGCAATAGGAGAATATATATGGTTAAAATAGGAGATCAGTTATTCCGCAGTAAAGATCACGAAAACTATATGTACAAATTCTGAATAATTCTCAAAAAATTACCATAGGTAGGGAACATGAGTTTCTACAGTCCCGCAAAATTTAAATACCAAACTCAGTTGTATTTCAAAGATATGAAATTGACAAATGCTAATCAGTGATGAATAGTAAATTAGTCAATTTTATATCTTTCAAATGCGACAGAGTTTGGTATTTAAATTTTAAAGGACTATAGAAGCTCACATCTCCTACCCATGATAATTTTTTGAGAATTTTTTAGAACTTACACATATATTTTTCTTAGATTTGTACTATCAAATAACTAAAAAACTATATATTAATATTTTGATAAATTCTTAACAAATTATCATACATAGGAGATGTCAAGTTCTATAGCTCTGTAAAATTTGAATACCAAACTCAGTGGTTTGTGATTCAAATTTTATAAAGATGTAGTAACTCACATTTCTTGTCTATGGTAATTTTTTAATTTTTTAAAAATTTATACATATAGTTTTCATAAACTTTACTACTGAATAACTGATCTGTGCAGTAAAATATAGTAATATGCAGTTCGGCTAAAAAAATGAATCAGTAAATGATACTAAAACGGAACACATCACGTCAGTAAATGATAGTAATATGTATTTTACTATTTTATACACTAATTTTTACTACCTTATTCACTCCATCTTACTATAAAGAACTAATGAAGCTATTACTGCATGGAACCGTGGCCAATCAACTAATAAATGTGTTATCTAGTTTGTACATAAATATGTTTTTTCTTTGTTTAGCCATAACTTTTTATTCGTAGCTTCAATTTATGAACGAATTTCATCGATAGATTACTGATGACGAGTGAAACAACACAATATAAGTTTTGGTAATAACCTTTGTATAAATTAAAATTTACTGCTAAATGAACATCAATTTATTGTTTATTAGTGAGGCTTACATCATTTTGTTTTTCTCGTCGTAATTAATCTACTAATAAAAACCATTCGTGAATCAGAGCTATGAATAAAAAGTTATGGTTAAAATAAAGAATATATGTACAAACTACAAGACACATTTTTTAGTGGTTTGACTTTCTTACTGATTCAAAGTAATTCCGTTTCATTGTCTTATAGTAAAATATAGTATATAAGATAGTAATACATGACTCGTTTACTATTTCATTTGGACACTGTTACTAGACAAATAAACAGTAATTACTACGTTACGAAAGCAAATAGATTGGCAAATTTTACTATATCTATTATGTAATATTACTATTTGAATAGCTTAAATTTACTACTATATACTGGAATCGCAGAATAGTCATAGATGTGCTTTCTATGAAATAATGACACCATGTGTTATGTTTTTATTACCGTTTACTGATGTGATGTGTTATATTTTACTATCATTTACTAATTCATTTCTTTTGCCGAACTACATATTACTACATTTTAATGCACAGATCAGTTATTCGGCAGTAAATTTTATAAAAACTACATGTAAAAGGTTTAAAAAAAATCTTAAAAAATTACCATAGGTAGGGAATGTGAGTTTATACATCTCTGTAAAATTTGAATACCAAACTCAGCTATAGAACTTGACATCTCGTACGTATGTTAATTTTTTGATAATTTTTCAGAACATCTACATATAGTTTTTTAGTTATTTGGCAATATTTTATTCATCTTGTCGCCACTAAGCTACATGGAATGGTTTGAACGCGGTTCTCTAGCCGAAGCATCACAACGACACGGCTTGCATGTAGAATAGGCAACACAGCGCGCACACGTAGAATAGCGCCACTATGTGTGTGTATATGTATGTATGTAAGAATATTTTATTACACATTATATGACAATATATATTTAGTACCAGAGGGAGCAACTTTCAGAAAAATAAACAAGTTGCCATTTATTCAACCAAATAACGAGTCGTAGAGACAGTCACACTGA
Organism: Guadua angustifolia; assembly: GCA_036346375.1. Classification (NCBI taxonomy): domain Eukaryota; kingdom Viridiplantae; phylum Streptophyta; class Magnoliopsida; order Poales; family Poaceae; genus Guadua; species Guadua angustifolia. The sequence continues at coordinate 56,177,520 of CM070510.1, forward strand.
AAAAAAAATCTCCAAAGGTGTCTACTAAAAAATCTCAAGACTGAGAAGAAGCGCAGAATACCCGAGGATTGCGTTCTTTCCAAGCACTCGAGAGCACAGGCTTCACAGACCCCGTGTCTCTGCTCTTTCTGCGCTCCGCGTCTTTGAGGACGACCACGGGTCTTGCAAGCAACCGTCGGCAATTCGCCAATTCGGCAATAGGAGGTGGTCTATGTCTGTATCCACTGTGTTAGAATACATGTCTCGTATATCAAAAGACTGTTACAGATAGCATATAAATATAACTGTATCCGATATAGTTTCTTCCGTATATTTAGTATATTTATTCGAACTTCAAGTCACCTTGTGGTCCATAAATATACAACCGAGGCTCAAGCAATACATACAACAATTATTCTAGCTATTCTATCTTCCTTCACACTGTAGTTGGTAGGTAGACCATTTGGTTACGGTACAAGAGATCACAAATCCACACTCCCCTTAAAAAAAGAAAGACGTACAACTCGTCGTGCGTGTTCTCACAAACTATCAGAGCTAGGGGCCAATACCCAAGTCCTGCCCAGGTATAGACCTGCACGGCTGCACCCACAGCTGACGGGCATAAACACAGGGCAACATGCTGTGACTGAGGCACTCCATTCCCAAATGAACCTGTCGTTCCAAGGTATTGAGGATTTCAGTCAAAGATCGAATATACAAGGTTCCTTGAAGTGATGATGTCCTGCGCCCACATCAACAAGACAAAGCAAGAAATGCTGAATTCAGTAAAAGAAATTGACAGAACTAGAAACAGCAAATCGAGAAAAAGAACGGAGCGACCTTTGGTTTCCTGCAGTGGTTAAAATCCAGAGAAGTCATGTTTAACAGTTACATTCCTGCTCTCCTATATATCTGTATATCCGCAATATGCTTTATCTTGATGCGCTCCTCTCCTGACTCACAGTATCTTTCCTCAAACTTCCTTGTGCACCGTGACAGGATCAAGGTCTGCAAAGCGGTTAGCCGTTGGATGCTTGGAGGCAAATCTTCCATCCGGTAGGTTTCCACTTTGAGCTCGACGAGAGAGGTGATATCTCCCAACCAATCTGGCAGCGTAAGGATATTCTCACAGTTCAATATCTCTAGCTTCCGGAGGGATTTCCAGTCGCGAATACACCCTGGCAGAGGGCTCTCTTCAAAACAGCCGTCAACAGTCAATTCTGCAATGTTAAGCTGTTGAAGAGACCCCAACGAATTAGAAGAAAGATCTTTCAAGTGCTTGATTTCCATCTTGGATGAGGATGCAGAGGTTGCCGACCCCATGACTCGCTCGAATGATGGGAAGGTGTCGGAGCATCGACTATGTAGCAGGTTTCTGCCTGATATGACATACCTGGCACTCCTTGGGATGGATGGCTCGAATCTGATGCCCTGACAGCAGTGCATTTCCAAATATTCAAGACTCGGGAATATATCTTCTGATGGTGATGTTGGTGTTTTCCATTCTAGTTTGCCTCCTACGGACATGACAATTCTTCTGAGCTTTTTAAGTGGTTTGGTGCTCTGAATGAGGAGCGATGATTTGGAAAATCTGACATTTACTTCCGAAACATGCCATTCTTCTTCTATTCTCTCAGAAAAATTAAACGAAGAAATATGCAGTTCTTCAAGATTACGTAAATTATCCAGGAGGAGTTCTGCATCTAGCAGGCGATAAAGCTCTATCTTGGTAAGATTTGGCAGTGAAGACATCCATCGAGGGAAATCACGACCAGCATAGTGCGTGATGCGAAGCCTTTCCAGGGTATGATGACACTGGAGCTTTTCTAAGATGGCTTCATCCTCCTTACGCCTCTTACTAGTATAGTCGCTAGCATAGTCGCGCTGCCAGTCGGTCCACTCCAAACTCAATGAGAGTAGGTGCTCCTTAGCCACCAATTCTAATTTCCCTGCTTCGTCAATGCTCAATGCTTGAAGATCTTTAATACTTAGTTCAATAAGTTGTGAGCTGCTAATTTTTTGCAGAAGCGAGATACCATCTGAAAGGATGGAAATATTGGGGCCCTCCTGTTTTCAGCAACAGAGTGAAACAAAAGTAAAACATCATGCGGCTCGATTAGATATGTAACAATAAACTCTTTCCTCAGCTAAAATTAGGTATCTACTGGGCTGAGTTACCTAATACATTTTGTTCAAAAGAGATAACCTCCATTCATTTTTTTCTAAAGGAGGCAAACCACTCCGTATACGAATATACTTTGCGACACTTGGTTTCACAATTTGGTTCCTTTCTCAACAGTTGTTGTGGGCGCATTATGGGGCCACATCTACAATGGCCACAAGAAGAGAAGCGGCAAAAAGCTGTTATGTACCTTTCTACATTCGTTCCTCTGTACTTGTCCACCGTGCACACAAACCGAAGAAGCACTCAATCTAAGAAAAAATTAATAAGAAATAACGTTGTATACCCTATTAAATAACATAACACAACCACTTAGGGCAGTCCCAACCCATGGTTTCCATAAGGAGTGTTTAGAGGAGAGAGAAAACAAGAAACCAATACATAGTTTCCCAACCCATGGTTTCCATGAGTAGTGTCTAGAGGAGAGAGGGAGCAATAAACCAATGCATGCACCACAAACACGTCTTGGTCGGTAGCGAAATGTCCAATGCATATTTTGTAGTTTCTTGTGTCTTGGTACCACACGACCCGCTTTCTTGCATGAGACACGGTTTCTTCGTTTTCCTTCTCTCCTTCCTTAATTCCTATGCCACATCAGATTTTTGCTTAGTTGGCGTAATTAATTCTATGGACACTAGGCGAGGTGGAGGGTTGGGACTGCCTTAACATCTTCTAAAACATTTTAGGAGTAGAGACTAGAGAGTGGAAACATTATAATAACCACACTTTTGATTCTCTCAATGCACTAATATTTTGAAACGGATACTCACGAGACCATGGATAAAAATAGTGAAACGGAGTGAGTAATACATAAGGGCAAACTGAATAGAAAGAGAGGTAGGGCAGTAATGACTTGAAGAATGGCCCTAAATAGAGGGTGCTCAGAGGTAGGGCTGTAAAAAAACTTGAGGCTTACGGGTTGCTCGAGCTCGGCTTGCTCTAGGCCTGATTCGAGCTCCAAACGAGTCTAGCATGAGCTTGGTACCGAGCTTCAATGAGCTAAGCTCGAATAGCTCGCGAGCCTTTGTAAATTTATGAATCACTTTGCATGTTGAAAATTAGTGCATGTTGAATTGTTGATTGTTATCGATATTACTTGAGCTTGGATCGAGCCGAGCTTAAGCCCAGGTCCAAGCTTGGGCCCCAACTCAGACTCGCTCAAGCTTGGCTCGAGCTTTTACCGAACTCGAGCTTGGGAGGTCAAACTCGCTCGAGATTTACAGCCCTATCTGTAGAGGAGAGGACTTGGCTAGAGAGAGAGACTTGAGATATGTAGGGAGGCTTTGTTATTCCATTGCTTGTTGGGTTTGGTTGCACAGCACCAGATAAGCTTATAGATAGAAACAACCCAACCACTAAAGATAAAATAGAATCTAAATTAAACAATTACTTGAATAATCTGCTGTCGCCGGCCCTGGTTGCCTAGCAGCTGCGGCCACTGCAACTCAGCCCAACGGTACTTTGTTTGGTGCACTAGAATTCGAGTTAGGCACTTGCAATAGATTGTTTGGTCAAGATTGTAAAGAATGAGTTAGTTGGATACTTGGATTTTTAAGATTATGTTAGTTCGATTTTTAGGCCTACTGTCCTAGTAATTATTGTGCAGTTTCACAGTGCATTAGCGCAAGAAGTAAAGTTCCCTCAGATCCCCCTCCAGGCTTCCCTTACATCTGCTGACTCAACCAACGCAACAAAAGAGGCGTTTGGAATAAAGTCAAGGGCTGCCGCCCAGTTACTCACCACTACGATCTATCTTTATATTCCCACTTACATATCTCAGTTAAATCCAGGATACTACTCGAAAACATGTAAAAATCAGGATGTTTCTATTTCAAAATCATAGACAAATAGAAGTTAAATATAATGCACTTTGCTTGAAACTCAGAACAGAGGACATTCTTTTATTTGAAAAGGGAGAAGAGTGTAAAAAAATTGCATATAAAGTACGGTATAAACAATGGACAAAAGTAGAATATTCCGAAATAATCAAGCATGCTAAAATAAGCTAGCCTACAACCTAAAAATTTGATATCTAATGGACGTAAGTGTTAGACACTAGTTACCTAATGGTAGAGTTTTGCATGAAACAGAACATTTTTTTCATCTAAACTATGTGTATGCTATGTATAATCAATATGTAACCAACTTTCCAATAGTTTGCATCACTAATTTTCCTCTCAAAAAGCATTAATTAATTTTCAACTGTTTATCAAAAGAAATATTATTTAACATTATTTCTTCCAAGTTCATTTTGTCGTTTGGACTTGTAAAAGAAATAAAGCTATTCAAGCTACAGCGTAAAATCTCCCAATATAGAACTAATGAAGAAAGCATATCAATTTAGAGTTGGAAAAGTTGATACTTGAAGTAAAATCAATAATGATGGAGCTGCAGGAGGAGGAGAGGGAAGCGAGAACAATGGCTTTGATTCAGAATCCTGCAAGCTGTCTTCCTACGAATTTAGATCTGGCGCATTCTGCTTGTAAAAACTGGTAATCCCAGAAACCTGTTAGGCTGTTACCACTTTGCTTTCAATTAAGGCAGGGCAAGTAATGGTTCTTTGGTCTAAAAAGATGAACAAAGCATATCCCTATCCAAACATTTGTGGTGCAGAGATAAAACATATGAAATAACCCAAAAATTTCAAAAATGAATTTAATTTAGCTTTTGTTATTTATCTGGAATTTATGTGAATTTTTGCCGAATTTATTTTAAATTTGCCGGTTAAATTTGAAAACTTTCCTTTTTGGGGAAGTCAACTCCACTTTTCGCTTTCCTTTACGGGCAATCCGTTTTCTCCTCACGCTGGCGCCTTTTCCGTCTCCGCTTTCTCCATGTTCCGGCCCAAAATTCGCGCAGCCCGTCTCCCTCATGCGCCCGACGCCAGCCCAGCCCAACCCGCGCGTAGCCTCCCCTGTTCTTCGTCCCCACTGCGCCCGTAGCGTCCCGTCCGCCACACCCTCTGCCCCAATCCCGCTTCACCGTCTGCTCGCCCAATCACGAAGCCTCTGCCTCCCTGCTGCGCCGCGCCATCACGCCAAGCTGTTCCGACACCTCCGTTCCATCCCATCGCTGCTGCGCCGCCCATGGCAGAGCCATCATCTCCGCCGTGCAACTATCATGCCTCGCCGCCATTTCGCCCAATCGCTGAAGCTCACTCCTCGCTGCAGAGCCGCGCCGAAAGCTGACACCATACCGCATCCACTCCACCCCTCCGTTCAGTCTTTTCGCTACTCAAGCACTCCTCCACCGCGTCTTCTCTCTTCCCCACCGCTGGCTCTCTCCCTCTCCCCGTGGACACGCTATAAAAGGCGCCCCCGAACCGCCATTTTCACCATCCCAAGCACTCCAAGGCATTCCGCACCCTCCACACCTGTCCATTTCTTCTCCGACCGCCTCCCCACGCCGCACCAGAGGTTTCTTCCTCAGCTCCGGTTGACCACCGTCACCGAGCCACGCCGTTCACTCCCATCCCCATTTTTCTGCTCCCCCAAACTCACCTTACGCCCCTCATCCTCCTCAACCACTTCATCTTTTCCCCCACCCGCTATTTCGCCGGATCGCGTTGCGTCTTCTCCGTCTCCGGCTCAAGCCTCTCGCCACTTTCTCTCTCTCGACCGTCGCCCCACTCATGAGACCCTCTCCGAAGTCGCTGCCATCCGAACTGCATGTCACCATCTTCGCCAGACGTTGGCTGATGATCGCCTCGCAGCATAAATAGCCACTTCAGCGTGGGCGCGCCCTACCTAAATTTGAACCACGAGTCCTTTGTGCAGCCCATTAGCACATTCCTTCTTTTATTTCTTTTTCGGATTTTGATTTAATTAAAATCCGAAAAATGCAAATAAAATCCTAGAAAATTCCCAAAAATCCCCAAAAATCCAGAAATGCCAAAAATACATTTTCCTAATCGTTTCAAACCACTGAGTCCAAAAATGATCTCCGTTTCACCATACCAAGTCCCGAAAATTCCCAGGATACCCCTGAACTCCGATTCGGCCATTTCTCTCTCGATTTTCCTTTCCATTGCTTTTTCTTTGTTTGATTTATTCGTTTATTTATTGTTGGCATTTTCTCGCGCTAGATCCGACGTCGACGCCACCGTTGGCACGAATCTCGGAGCAGGAGCAGTACGAGGAGCTATCGCAGGAACAAGAGCCGTTCGGGGCCAGACACGACATCGACCGTCTCTCGTTAGGCGAACCTTTAACCTCGCAAGGCAAGCCACACTCCTTGAACATGTTGAACCCAGTTCCACTACAGTATTTATATATATATTTCCTGTACTGCATTATTTTTGTTATTTCAGAAAATTAGAAAATGTGATAGTTTCGAATGACATGATTAGATAAATCCCAATGTTAAACCTGTTGTTACGCCTTAATTCCTTTCTAACCTTAAGATATAAAATACCGAACCCTCGTAAATGTAGCAATTCATACAATTATTACTTTTAGACAAATGCTTAAAATCTCCGAGAGATGGCTTGGATGAGGTTGGTTTTTATAAAATTGCTACGGTGCGGGGGACAGCATTGGGCGGACCACGGAAGGTGGATCTTTACCAATCCCCAACCGATGACGAGGCCAAGGGTTGAGGCATGGTGGTGGTACAGTTGGTACCAATGATTTGTGGTATGTCATTTGGCTGAGTCTTTGGCATTTAAAGGACCGATGTCTTGGGCAACGTAAATAACTCAGATTCCGCTCAACCACAAGGTTGGATCGGTCGACTCATGGTTGGCACGATCCACGAATCCCAGATATTGTCTTTTCCCTTGGAATGCCTACTGGGGAGGACCCATTCATTGTGGAAGGGATGGGTAGTGTCGTGGTAGGGAGTGAAACGGAATGAAGAGGCCATTCGGCAGTTTTCACAATAGTAGGTGTCCACTGTAACCAAGGCGCAAATCCCCTCCTGGCCCGTGGGATCCTGGGGTACTGTGGGCACAACCACCTACTAGGTAGGAGCTAAAGGGGAAATTCAATGAAAGGTTATGTTAATCTCGGTCGTACCGCATGCATAAAAGTTGCGTGTTGATCTATAGTGGCACTAACGAATAGTAGATATCTTGTGGGTAAAGTGAGCACCTCTGCAGAGTGATATCAATGGTATTCGAATACGCCGTGCTTCCGGTTAATGAAGCTGAGTTAATCTAGGGTGATACCTGTAACTGCGCCCCGGTGGTTTTATAATTAAAACTTGTCGTGAAGGTGAACTTTGCAAGATAAACCCCCCCTGATTTATATATTGCTATTTATGATTTGTGTTTCAAATGTAAAATAAAAGCAGATGTTTACAACTTGCATCCACAATACTTAAACTCTGTGCCTACCTTTGTTTATTCCTCGCA
>CM070510.1:56185133-56366841 GCA_036346375.1 Guadua angustifolia
ATAAGCCGATGCTAATAATTTCGAAGTGGAGACTCATCAAGAATCACAACTTCACCACTACCAACATAATCATGCAGTAGAGAACCACTCTTTATATGGACAAATATGAAAAGTGCAACTTTGAATCAATAATCCATGCAGTTTGATTCTTCAAATTGGAAGTGATAATTAGAGCCTCTCCATCAGATTCATTTTCAACAAGACTTGCTTCAGCAGATTTATCAGGATGTGTCTTTTTATCTTTATTAGCCCCATTTTTTAACTTGTAACACTGAGCAATAACATGACTATGTGTCTTGCAATAACGGCAAAAATTGTTGGGTTTATGTCTTCTTAACTTAGATCTAGACTGTGATCTATGAGAATTGCCTTTATATGGAGTTCTACCTCTAACAATCAACCCCTCAACCTTAACTTTTGAGCGAGAATCAATATCAAATTTCTCCTTAGATAATAGATTTGATTTCACATTCTCAAAGCTAAGAGTATCATGATTGCCATAAAGCATAATTTCCTTAAAATGCTTAAAGGTAGTAGGCAAAGAGACAACCAACATAATAGCCTTATCTTCATCATCAATTTTCACCTATAATTTCTCAAGATCAATGATGAGTGAATTAAACTCATTAAGATGAAATTTGATATAAGTACCTTCACCATAATGCAATTGTGTCTGATCTATTCTTAAATGCATAATTTGTTGGTAAGACTTTTCTTCATATACAGATCTTCCAATTTCGCTTACAAAGTTTTGCGGCGGTAGTCTCATGGATAACTTCACGCAGAATATCTGTAGACAAACTGAGCTGTATGATGGAGAAAACTTTCTGGTCAACTTCTTCCCATTGTTCTGTTTAGCTAAAAGTGCATTTCTGACGCCCACCTGTGTGAGAACGACTTTCATTTGAACTTGACATATCGAAAAACTAATCTTGCCATCGAACTTCTCAATGTCAAACTTAGTTGATGACATGGTGAAGAATAAAAATGAAGATAAAAAAGATATGGTTGGTTCTAAAAAAACTTTCTAGTCTTATTTGTGTGCGCGATGCAATTACTCTGACGTTTTAGTTGCTTTGCCGATTGCACAAAGTAATATAATTTTATGAAAACACGAAGTTAGAGCCGTGAAGGCGAAGCCAATCACAAAAATCGAAAGCCAGCCTTCTGGAGCCGGGCCGTGAGGCTCGAAGGAAAAAAGCGGAGCTAAGCCGATCTGCTTCGGTCTCCAGTTAGACTCGAAAAAATTAGAGACCTTTCTGAGATTCGATTCAAGTCCCGGATGAGGAAAAAAAGAATGGACAAAGCTTCTATCTTCTTCACGGCGAGATAGTCTTCGATGCGATGCCGGGTCTCGTCGGAGTGTAGTCGGTCGGAGGTGGTCGCCAGCGGAGGCGGAAGATATGAGCCCATACAGCACGGGCGTGAAGGAAGGTGCTGGAAGCGCTGGCTCGAACACGGAGATCGATCGGCAGCCTTTCGCATCGCTAGCCCGGCGATTAATGGCCGAAGGATAAGCCTTGAATGGCGCCGCGGTAAGCGTCGGCGGCGAAGCGGCAGCCGAGACAACCAGCAAGGCGATCTAGCCATGGCGACGAGGCGGTTGGAGAAGGCCAGCGATCCTTCGGCGTTCTTCTTTGAGGAAAATGCACAGAGGCCAAGCAATCCAGATCCATGAGCATGGTTCGCCGATGCGAGCGAGAGATACAGATCGAGGTAAGGCGGAGTCCTACAGGTGATTCACGTGGAAGGTGCTCAAGGTGAGGAGGCCAAGGCGGCCGAGGTGGAAGATGGTGGCGAGATTCGTGGCCGGTATGATCCAAAACCAGTGCACGCTCCGATACCATTAGGGTTTAGGATCTAGCAAGCACATGCACAAAGGAACACAGAGTTTTTACGTGGAAACTCTTGCAGGAAAAACCATGGGATGCACAAGAATCACTATTTTGGTTCAAAGATTACATGTACATGAGGTGGCATTATATAGCCAGTTAGGAAGGAGTCCGTAATTAGGAAGATTAGCAAGTCTGATACGATGTTTTGAGGAATCCTGTTTTATTTCTAACAGATCAGATCGCAAACTGGTAGAGATAGTGGTCAACGGATCAAGAGCAGTTGAGAGAGGCCAGTTGAGAAATGTGGAGGGCAGAACAGGGCCAGTTGGGAACGGATTGGGATCATATGACATGAGAGGACAATAGCCGTGACTTTGGACGATTTTCAACCGTCGGATGTGAAATGGACCGCCAGATCGGATGCTAAAGTGATGTGCAACAGTAAGCGAACTAGTATAATTGGCGCAGTACCTGCATCAATCGCTACACTACCCCCGACTACAAGAATTGGTGCAGCACACCGCCAAAATAGCTATAGTACCTGCCATTAATCGACAGTGCACGAACTTAATGTTACAAATTTCATTTCTCGGACCACAACTCGGGTGGCCAAAAACCAAAATTTTGGTTGAAATTTAAAAACTAAAATTCAGATTCGGTATTTTAGTGGCCGGTAAGAACGAAATTTTGGCCAAAATGATTGAAATTTCGACTGGAATGACCGAAATTTAGCCATTTTCAAACCTCTGTGAACATGTCTCCTGAGGCTATAATTTTTTTTTGCAGAATTTTCACATGTATTCTTTAGAAAAGGCTTTACAATTTACCATAAAAAAAATTTGATGCTACAGCCGGTCCACAAACATGAAAACTAATCGAATTTGTGATCATCACGATTAAAAAACCCGAAATCTCACAAAAAAAATCACGAAATCTCAAAAATTTCGATATATCCAATCCATCCTCAAAATTATAGTTAACATGTTTGCATAATTTAAGTTAGGGTTACATAATTTGCATATACATTTTTTTACAAAAATTTCACATGTATTCCTTAGAAAAAGCTTTACAATTCTCCACAAAAAAAATTGGTGCAAATCCAACCCTACAAACATAAAAATCGATTGAATTTGTGATCATCTCATCCTACCGGCTAAGCTTCTTCTAAGGAGCTTTTAGAGGTGGACTGGTTGTCCTGCCGACCAGACTTCTTCTTCCAAGGGGTTTTCCTCTTAGAGCATGCAGTTTGTTCCGAGACACTTGAGACCTCTCCTTGAAAGGTTTTTGTCGATGTTCGTATAATCGGCAAGTAAATTTGTAAGTTATAGGGCCGCTGCCGTTCCTCTCCTTGAATGGTTAGACTTAGAAGTCCAAGATTTATCTTGGTTCTACCGTAATGTCCCTACGTCGATTCGTGGTGTGGCTTTGTATTGCTCGAAGTGCGGTGAGTGCATGCATGATTACAAGTTTAGGATAGGGCGGGCCCTACGCGTTCATCCCGAGTGGAGGGGCTCGGGAGGATTTGTTTGGGCCGATTGGATCGAATGCTGAATGTCGCCAGGATGGAGCCAGATACTGAATCACGTAGATTGAGTGGGTCAATGCCCCTTCCTAAGAGCCCCCGCCTCCTTTTATATAAGCGGAGGGGCGGTGTTACAGGGAATGAGAAAAAAAGGTAGAGTGCACGCCACGCCCGAGGTCCGTGTCTTCTTGGTCTTGACAATAACCCGTCGGGCTTCTGTTTATCCTTCTTGGGTTGGTAGACACAACTAACAGCTCAGTTCAGCTGGGAAGGCGCTTTTGCCCTCCGTGTGCCGCCGAGCCAGAGGAGCGGCGTGAAGGGATGGGCGCTGACTTTGTGCACCCTGACCGCCCTTGAAGGGCCGCATTGCCCGACATGTACGCCGTGTCCATGGGCAGTGATCGGCAAACGCCGATCATTGTCGGCGACGCGAAGTCACCGAGTTAGCGGTTCGTTAGCCCTTCGGCTTGAGGCCAAGTCTGAACTGCGGGCGTCTGACCGGGGTCTAGGTCGGGGCCTCGGGGGCATCGGACCCGAGGCCAAGTCGGAGTTTTCTCGGTGGGCTCGGCCAAGGCCGAGGATCCTTCGTGACCCGATGAAGCCTTCGATTAGGACGTGGCCCAAGATGGCCCAATCGGTGTTCCATCCAATATTCCATGATAACCCCGTCAAGTGAGGCGGAGGCTTTAGTAAACTCCCTCCAATGCCCGTGCTCGTAACCTTGTCACGTATGTCAGATTATTGAGAGGAAAAACGATCTTGAAATAGATGTATACCTTGCCGTGGGGTATCCCCTGGTATGAGTATTCGTCAGTAGCCCCCGGGGCCATCCTGAAACGTGGGCGTTCCCGGATGGGCCCATCATCTTCGGCGTCGCGACTCCTTCGCACGCATGGTGATGCTTCAAGCTAGTTTGTTTATGGTGCGGTGTTGTCCGCCTCCCATGCCGCAACCATTGAGATCTTTAGCTCGGGTGACCTCCTGAGATCATTTATAGCATCGCGGCTTTGAGGTCACAGACGGACAGGCCGATAAGCCCCAGGCGGCTCAGGTGCAAGACAGCGCATCTCGGCCTTACCCGGTGCCCCGGCAGTTCTGGAGCCCAGGCGGTCGGAGGCTGTGAGGTCATTATGTTGAATCCGACTAGGTGAAATGTCTTGGACCTGCTGGTCCCGAGCCCCAAAGTTGGCCAAGAGGTCAGCGGTTGAGTTAATGGATCGTCGTCCGTTTGCCCGGACCGGCAAGGCTTGGCTGTGATCTTGGGCTGGTGTAGCTCTCGAGCAAGCTCGGAGAGCGGGTTAGTTACTTGTTACTTGCTATTGAGCCGTGGAGAAGCTTGGTCTGAGAGGAACTGGGCTCGACATCGCTTCGATCGGTTCTGGATGTCCGACATGCCTTTAGATTAGGTTACTCGTATCTAAGTGCTCGTTTACGTTGTAGCAGAGCCTTTGACGCTGCGGTCGGTCTGGCAGGATGCCCAAATGCCTCGGCGAGGTTCTCGTTCCCGTGCTCATTTTATGTCGTGAAGGGACGCTGCCTTGCCTCGATCGGCAAGGGTGCCCAGATGCCTCGGCCGAGGTTCTGGTTCCGGTGCTCATTTTACGTCGTAGCTAGACACGCTCGAGAGGCCGGTTTTATCTGGGAGCTAAGCGAAGAAGTCCATCCCGAAGTCCTCGTCGAGCGAGGCTATCTCTGAGAAGAGCCATTGCCCATCCCACGATATCGCCCGTCCGCGGTGTGGGACTGGAGGGGTGAGAAAGCGCATATTTACCATCGTCGGTTGAACACCGTGCTCATGGGGTTACTAACGGGTTATCCGAGTGGGCCCCGAGATCCCTCCCAAAGGGCCTTATTCGAGCGAGACGATCCTGCGGCTGGTGTCCGATCACCGAGCGCAACCCGCAAGAAACCTTCTTTACTCGATTCGTATCGGACTCGAGCCGTCCGCCGACTTCGGGTAGCGGTACTGCTACTACCCTTCCGAGAGCTCACGTGAGAGAGTGTAAGTATGGTCTCGGACCAGAGTTAAGGCAGATTGGGTCGTCCATGCCAACCCAACTAGAGAGACCCACTGAGGTTCTGTCTTGTCCTCGCTCATTTGCACTTTGCTGCTGCGCATGATATCCACTTTAGTGGATTTGGCCTCAGAATCGCGCATGGCCAAGCGAGTCGGTGGGCGTCGTCACCCTCTCGCCACCTCGAGGCCGCGCTTGGGTGGACTTTTCATACCTGTTTGGTCAATACCGGCTGAGGCGTCGATCGAGAGGTCCGCACGCTGTCTCGGCGGGGAGTGATGCCTGGCGTTACTACTGCATTAAATGCGCAGTCGGGAGAATTTAATCTGGCGAAATGATCAGTCCGGCGTATCTCACCGGTGGCGCTGGTGGCGCCTCTGACAGGACCCGCAACGCTACTAGCCGGCAACGCCAGCTGACCGGCGTCCTACTGCGAGGGTTGCGGAGATTCTGCTGTGGCTATGACCATGTCGTTGGAAGTGGCTATGTCGGTGAAGAAATTTGTGCAGGCGGAAGTACGATGAGGCAGCAGTGTCAGTCGACCCTGGAGAATTCTAGAGGAAGTCCGGTGAATCGGGTGCTTGGAACCACAGCTGAATCGAGTTTCGCTCGCCCTCACGTCTCCGGCCACCGCCTCAGCAAGGGGGGTCATGCATGGGCGGACCGACGAGGAGGTCGATGAGTCCAATACTAAGGTCGGTCTGTCTGCCATTGGGTGATCGCCGTGGGATATCGCCATAGGGCATTCTCCACCGGAAGCGGGAGGAAAGTTAGAACATTTTGTCCTTTGGCAATGTAACGAACTTTGCCGTGTAACGAATCGAGGTCCGTTTTCACGTTTTGGCCGGCCGGACGTTCAAGTAAGGTCAGACCTTATTCTTCGCGACTTCTCACGAGGGTGATAAACATTCGATGACCATAGCTTTTAGAAACCGCGGGGGTTGTACTGGCGTGGAGTGCATGTGTTAACACCTTTGAGGGAGCTAGAGAAAGACGAGGACTTCACTGGAACGCAACGCCGTTAAAACTGCACTCGGCGACGGAAAGAGTGTTCTAATCGACTATGGATCGAACCACACGGGCACTTCCTTCTCTCACGAGCACTAACCAATAACCATAGCCCATTTGCCAGCGTGAGGTCGTAATACTTGGGTCGAGAGGGTTACTTGCTAGGAGAACAAGATAATAGCCGACTGGTCACCAAACCCATGTGAATGTAGGAACTAAATATAGATCGCTCCATTGCACTTGCGCGTGAAAGGAGTGTTCCCGACCGACTATGGATCGCACCGTATGGGTACTTCCTTCTACCGTGAAGCACTACTTCAAAGCCGATTACGGGGCGTGAGGTCAGAAGCACTTGGGTCGAGAGGTTCACGCTTGAGAAGGGAAGCGAGTAAGTGAGCTCGCCAACGCACCCGTAAGTGTGGGGAAGTTGTTAGCCCTCGAAGCGCGTGGGACCCAAGCTATGGATGCCACGCAGCGCTCGAGCTCGGGGGATTGGAAGGTTCGTGCGGGAACGAGAGAAGTTTTAGGGAAAGAGTCGCCTTAACTTTTACTCCTTGTGCTGGAGACGTTATGGCCGTTGGGCCCATCGCTCGTCCTTCCACCGGGATGGCGAGATAATGGGCCGTTTTATCGCTTTGGCCCCAGCGACCTTGAGCCTTCTTCGCTGCAAGGCTGACGCTACCGGTTCAAAGCCAGAGCTAGAACCGGAAGAGCGCACCGCGCTCGCCTGGAGTGAGTCCTTCCGCCGTCCTAACGCCGTCGCATTTAATGCGGCTGGGAGAGTGGAGAGCACGTCTCGTCCGCAGGGCGAGGAGTTAATGCGATTGCGCGGCGGTTGTCGACGGCGCTATGCTGGCCGCCTCGCCCCATAAATACCAGTAGGGGCGGGAAGGCGGCTACGCCTGGTTATTTGCCTTCGCTTGCTCTCCACCCCACGCCTTTCTTCGACATAAGGAAGGGGGGGGGGTTCTTCGCACTGAATCGACAAATGGCGAAGGCGGTGGACGATCGGAGAGCCAGTGGCAGGCGGCGGGATTCCACTGGTCCTGGACCCAAGAGGCTCGTCAGGATCTCGATGTCCCTCCGCACGGATGAGGGGTGGATCATTCCGCCCTCGCTCTTCCTTCGTGATCGAGGACCCCTTCTGAGTGAGTTCCCTTACTTGATCTCGGGTGGCTTTGACTCTGCTTTTGTCCGACGTTGAGTTTCTTCTTTCTCTCAGCGCCTTTTGGCTCGAGTCATAGGGCCGCCTCTCAGCGGCACCTGGCCCGGTGGCCGTCCTTGGCGGGAGGCGGATGCCATCGATGCAGTTCCTTTGCTCCGATTGCCAAGAAAGTGACGATCCTCAGGCGGGGGTCGGGTGCACTGGGCCACCCAGCAAGACTGACGAGGCTGAAAGCCTCCTTCAACGTCTAGGCCGCGAGGGCCGCCTCTTACGAGGTGGAGGCATTGTGGCGGTCAACGCCGGCCGCCATTTCTTGAGGAGGAAGCGCCAAGACGCGCGCGAGGAGGCTTTGATAACTGCGGCTCGAGCCGAGGCGGCCGAGGAGGAGCTCGTGAAAATGCACAAGGAGGTGGCGCCGTTGTGGGCCCGGGTCGAGGACGTCGAGGAAGAGCTAGCCAGGCTGCATTAAGAGCCGCTGACCACGCGGATAACCTCGTCCATGCAAAATCCGCCCAAATTTTTCGAGAGCATAGGCGAGGAGCTGGAGTCGCAGTGGGGTGAGGTGAATCCAAATGTTGGAGGATATCAGGTCAGCAAAGACGCTTCGCCCTCACCTAGTGCCACGCATTCTGGCGACCTCCCCAAGCGCTTCTGCTGCGCGAAGCTCCGTCCGGGAGGGGCTGAGAGTTGCTGTCGATGTGGCGGCCGTGTCGGTTGCCTTCAGGCCATGACGCCCTCGACCTCGATTCATGCCATCATGCGGGATCGAAGGTGACGCACAGTTCGGGCCAGAGGCGGAAGCGGCGCGAGATCTGCGGGGCAAGGCGCAGTGTCGATGAGCAGCGGCAAGCCCGACGCACGACAACGCCTCTGGATGAGGATCCCCCAGGTGCCCGCACCTAACTTTTGTTTTGTAATATACTTGGTTTTTTGGGGACTTTGCTTGCCATTTTGCATTTCTTTTCTGTGTGAGCACTCATCGAACAACCATAGCTCTCAGGAACCACCGGGGTTATTAGAGCGTAGGTCAGAGCGCTGACACTTTGGGGGAAATGCAAAAATAGAGTGAGACTCAGCAGCCCAAAGAGTCGCCCCTAATCGACCATGGGTTACCAGATAGCATTACTTCTTCCCCGCATTGGCGCTACTTCACACCATAGCCACCGGGCGTAGGTAGAGCACTTGGGTCGAAAGGGTCGCTGCTAGGGAGGTCCCGACGGCCGGTGGGGGCATCGACTTGGGCAGCTATGCGAGCAAATAGCCTCCGAGTGGCGCATGAGTACCAGGGCGTGGTCGGCATGCCGCACTTCGAACTCGGGAGTTTTGCTGGAAACGCA
Source organism: Guadua angustifolia (assembly GCA_036346375.1). Classification (NCBI taxonomy): domain Eukaryota; kingdom Viridiplantae; phylum Streptophyta; class Magnoliopsida; order Poales; family Poaceae; genus Guadua; species Guadua angustifolia. The sequence goes on from CM070510.1 coordinate 56,194,016, forward strand.
GGAGCAAAGGAAAAGTTTTAGGGATAGAATCGCCTTAGCTTTTCAATATTCCATGCGTTTGGTACAACGTTGCCGTCGGCATCTTTGAGTCGAAAAGGTGCTTCGTCGGAGGATCTCCACGACGGCGAAGGGTCCTTCCCACGAGGGGACAACTTGTGCTCGCTCTGCTAGCCGGATCGACTCGCGCAGACCGAAAGTCGCCACGCCGAAGGACCTTCCGCGGATTTGCCGACCATGGTAGCGTCGTAGCGCTCTGCGATATTTTGGTCGATCGCAGAACGGTCCACATCGCTACTTCGCCGAGGTTGGTCGATGGCGCTTTTGTTGGCGCTCGGCCCCTCGTGCCTCGTCGAAGGCTTGTAGTCTTGGGGCACCGTACTCGTGTCGGTTAGCAGAGATGGCCAAAGACGGCAACACCGCAAAAATGGTGTAAACCCGGTCGACCGGGTCGGTGTTGTTCGCAGGCTCCAGAGAATGGAGGGCAGTTCGGCCGCCCATCGCCCTGCGAACTTCTTCAGTCGGCTGAAGATTCGCGGCTTGAACCCCTGGAGGATCATGCCATTCGCCCGCTCGACCTGGCCGTTGGTCCGCGGATGGGCCACGGCTGCCCAGTCGACACGGATGTTGAAGTCGTCGCAGAACTCGAGGAATTCCTTCCCCGTGAACTGCGTTCCGTTATTGGTGATGATGGAGTTCAGGACTCCAAACCGATAAACGATGTCACGGAAGAAGTTGGCCGCCTGCGCCGAAGTGATGGTGGCGACTGGTTTGGCTTCTATCCATTTGGTGAACTTGTCCACCGCGACTAGCAAAGTGAGTCAGCCCCTGGCGCCTTTTAAAGGGCAGACCAGATCGAGTCCCCAAACCGCGAATGGCGGTGATGGGGATTGTCTGCAAGGCTTGTCTGCTGAAGATGCGTCACGAGCAAAAATTGGCACCCTTCGCAGTACGTGACGATTTGTTTCGGCCGCTACGCAGCGGGGCGACAAAGCCTTGGCGAAGGCTTTCCTTTCGAGGACCACGCGGCGGCATGGTGGCCGCAGATGCCGCCATGGATGTCTAGCAATAGCTGCACCCCCTTGGTCCGCCGGAATGCGCCACCGAGAATCCGAAGGGGCCTCTTGTAAAGGTCTTTCCAACCAGACGGGATTTCGCGCTGAAGCGAGGCGCCGACCTCCTTCCGCCTGGGCGTGGAGAGATCCGTTAGTCAGCCGGTCGATGAAAGGCTTCCTCCACGGAGTCACTTTGCCATCACTGCGGGTCCGACTCGAAGGTCCGTGTCCGATCGCCTACATCCGTGAGCCGGGCGACCCGGTGGGTCGTCGTCCGTTTCAAAAGGCGGGTCCGGTTGGATGGAGGGTTTGTGCAGGTCGGAGACGAAGATCCTGATGCGCACGGATCGGCCCGATCTTCTGATGAGAACGATACGTCGATTTGGTGTAGTGACGACGCTACCAATCCACTTCGGAATCAAAGAACTCAACAATCGCATAAAGTCACCACACGAGGCGATCAACCGAGGCAAACACGATTGATCCTTGTACCCACATGCAACCGAGAACAAGCAAGAACAAGGTGAGAGCAATTCTAATCCAATAATCTCAAAGATACAAAGGCGAGGTTCTGCTTGTCACGGGTGGTCTAGTCGACACACGCCAACACGAGGAGGGACGACAAGGGGGTCTACCAAAACACAACAAAACCTAAAGCGTAAAGAATGGTGACCACATATATAGCGGCGTCAGAGGTGTAGGGCAGCCAAAACAGCGGTGGCCACAAAACCCTAAGATACATGGGCCATAGGCCTAAAAGTGAGGTGATGCAAAGACTCAATTTCTGGTCCGTGACATTGTTCCGCATTTTCCTATCATTCTGGAGCGAATTTAGAAGTGGGTTGATCCATTAGAAATCTTATCTCCTAAGCTTTCAACGGGTGGTCGTGACGCTGAAATTGGAGTCCGTGAGCCCGAAGTTATGCCCGTTTGAAGTTGGCTTGCTGCCGATGGCCGAACCGGCTTTTGGCATCTTGGGCTTCCATATGGGCCTTCCTTGACGCTGGGCTGTCCTCGTCGTAGTGTGCTTGAGGCCTTTATTTGTTAATGTGGGCTTGAATAGCTGAGCTTTTGGATTAAGGCCTCAATGACGAAGATGCGCGGCAGGCCGATCGTATGTGACTTAAGATGGAGCAAATGGCTTTGAGTCGCGGAGCGGCCGGAGAGGAAGGAGGCAATGCACACCGGTCGATCTATGCCGGTGATGTCCTCATCATCCTCCCCTTCTTGAATTGGAGTCATCCTCGACTCTTCTCATGATCCCGCAAAAGGTTAGTGGCAACAGGAGGCAAAGAAAAGATGTCTGCAGCTAATATCATGTGAGGAAACAATCTTATCTAAAAGAATTACTTTCTTTAACATTGGTTCAGATTGTTGTACAACGCTAACATGTTTTTCATCCTCATGTTCTTTACCATTAGTTCTTTTGCATTAATTTTGGCTAGCTCACAGAGAGTCATTGGATTCAAAATCAATTTTTTTCCATTAAACAAGAAAAGTATATTGATTGGTTCTACCATAGTGAATAGCATCAACATCATATAACCAAGGTCTACCTAATAAATGTGAACATGATTCCATAGGTACGACATCACAATAAACATGATCATAGTATGAACCAATGGAGACAGGAACTCGCACAGTTTGTGTTACCCAAACCTTACCACTTGAGTTGAACCATTCCATTGAGTAAGGTTGCCGGAAGTGGTGAGTCGTGGTCAAGCCAAGCCGCCTCGACCATGTGTAGACTTCTTGCGAGGTTGCTACGCTTTCCTCCATCAATGATGACATATAATGCATGTTTCTTGCACAACAAACTTAGTTTGAAATAAGTTGTTATGCTGAGTTTCATTGGCATGCTCCACCGGTGCATTAAGTAGGCGATGAGACATGAGGCTCATGTAGTTGTTCGTCAATGTAGCACTCAAGTGCACACCATCTTGATCATTCTTGCTTGCTGTGGTTAGTCGTAGGAATAGCAAGAACATTCTTGTCGTTATATATTGAAATACACTTACTATCCTTCTTCTTGAGTGAGGCAAGGCTTCAAATCTTTCTTCGCTGGTGTGTTCTCATTCTTGGTCGAAGGATAATCCCATGCTCGAATCGTCTCACCCATTGATTTCCAGAGGACTCAAGTCGCTTATGTTTTCGCAAGTATCTTTTTCTTTCGCCAAGAATGGACAATCCTCAATATCATCCTCGTAAGTTGTCTTGCTATGGGCAACAAACAGAGAACTCACAAGAGAATTAGTTCCTATGAACTACTAATATGTGGACAAGTGGAGGATCTCACTCGCCAAGCTCACACCAAGTTTTACAGCCTACCTTGCGTACTTTTCAAGGTTCAATCTATGGATGATGGTAATCAGACTGCAAGGGTACAAAAGCGATTGCAAGGTCTTCTCTTGTGGTTAATAGTAGGTGGAGCTTGGATAGGTATAATATGTAGCAAAGGATATACTAGAATCACACTAGCCAAAAACAAGTTGAAAGAATGTTCAATCTTGGTATTTTGTCGTCCTAGCTTAGACCGCATTAGAGACGCGAGCCCCGACACCAATGAAGTCACAGAACAAAGAACCAAACGACCTCAAACACACAAGCAAATAGCTAGAGCTCCTTTTTCCACCTTTTTAGTGCCTCTTTTATATGCACTTGCCTTTTCTTTTTTTTCTTTTCCTTTATATCAAAAGTGGCAAATATGATGACTTACAACTCAAAATTTTCCTACTGCACAACAGATCTACTATGCAGGAACTTCCAACGCTGTTTTTGGATTCTTAACAGCTTCCAATGCAAAAACGTATAACTAGAAAGTTGTAGATCTTTTCGAGCTGATCAATTTTCATATATGGAACGTCTATTTTGGATTTGGGAAGCCAGAGATATTGACCCCGAAATACAAACTGCTCAGAAAATCAAGGATGAAGACAGATTTCAATCCGACGGGATTTTGGGCAAGAAGACGGCGTTTTTAGAAGGTATCACAATGGACAAAGTTGTAGATAATTTCTCAAGCTTTCAGGAAAGTACAAGAATAGCAAAATCCGAGTTCGTATGAGGGATTTATGACCAAAATACCGAACTGGACAGAGAAGGATCCGAATTGGACGCGACGACGTGATGGAGTTCAACTCGGTGACAAGAACGTGACAAGAACTCGAAACTCTAAAGATCGAAACACTAAGACCAGCAACGACATGACGATGCAACACAAATTCAACAAGAATTAAACTAGGTAATAATAGTAAAGGCCAAAAGGGGCTCGGATTAGATCAAACACACGACAAACAGAATTTTTTTGACTATTTTTTTGGACTATAGGACTTAACAAGATGAACTAAATAAAGATAAGAATGTTCTCACCAGCAACCGCCGCTTCCTCGATACCACTTGATGCGCCGCGGTCCTGCCCGATCTTCCGTTGAGAACGATACGCCGACGGTGTAGTGACGACGCTACCAATCCACGGATCAAGAATCGAACAATCGCAGTCACCACACGAGGCGATCAACCGAGCCAAACACGATTGATCCTTGTACCTACCGCAACCGAGAACAAGCAAGAACAAGGTGAGAGCAATTCCAATCCAATAATCTCAAAGATACAAAGGTGAGGTTCTGCTTCTCGTCACGGGTGGTCTAGTTGACACACGCGAACACGAGGAGGGACGCACAAAGGGTCTACCAAAACACAACAAAACCTAAGCGTAAAAAAAGAACGGTGGCGGCCACATATAGCGGCGCCAGAGGTGTAGGGCAGCCAAACAGCGGTGGCCACCAAAACCCTAAGATACATGGGCCATAGACCCAAAAGTGAGGTGATGCAAAGACCCAATTTCTGGCCCTTGACATTGTTCCGCATTTTTCTGTCGTTCTGGAGCGAATTTAGAAGTGGGGCTGGATCTATTAGAAAGCTTATCTCCTAAGCTTTCAAACGGGTGGTTGCACGCTGAAATCGGAGTCCGGGAGCCCGAGTTATGCCCGCTTGAAGTAAGCTTGTCCGGATGGCCGAACCGGGCTTTTTGGCATCTTGGGCTTCCATATGGGCCTTCCTTGACGCTGTGGGCTGTCCTCGGGTGTGTGCTTGAGGCTCTTATCTATTAATGTGGGCTTGAATAGCTGAGCTTTTGGATTAAGGCCTCTCAAGGACGAAGATGCCGCAGCTGCCGATCAGTATGTGATGAAGATGGAAGCAAGTCTTTTAGTCGCTGGAGCTACCGGAGAGGAAGGAGAGGCAGCGGTCACGCTGGTCGTATCCATGCTGGTGATGTCCTCATCAGATCCCAGGCGGGATTGGTCCCTTGCTGAAGGCGAGATTGGCCAGGCGGTCGGCCTCACCATTGTAGCGACAGAAGCTATGGTGGAGCTCGAAACCCTTGAATCTCTCTTCAAGTTTGCGCACCTCCCGGCAATACGCTGCCATGCGGGCGTCACGAGGCTCCGAAGCCTTCATGACTTGGTCGACGACAAGCTTGGAGTCGCCGTGTACGTAGAGTCGGCGTGCGCCGAGGTCGGCAGCGATTCGGAGACCGTTGATGAGTGCTTCGTACTCGGTGACGTTGTTGGTGGCGTCGAAGTGGAGTCGAATGGCGTACTGGAGTTTGTTCCCGAGCGGAGAAACAAGAACGATTCCAGCACTGGCTCCATTCTTGGTGTAGGACCCGTCGAAGTACATCGTCTAGTACTCAGGGTCCTCAAGCGCCGGTGGCGCCTGGGCTTCGGTCCACTCGGCGACGAAGTCGGCCAAGACCTGCGACTTAATAGCCGTCCGGGGGACGTACGATATGTCGTGACCGTTGAGCTCGAGTGCCCACTTGGTGATTCTTCCGGAGGAGTCGCGGTTGCGGATGATTTCGCCGAGCAGCGAGGAGGTCACCACGGAGACGGGGTGCCGGTCGAAGTAGTGGACCAGCTTCCTCTTCGTGATGAGCACCGCATAGAGCAATTTCTGCACCTGCGAATATTGAGTCTCGGACTCGGAGAGTACTTCACTGATGAAGTACACCGACCGTTGCACCTTGAGCGCATGGCCTTTTTCGCCGCTCCATTTACAAGCACCGCACTAACGACCTTGGTCGTGGCGGCGATATAGAGGAGGAGGCTGCTTCTGGCGCCGGGCAACCAAAGATCGGGGCGGTCAGAACGCCTTCAATCGGCCGAGAGCTTCTGTGCAGGTTTTGGTCCAAATTGCGGTCGGACTTTCGAGCACCTTAGAGCGAAGATTCCGCGCTCGCCAAGGCGAGATACGAAATGGCTCAAGGCTGCAAGGCATCCTGTCAGCTTCTGGACTCCCTTTAGGTCATCCACCGGGCCCATCTTCATGATCGCGGAGATGTTCTTCCGACTGGCTTCGATGCCACACTCGGAGATGATGAAGCCCGTAGTTTTCCGTTGGGGACCCCGAAAACGCACTTCTCAAGGTTGAGCTTTATGCGAAACCGACGGAGGTTCGCAAAAGTCTCTTCCAGGTCAGCGACGAGATCATCGGCCTTCTTGGTCTTGACGACAATGTCGCTGACGACGCTCGACAGTTACTGGCCGATTGGTCCTCAAACACGCTTGCATACATCGCCGTATGTAGCGCTTCGCGTTCTTCAAACCAAATAGCATCGTTACATAACAAAACGAGCCGAACGGCGTGATGAAAGAAGTCGCGAGCTGGTCGGACTCTTTCATCACTATCTGGTGATAGCCTGAGTAGGCATCCAGAAAGGACAAGGATTCGCACCCTGCGGTGGAGTCGACGACTTGGTCGATGCGAGGCAATGGAAAAGGGTCCTTTGGGCATGCCTTGTTCAGGCCCGTGTAGTCAACGCACATTCTCCATTGTCCGGACTTCTTTTTTACAAGGACGGTGGTTGGCGAGCCACTCGGGTGACGAACCTCTTTATAAACCCCGCACCAAAAGTTTGGCGATCTCTCCGCTTATGATCCTGCGCTTCTCCTCGCGGCGAAGCGCGGGCATTGGCGGATCGCCTTGAGCCGGTCTGATATCAAGGAGTGCTCGACGACTTCCTTGGGATGCCCGGCATGTCGGAGGGCTTCCATGCAAAGACATCCCGATCGACGCGGAGGAAGTCGATTTGCGCCGCCTTCCTATTTGGCGGGGAGCGTGGCCCCAACCCGCACGGTCTTGGTCAGATCCCGAGGATCGACCGCGACCTCCTTCGTGCCCTCGGCGGACTGGAAGGATCCGTGCCCCGCTTTGCTGGAGTTGGGGGCGGACTCGGAGGTTTCCCTTCGGAGGCTTTCGAGCTCGGCGGACGCGATGAGCGTCGATGCCAGCTCGTAATTGCTGCCAGAAGTTAGAAGGAAGTCGAAGACGCAGCCACGGTGATCACTCCCCGTGGCCCCGGCATCTTCAGCTTGAGGTAGGTGTAGTTGGGGACCGCCATGAACTTGGCGTAGCACGGCCTCCCCATGATAGCGTGGTAGGAGCCAAGAAACCCCACGACCTCAAAGGTGAGGGTTTCGGTGCGGAAGTTGTCCTGAGCTCCTGAAGGTAACAGGCGAGTTGACCTCGCCTGAGCGGATGGGCTTGTTTGGCGGACGACGGCGTGGAACAGCGCTTGTTTCGGTTGAAGGCGCGAGCGTGATTCCTGGTAGATCGAAGGTCTCAACATACAGATGTTGAGATCGCCGCCGCCATCCATAAGCACCTTAGACAGCGCCGCCCCATTAACGGGCGGCGACCAGGATATCTCCGGGTGCGGACGTGGTTGGGTGATTGGTCCGATCAAAGATCGGGGACCACCGGAGGTACTTGGGCACGTGGGGGCCGTCAGAATCCTCGCCAAGGCAAGCTTCGGGCGCCTTTGTAGGCATAGCTTGCCGATCCGCCGAAGATCATGAAGCGGCCGTCGGGTTTGGAACTCGGCGTGCCTCCTCCTGGCCCCGCTGCATCCGGTGTCGGGTCGGTTTCTTTCCTTTGCCCGCGTGGGGCTCCGGAATGAAGCGCTTCAGGTCTCACAGATCCTCAGATTTAGGCTCGACGGATACCCGTGATGCGGACACGGCTATCCATCGCTCGAAGTGGTCCGGGTCCTGCCGCCGCTTTGCTTGGTAGGCGGTCGTGGCCGGACCACATGGCCTTCGCTTGCTTGCTCCCTTCCGCTTCGCTTTGTCGAGCGGCCGGAGAGGCGGCGAAGTCGGAGCGAACTCCCGCTGGCCTTCCCCGCCAAAGATGGCCCCATGGCCTCCTCGCTAGAGGCGTGGTTGGTGGCGGCGTCCAGAGCCCTTGGTGGTCTTGGGCTTGGCGCAGCCACCAGGACCGAGCTTTGGACGTGGTGCCGTAGATGAACGCCCCGACGACGTCGGCGTCGCAGATGTCAGGGAGCTCGTTGCATTGCTGGGAGAAGCGCCGGATATAGTCCCGGAGAGACTCTCGCTGCTTTGCGAAGCCTTTTCAGTCCCAGAGTTCCTCGACCTTATAGTGTCCCGAAAGGCGACGAAGAGGCTCTTCAGATCGGCCCAACTTCTAATAGTGTTGGCGGGCAGGTACTCGAGCCAGGCTCAGGCCGAGTCCGCGAGGTAGATGGGGAGGTACTGGATGATGAAAAGATCATCCGCAGCCCCTCCCGCCCAGCATGCGAGCCGGTAGTCTTCTAGCCAGACACTGGGGTTTGTCGCCCCAATGTATTTGGCGATGTTAACGGGCGCCCGGAACTGGGTAGGGAAATCCACGTTGCGGATCTCCCGAGAGAATGCCTGAGGGCCAGGGCCTTCAGGGCTTGAGCCGCGGTCAGAAGGCCGATCATTGCCCACCGCCTACGACCAAAGCCGCTGCTCATCACCCTCCTTCGTGCCTCGAGGGTGTCGCGAACGTCCGCAATCGCCGCCTGTGGCCGGGCGCGACGGAGGCGCGAGGAGTCGGTCGAGGCGCAGCGCTGCCGTGGCACGGCTTGATGGTTTCGAGGAAGCCCGAGTGACGGAGCCGAGTTTTGCAGGCCAGACTGGCAGAAGACGCTTACCAAACCCCCGTGAGGTTCTGCACGGGCCCTCGCATCCGGCCTTCCGGCTGGGGATGCCGTGAGCAATACTGCCGGCTTGGCGACGTTCGCCTGGCGTGGGGAAGAATGCGGATGGATCGCCGACCCTCGGCTTAGTGCCGGCCTGAGCGAAGCAGCCTTGTGCGCCAGAGTATCTTGAGCTCAGCCGGCGCTGCCAGTGTCACCTAGAGTTTGTCTAGTTGAGCCTTTTGAGCTTCCGCTGTCTCAGGCCGCCGCTGAAGAAAGTCATGGGCGAGCTCGAGGTTTCCTTCGCTCGCTTTGCACTCTAAGCGTTTCGGCGGTTCTCGATTTCACGGGTCGCGGTACCGTCGGCCACGCTCGCCACGTTGCACTCACGAGAGTACAACTCGTCTGGCGTGTGCTCGCCGGAAGGACCCGCCATTGGAGGAATCTCCAAAGAACCAGGATTCGAGGTCGGGCGATAGTCGCCATCGCCATTTAGTCGTGAGCTCGCGGGGCGAGGCTTCGTCGCAGAGGCTTCACGACATGCCGCCGCCAGGCGCTGCGGCGGCGAACGGGCCCAGCTGGCCGAGGTCCGTGACGGGCCTCAAGTCGAGGTCGCCGGCATGCTGACGATGGAGTCCGGCTCTCGGCAGAGGCCAGACCGAGGGTTTCTCACGGAGAAGCGACGAAGTCGAGGGAGCCGGCGATTCAGCTCCCGACGAAATGCGCCGTCATGGTGAAGAAAGCCATCAAGGAGGATCTGGAGTCCGGAGATTTAAGGCGATGACGTGAATGCCTACCGGCGCGCTTAACCGCTTGTTCAGATAACCGGCAAGTAAATTTGTAAGTTATAGGGGCTGCGTGTTCCCTCTCTTTGAATGGTTAGACTTACGGGAGTCCAAGATTTATACTGATTCGGGCCGAATGTCCCTACGTCCAATTCGTGGTGTGGCTTTGTATTGCTCGGGGTGCAGCGGGCTGCACGGGATTACAAGCGAGGGCTAAGGATAGGCCCTTAGCGTTCATCCGAGTGGAGGGGCTCGGGAGGATTTGTTTGGGCCGGATTGGATCGAATGCGAATGTCGCTTAGGATGGAACGGGATACGAATACGAATTGAGCTGGGTCCAATGCCCCTTCCCTAAGAGCCCTGCCTCCTTTTATATAGGCGGAGGGGGCAGGTTACACGGGAATTGAGAAAAAGGTAGGGGTACGCTACGCCCGGGGGTCCAGGTCTTCGGTCTTGACAACTGTCAGGCTCCTGTTTATCCCATGCTGGGTTGGTAGACACAACGAACAGCGTTCCGTTGGGAAGGTGCGCACCTGCCCTCCATGTGCCCGTCAGACAGAGACGACGGAAGGATGGGCGTCGACTTTGGCAAACCGACCGCTTTGAAGGAGCCACTGCCCCAAAGATGGCCATCGGTTCATAAGCGAGCGGCGAAACTTCGGCCGATCGTCGACGTATGAGGTCACCGAAGTTGGTGACTCGCCTGGGGCTCCGCTTGAGGCCAGCCTGAGCGCTGCAAGGCGTCGGACTGGTCTAGGCTCGAGGCCTCGGGGCATCGGACCCGAGGCCAAGTCGGAGTTTTCTCGGTGGGCTCGGCCAAGGCCGAGGATCCTTCGTGACCCGATGAAGCCTTCGATTAGGACGTGGCCCAAGATGGCCCAATCGGTGTTCCATCCAATATTCGGCGATAACCCCGTCCGTGAGGGGCGGAGGCTTTGGTAATACTCCCTCCAATGCCCCGTATCGTAACCTTGCCGTCATGTCTGTATGATTGAGAGGAAAAACGATCTTGAAATAGATGTATACCTTGCTGTGGGGTATCCCCTGGTATGAGTATTCGTCAGTTTTCTTATTCATCCCCCTATGGTCCTCTGGCTTGAAGCTCTTCTTGGATTTCTTATCCTCCAACTTCTTCAGACCTAGATGTGATGACGTATGGCCTTTGTCAACCAAACGATTCCATTGAACTACCATGTGCATCTAAGTACCAATCGCCATATCGAATAGTTCGATCTACTTGGATGAATGTTGAGATCCTCCATAAAGTGTTTGTAACGTAAAGCATGTTTAAACGCACGGATAAGAGAGTCGTCAGATATGTTAGGAATGGTATTACAAACATATATAAACCTTTTTAATAAAGTGACACAAATTTTCGCTAGAGGTCTGGCTTGGCATAACAACTTTTAAAGTTATTTAAGATTGCATAGCATAAATTTTTTCAACCAAAAATGGATCTATCGGTCTGATTAAACATTCAAGTTCTTGTAGATCCTTTAAGTACAGTAGGAAGATAGTTTGACATATCTTCTCATCGCCACTAGCAGTTTGGATGGTGGTGGTATATTTGCAAAAATTCTGATCGATTCTGAGCTCTATTGAAACTCTCCAGATGATCTGGTTTAAATTTCTCAGGCCAAGTGACATATCTAAGCCCCGGGAAGAAAGCTTTACATCCTATATAAAGTCCCAAGCGTGTTCAGAAGGAGTGAGTGCTCTGTCTTCATTTGAAGAGGGGTGTAGTCGAGGTCTAGGAGATAATCTTCTGAAGTTGGGCTCTTCGGAATGTTATCATCATCTTGGATAGCATGATCATCGTCGAATTCCATGGGATATGTGCCATGGACATCGCCTTTATAACTGGACAGAACAGATTGTGCCCATTTTTGATTTCTCAAGAAGTGGCACTTCACCGATTTGGCCTAGACCACAAACAATACCGCTTCAAGAATATATTCGAATAAAATCGCACTTACATTCTTCCTCTGTAAGATAGTCATCGGCGTCGAGATCAGCATAATCGAAGAGGTCAAAAGAGTTTTCTTCATCCATAGTTGAGGGTGACGGGACATCCCTTTCACAATCTTGTTCACTAGAGGCCCTCTTTCTAGCGCCAATTGCATTGTTCGAAACTCAGTCTCTAGATCGAGTTTATGAATAAAAATGGTTGCAAACCTCTAAGATCAAAGAGTGCGAAAGGTGGACAAAAGATTATTCTTATTAGCCAAGTGGCTTAACAGAGTATAAATATTATAGAGTTTGTGAAAAATTAATCGACGCCTCAATGGTACAAATGGCCTCCCTATTTATATAGAGTGAAGAGGTGGTAGTTATACTTCAAAAGATGTCTTCTGGCTGAAAAGTACTATTTCGCCAAAAGGTGTCTATTTACGGGAGGTACCTTTTCAGGATAACTTCCGGTTACTTGTATCTGTTAAAGAAACTAACCGCATGTTATTTTTGTGCAAAGTTATTTGCTTGTCTTGGCCAGTTTCATCTGGTCGACGCACTCGAATCGCTGGTTGGGGCGGACCAGTGTGAACCAATAAAAGATATGTCAGTAAACTGGTTAGAGCCGTAACAAGATAACTGATCGTGAGCCTTGTTCTTCTTAATTGGCTTTTTTCTTATAAAGTTATAGACCTAAAATAGAGTATGGCATGTTAATCCTCATCACATATATCATCCGAGATCATCCCAGATACTTCCAACGAAACAAAATCTGAGACTATACCATCCCTCAACCAAACATCCTACTTGGATCATCCCACTCAGAAAAAGAAAGTAAGACCATACCAGACCATACCACCCCATTCCACTAAATAATAAATCCCTTATTCCCGGAAGATTTCGGCCTCAACCATGCTGCCCACGTGTCACCAAGCGATTTTGGAAAAAGATCCTCCGCTTTCTCGCAATTACGGATAGGTCCTCGTGCGATTTCCTAAGAGACAAAGATATTTTTTCACTTCGCTTGGGTCCTCGACCCGTATTTTTACTTTAAAAGCCTCCGTTAGTTTCAAATCGCTGAACAAGCCCTTTTCTAATTTTTCAGATAGCGAACAGTCCAAAAAATAACATCCGGTCCTCGCTTCTTACGTTCGAGTCCTTTCTCCGCTTTTTCCGAAAAAATGTTTTACGCCACAGTAAAAAACTCGGAAAAAATTTTTCGCCACCCAAAAACCCGGAAAAATGTTTTCGCCACCAAAAACGCAGATTCATCGAGTTTTATAGCAACTTATGTATTTGCTAACGGATCGTGGACCGCTGGTTTTTTTAAAAAATGTAGATTCGTCCAGATTTATAAGGTCCCCGTGGATTCGACGGTGGGTCCTAACGACTCCATTTTTTAGCAAACGAACAAAAAACCGGAAAAATATTTTCGACACCCAAAAAAATGGAAACAATGTTTTCGCCCCATGACTCACGGTGGGTCCTAACGACCTATTTTTTTAACAAACGCAACAAAAAAACCAAAAATGTCCGATAATTTTTCCCTTTTTTCCCGGACTATTTTAAAGGTTGGTGGTTTTATGAAAATAAAAAATTTATTTTCCGAGCGCATGCTATCGAATTCAGCACAAGTAACAGAAGGCTTTTCTACCTAGTAAACAATATGTGTAGAACCCAATTCTTTTCTAGCCCTCTCGCACCTTTTTTTTTCCGCAGATTTAGTCTCCAAACAAACGCAATTGCAAAAATAGCATTTTCCCTGACCATGGAAGCTTCGATAAATAACACGTGTTATCTCGTCACTACAGGTACCACGGTAGCTTCTACCGAGCTACGACAAGATGGTAGCAAAGATCGTGGCTCGTTGAGCTCCCGTAACTCGGTAGCACACTGCACGGCCTGCCGAGCTACACCCCTTAGCAAGACAAAACTAGGTGAGCAATTAATTAGTTGAGTGATTAGTTAACTAAGTAATCAATTAAAGTACTTGAGTGATTAAATAATTTTGCATGTATGTGTCCTGCCGAGAGCACTGGTAGCTTGATAGACTACTGGTGTGCTAATGAGCTACGAGAGCTCGATAAGTCAGTGGGCATGCCATTGTTGTGCTGCCATAGTTTGGTAGGAGCTACTGCGGTACGTGAATGTAGTAGATAATATATGTCACTTGTCGGCACTTTTATAGTTAGAGAGGACATTAATTTTATAATTACGATCACATAGGACTTGCCGGCACTTTTATAGTCAGAGAGGACATTAATTTTATAATTACGATCACATAGGATGTATATTTATAAAAAGAAAATTACTACGACACTAGAAAAGAATTATAACATCCCTAAACGTTGCAGGATTCAGCGCCAAAGAGTGGTGCCACGTCGCCCCTAGCGAGCCGTGCGCGAGCCGGCTCGCCGGCCGGCCGGCTCTTATTTTTTTCACGTATAGGTCCCTCTAAAATGCGTAATTACGTGTAGGTCATTCCAACGGTTTTTTATAAAAAAGACCTTCTAGTTTAGAAAATCGTGGATCTTTCGTGAAAGGACACTAAATAAATACCCAAAAAATACGTGATTACGTGTAGATCCTTCCCACGGTTTTTTATGAAAATGACCTTCTGGTTTAGAAATTTCACGGATCTTTCGTGGAAGGGCCTTAAATAAATACAAAAAAAAACGTAATTATGTTTGGATCATTCTAGCTATTTTTCATGAAAAGGACCTTTCGATTTAGCGCAATCGCAGATCCTTCGGAAGAGAACCCCAGATAGATGCAAAAAAAATACGTGATTGTGTTTGTATCCTTTGAACCGTTTTACAAATCTTCTCGATGATTTTAGGAAAAAACACCGCTGGAAAAAAACGGAATTGTTTCTGCGAAAAAAACAACGCATGCGGCGTATCACGCCGTGAAAACTTTCTAGTATTTACTAAAGTTGACAAAGCTCCCGTGCCCTCACGCCTTTGAGCCGCGAGGCTCGGCTCGGCCGGCCGGCCGGCTCGGCTCAAAAAAAATCTTTTTTGCGTTTAAGTCCTTTGAAAAATCCGTAATTACGTATCGATCTTTTTCACGTTTTTTTACGAAGAGGGCCTTAAAAAAACGAGAATCTTTCGTGAGATGATCCTAAATAGATACAAAAAAAAACCTTAGTGGCGTTTGGATCATTCTGGGTATTTTTTTCGAGAAGGACCTTTTCGATTTAGCATGATCGCGGATCCGATTCAGAAAATCGCGGATCTTTCGTGAGAGGCCCCTAAATAGATACCGGAAAAAAAAACGTGGTGTCGTTTCGATCATTCCGGCTATTTTTTACGAAAAGGACCTTTTGATTTAACACGATCGCAGATCTTTTATGAGAGAACCCAGATAGATGCGAAAAAACGTGATTTCGTTTGTGTTTTTTCAGCTGTTTCGCTCATTATTTCGACGATTTAAAAAATAAAACACCGCCGAAAAAAAAAACTTTTTCTATAAAAAAATGACACGCGCGACGTGTTACGCTGCGAAAAATTTTCTAGTTGAGTTTATATGTGAAAGCACGCCTTGACTTTCCTCGCTCGCGCGTGAGAGGATCAGTGTCACACTGCAGTGCTTCCCTCTAAGAAACAACTGCGAAGTTGTCCTAATTTTAGAGGTAGCTGATTCGAAGTATGGGGCGCGTCATTGTTTAGGTCAACCGGACGACTTGTTACGCGGAATTAAGGATCAGTTGTCCTAATTTTAGAGGTAACTGATTCGAAGTATGGGACGCGTCATTGTTTAGGTCAACTGGACGACTTGGTAGTGGAATTAAGGATCTGTTTGTTGTTACGCGGAATTAAGGAACAATTTGTTTTAGCTTTTGATTTTAAATTCTGACATTAAAAACAGAATAAAAAATAAACAATTCAATTCTAGAATCTGATTATCACAATTTAGCCCATCCATATACACTAGAATTCACAATCCACTTTATACGTATTTTTTGATTTCAGCTTTTAAAGAATCAATTTCTTTACAATCACAATCAAAAATCAGCCTTTAGATAATTTAAAGCTGAAACAAATAGACGCTAAGCAATCTACCCATGTCGCTTACCGTTATATAAATAGACTAATCACCAAGTACTGTACTCACAAATTTGTAGTGTGATACAGAATATTCCCTTGGAAAGCCAAACCGGAGTGACAGGAGCAGAGTTGATAATAAATACTCAGCAGGCGCATCCATCCAACCTGATTTCAACCAAGCAAGCTAGCAAATTGCATCCCATTTTTTGCCATGGTGGGGGTTGGGGAGCTGCTCGCTTCTGCGGTGTTGAAGCAGGTTTGCGGCAAGCTGGGTTCTGCCATCTGGCAGGAGATAGCCTCGCAGCTGAAGCTCAGCAAGGATCTGGAAGGCCTGGAGAGTAGGCTGGCTCAGATCCAAGCCGTCCTGACGAAGGCAGAGAAGCGGTCCATGAAAGATGCCAGCGTCTGCGTCTGGATGAAGGAGCTCAAGGCAGCATCTTATGACATGGAGGACATGCTGATGGATTTCGAGGACCAAATCTCGCATAACAAGGATGATTCTCAGCGTAACACCCCTACAACAGTAAGTGGCTAGGGCGTTTCGTACCGATATATGTAGTTCCTTTCAATTCTTTTTTATTGGGTTTCTAATTGAGTCACTTCATGGATCCATCCACAGAAGGTATCCATTCCTTGGAAGCTAAGAAGGACGATACCTCACAAGTTGAACGATATGAAGAAAAAATTAGAGGAGATAGCAAAACTGAGAGAATTCGAGTTCACGGCAGACATTAGCCTTCACGATCTGGATGTGATCCAGAGGCCGCCAACAAGCTATCGTGTTGATGAAGAAGCTATCGTCGGGAGGATTGAGGAGAAAAGAGAGATGATGAAATTCCTGCAAAAGGATTGCGACCACTACATCATTCCAATCTATGGTTTTGGAGGATTAGGTAAAACCACTCTTGCCCAAATGGTTTTCAATGACAAGACAACTGAGCAAGATTTTGATATCCGAGTGTGGGTTTATGTCTCCACCAAATTTGATATTGAGAATATCGGTCGATCTATTATCTCCCAAGTAGATGGGCAGAGCAAAGAGTTTGATTTTGTATCTGTACAGAAGCGTGTGGAAATGATTCTCAGTGACAAGCGATCTCTCATTGTTCTGGATGACATCTGGGAAGAAAATGCGGATAATTTGGAACGGGTAAGAACAATGCTGAAAGCTGGCAAGCCAGGCAGCAAGATAATTATAACCACGCGTAGCGAGCAAGTTGCTGAGCGGATGAATGCAAAATTGCCATTCAAATTGGCTGTTTTACCGGACGAAGACTGTTGGGATCTGTTCAGAGCAATGGCGTTTCCGACTGGAACAGCGGAAAAGCAAAAGGAATTGCTGGGGAAACAGATAGCAAGGAAATGCCAAGGAGTGCCTCTATCAGTGAAATCACTTGGGTTCCGTTTGTGCAATCAGCCATTGCCCGAGTGGGAAGAAACGCTACGAAGTGACCTGTGGGAAGAGGAACGCGATCCAACTTCTGTAACCGCATCGACTGCAGTACTGCCCTCCTTGAAGATTAGTTATTACTACATGCCTTACTATTTGAGGCCATGCTTTGCATACTTTGCGATCTTCCAAAAAGGCTTCCGCATGGAGAAGAGCGAGTTGATCCAGCGGTGGATTGCTCTGGGATTTGTTGCCGACGAACGTCGTGCGGAGAAGTACCTGCGAGAGCTTGTTGCGATGTCATTCCTCCATGCTGCGAGCGCGTCACTCTCGGTGAGTTACAGAGTTACAAAGTATTTTTCCTTCTGTCGTACAACTCTTGTCTTCTTTCAATGTCCTTCAAATTCACCAGACGAAGATTTGTTTTTTACCCTGCCGAGTAATGATAGAATTTCTTTTTGTTGTTGTTGTTGAATTGGGAATAGAGAGTCATAATTTCTCCACTAGGAAACATTCCGGCTTCGTAGAAACATGTCGTCTTTCATCTCGGCTCTCCTATATTCTTGGCTTCCAACGAGCCTTCATCTTGTCCGCCTGCGGTGACCCAAGACGAGCTCACCGCTGGATTCGGCGGCGGATCAGCTATGGCACATCTGTAGACGAGAACATCCTACTGGACGCCGTCCTCCCCTGTTCACTGCAGCCACTAACACGATCGCTGTTGCTGCTGAATCGGGAGAAGGATGTTAGATAATAATCAGTCACCGTATATTAAGCATACCCGATATTAATAATCAATCACCCGATATTAAGCATACCCGAAAAACAATCACAATATAGATGAATACCAAGTATAGATCTTAATTCTTTTATTTCTTTATTGACTGTGAATTGATTTTTTTGTACAATGGTGTAATGTCCCTTGGCCACCAACGGACGCCGTGACGTGAGATCAAACTCAGTTCATGAGGATAACGAGAGAAAGAAGAAGAACAGGGAAGGAAACGAGAGTTTTGTCATTTCTATTCATTGTCTCCAGATACAAGCAACTCTCCCTTTTAAGCCCCTTTCTGCACACACTTACAGGTGGGTCCTCATGATGACTTCACCCCCACATACGCACTACACAACACAACTCAATCCTATCCACCCTGACTAATCTGTTGAGGATGGCACCCTCATGACATTATCCCGCCCTGCAGACATTGCTTGTCCCCAAGCAATTGAATTTGAAAAACGCTTGCTTAACACATTGAGGTCCTCCTATGTAGCTTCTTCTATAGGAATACCTGAACATTTGATCAAACCTTCAGGAACTGCTACATTGCCCTTCTTAACTAGCCGGATTTCCAGGATTTCTTCAGGTTCAGGAGACCACACATCCAACTCAGCAACTTTCGGTAACTCTTTAAACACAGGTGTGTAATCTGGAGTAAAAGCTTTCAACTGAGACACATGAAAAACTGGGGGAATCTGATTGTTAGCTGGCAGCTCCAATCGATATGTCGCTGATCCAATATGTTCTAATACCACATAAGGACCATAAAACTTGAAGGCTAGCTTGTGGTATGGGTGATTCACTACTGAACTTTGAGCATAAGGTTGAAGTTTCAATAGTGCTTTATCACCCACTTGAAATTCCCTCTCTTGATGATGTTTATCCGCTTGCAACTTCATTATGTTTTGAGCAGTCAATAAATGTTGCTTGACCATTTCAGTATGAGCTTGCCTCTCTTTTAACATCTCCTCCACAGATTGCTGCTCAGCTTGTACCATATTAGGTATTGCTCCATAATTTGGCTCATACCCATAAAAAACTTTAAATGGTGAGAAGCCTAGTGAAGTATGGTAGTTGGTATTATACACAAAACTCTGCTAACGGTAGCCAATTCTTCCACTTTGCCGGTGAATCATGTACAGCACACCTGAGATACATTTTGAGACATCGACTCACTCTTTTACTTAGCCTGTCCGTCTATGGGTGGTATGCAGTGCTGTACTGTAATTTAGTGCCCATGATTTTGAACAGTTCCTTCCAAAAAATGCTAGTAAAGACTTTATCTCGATCCAAAACATTGGAATTTGGCACTCCATGCAACTTGATCACCTAATCCATAAATAGTTGGGCCACCTTGTGAGCAGTAAATGGGTGCCGAAGAGGAATGAAATGGACATTCTTGGAAAATCTATCCACAATCACCATAATCACAATATGGCCCCTTCGTTTCAGCTTTTGCACAGCTTCTGCTTAAAAAAAGCTGATTGTTTGCCGAACGAGAGGATTCTGGATAGCTTCTCCCACAATCAGAAGCTGCCCTCTACATAGAATCAGAATCTGGCTGAAACCTAAATTCTTGCTGATTCTCACCGGTTCTGTCTGGAACTTAGAAGTCGCAGTCAGCCTAACCCAATTTGCGCATAATTAGAAGCAACTTCTCCTATAATCCAGAAGACATAATCTAGAAGCTGAAACGAATTGGGCCTATATCCTTCCAATTTTGGCAGACCCTCTATGAAATCCATGGTGACATCTTGCCATGCCCCAGCTGGAATTGGCAAGGGTTGAAGGAATCTAGCTGGCCTCGTGAATTCCCCTTTTGCTTGTTGACAGACTCCACATTGCTTCACAAAGCTCTCCACTACTTGTTTCATCACTTCCCAACAAAACAATCATTTCAGTCGTTGAAATCTCGCTTGTATTCCTGAATGGTCGACTATTGCACTAGCATGAAAAACATCTATTAACTTCGTTTATGAAGCTGAATTTACATCTATCCAAATAAGGCTCTTGTTTCTTATCAGTCCCTACACCAATTCATTACTTTGTGCATCCAGACTATGAACTGCTAGCTATGCTAACTTCTTCTAAGCATTGTTGTCAGTCACATATGAATTGTTCACTTCTTGAATCCAGGCTGGGCGAATTTCACCCCTTTGCAAATATGTCCACCACCTTTCCATTGTCATGATTAAAGCCAAGAATTCCATTTCATAGATTGAAAGGTGCTGGTGAACTGCTCCAAGCGCCTTACTTAAAAATGCCACCGGATGTTCATCCTGCATCAAGATGGCACCAATTACCCCATCACAAGCATCGGTCTCCACAATGAACGTTTTGTTGAAATCTGGAAGTGCCAACACTAGTGTAGATGACATAGCCTTTTTAAGCCTCATAAAAGCTTATGCTGCATATGTATCACAAGTGAATGCCTTCTTCTTCAAAAGATTTGTCAATGGTTTTGCAATTATTCCATAGTTACAAACAAAATTTCTATAATACCCTGTTAGACCCAAGAAAGAGCGGAGTTTTGAAACCGTGGTCGGGGTTGGCCAATCTATCATTGCTTGTGTTTTTTGAGGGTCAGTTGCCATGCCCTGATATGAAATTATATGTCCCAAATATTCCAATTGCCATTGGGCAAATGAACACTTAGAGTGCTTGACCAAAAATTGATGTTTGCTCAATTGTTCTAGGACCAACCCTAGGTGTTCTCCGTGTTGATGCAAATTGGGGCTATAAATCAAAATATCATCTATAAACACTAAGGCAAATTTACGCAGATATGGATTTAAAACTGAGTTCATCATACATTGGAACGTCGTCGGTGCATTAGTGAGCCCAAATGGCATCACCCTGAATTGATAATGGCCATGGTGTGTTTTGAAAACTTCTTTTCTTCATCTTCTACTTTCATCCGAATTTGATGATAGCCCGCTCTTAAATCCAGCTTTGAGAAGTACTTTGAGCCCACCAACTCATCCAACAGCTCATCTATAATCGGCATTGGAAATTTATTTTTGATGGTAAGATCATTTAGACAGCGATAGTCTACACAAAATCTCCATGAGCCATCCTTTTTCTGGATCAACAAAACTGGAGAGGCAAAAGGACTCATGCTACGATTAATCATACCTGATTTCAACATTTCTTCAACTTGCCTCTTAATTTCATCTTTATGTTGTGGTGAATACTGATAAGATCTGGAATTTACGGGAGTAAAGTTTGGGATCAATGGTATGGAATGATCATATTCATGAGAGGGAGGTATGCTCTTCGGTTCCCCAAATACATCCTCATATTGTCGGAGCACCTCAACAATTTTAAAAGGTACATCAGTCCCTTTTTCTTTCTGTTGTTCTTCGACCAACACCATCGCCCAAACTTCGTTGCCCTTCTACCATTTGATATACTATTTCGTTGGTAATTTATGAATTTCACTACACTAAGATGAACACACTCCTTGTAACATTATTGTTCATCCGCCATACTCAAACTGTACAGTTTTGTTCTTCCAATGACAATTCATTGGATTATATCTTTTAAGCCAGTCCATGCCAAGTATAGCATCATAAGCACCTAACTCTAGCACTTGCATGTCGGTTTTGAAAGTATGACCCTTAATCCATCACTCCATGCCTTGCACCCTATGATCACAATGCAGAATTTCACCGTTTGCCACTCTAACCTGTACCAGTTTTGCCCTAATTGGAACATAACTCAGCCGCTGCATGAACCCTTCATTCACAAAACTATGCGAACTGCCTGAATCAATCAAATTATCATAACTTGATTTTTGACAAGCTGTATTGTTTCTACCTCTTCCGTCCTTGCCACAGCATTGAGTGACAACTTATACTGTTCGTTGCCCCCCATATCTGCTACTTCCAACATATCTAAAACATCATCTGGCAACCAGTCATTATGCTTTTCTACCCCCATTGCATGCATTTGTGCTTGTCCATGTTTCTTGCATTGGAGGTGATGACCTAGCTCATATTTCTCACCACACTGATAGCATAGACCATTTGCCTTGCGATATTCCCTTAACTGTCGTGACCTCCATAGTTCCCCTTGGCCCCACTTAATTGCATTTCGTGGTCGTTCAACTTTAGCTCCCCCTGAGTTATCCCGACCTCTTGCTAGTTTCAATTTACCATTCTTCATTCTGTCTTGGACATCCTGTTGAACCCGTGCTAATAACGCAGACCATTCCACTAATTCCGGTACCTGACTTTGAACTGGTCCTCTTAATTCATCTTTTGGCCCCTTAATGAATTGAGATACAAAGAACTCTTCATCATATGCGGATTAAACATAGAAATTTGGTACATAACTTCTTCAAATTGTTTTGATATTCCTTGACATAATTGGTTTGCTTAAGGTCCTGCATATCATCCAAAGATTTTTGATGATCATAGGCACCGAATTTCTTCTCCACTACCAAAATAAACTGCTCCCAATCCCCCAGGTCATGCCTTAACCTGAATGCTTGTAACCATTTTGTTGCATTGTCTTCCATACGAAGAGTAGCAGCTGTCACCCATAATGCCTCAGCTATATTGAACGTTTTAAAGTAATCAATGCATTTGTCTCTCCAAATCCTTGGACCGTCTGTGTCAAACTTGGGAAATGAAAGCTTGGGTAAAGGATTACGAGCGAAACTGCCTCGTTCACTGTGCGCGAGCGATGAACCCCTGAAATAGTTGGTGTGACCATCCATCAAGCAATTGGTGTTTTCCCCAGACGGTGTCTGTAATAGTGGCACCTAGGAACTAGCCCACACCCCTTGTTGGCGCTGGGGTCAACAGTGCCTTCTACTTGTCGGCCACAGGCATCGTCTCCCTTCTTAATTCGTTAGGTGTTTACCGTCAGGCCTTCAACGGTGATTCTCTCCACTACCTAGGTCGTTGCCTCCAATTGCTTGACCATCATCTGTTGCTCTCGAGCCTGCTTATCCGTCACCTTGGCTGCCACTCTATCTACGTGGCCATTTGTTGCTGTATCGCTTCCATCGCCTCTACCTTGGCAAACAATAGATCAATACTCTCCTTCACCATTCCCCATTTCTTGTCCATGTGTGTTGCCGCTTCGCCCATTGCCTCCAAAACGAATCGGGTTTGCACCGAGGGTTTTGGAGGAATTGTGCTGATTGTTTGTCAAGTCGAACCAACCAGATTTTGGGGATTTCATAGGGATCGTTGAAGCAGACCAGAGGTTCACCTCAAATTCCCCAACCCTCCTCCGGAATTTTACAACTCAAGACCGATGGATCCCCGATCGTACACAGCTCTGATACTAGATTGTAAGGTCCCTTGGCCACTAGCGAACATCGTGACGTGACATCAAACTCACTTCATGAGGATAACAAGAGAAAGAAGAAGAATAGGGAATGAAACGAGAGTTTCATCATTTCTATTCATTGTCTCCAAATACAAGCAACTCTCCCTTTTCCGCCCCTTCTGCACACACTTACAGGTAGGTCCTCATGATGACATCAACCCCACATCACACCACACAACACAACTTAAAATCAACTTTATCCACCTTGACTAACCTGTTGAGGATGGCACCCTCATGACAAATAGGGTACTATTTATAGCCAAAACCTCTTAGTAGCAGTTTCGGAATTCGACCACCAAACTCTAGAGTTCAGTTCTATCTCAACACTCCCCATAGGGTGAATATCGTGTCATGCATACGCCTCATCAAAAACTCCAAAAAACCCAGTGGAAAAAATGATAGATAAAAGAGTACATTCCATCCGCATATTGTGTTACATTTATTGCCTTGTTAAAAACCTTTCATGTGAGAAAACTTCAGAAAAACTCACAAAGTGAAAACAATGCAATTTGTAATCTCTTGGATTATGTAGTTCAGGGATTTACTCCCTTTAAAATCTGTATCTCTCTATGTCGCGAACACATCTTGGGAAACTAGATATTGACAAAGACTTAATGAATAAATTAGTTAGATTTTGACATGAATTAGTTTGCAGGATCTTTACCTTACTATTCTTCTAGAGTTCATGAGGATAGAAAAGTTTGGGGGCAATATGCTTCGTAATATTACTTTTTACATAACCCATTTGCATTTGTGCAACACAAGTAGTATTATCTTCATAGATAATTGTGGGGGTATCGACGGTATTAATGCCACATGACTTTTGAGTATGGCTAATCACATATCTTAACCAAACATATTCATGTGAGGCTTCATATAATGCTATTATCTCTGAATGGTTCTTAGAAGTAACTACCACGATCTGCTTAAAAGACTGCTAAGAAATGGTTGTACCATCATAGATAAATACAAACCCATTCTGAGATTTTGCACTATGGTCGAGTCTTGGTCCTTCCAAAAAAAATAATACAAGATCTTGTGTGCCTTGAAGGTATCTAAGCAAAGTCTTGATACCAACCTAATACCTTTTGGTTGGAGTTGCACTATGTCTAGCTAACAAATTTACAACGAATACATTATCAGGTTTGCTGCAATTCGCAAGATACATAAGTGCCCCTATGGCGCTTAACTATGAAATTTCAGGTCTTAAGACTTCCTTATTTTCCATCCTTCATTTGAATGACTAAGAGGCGCAATGCAGAGGAGGAAGGAAAGGGGAAGGAGCGGAGCAACTAAGGTCGAAGGGCTCTTGGCCAGAGCCAAGGAAAGGAAAAAGCAAGGCAGAAGAGAAGAAAATGGGAAAAGAGAAAAGAAAAGAGAGAAAAACGAGGAGAAAAGGGTAGAAAAAAGTAATATGTTGCGGTGAACCGCGTTTATTTCGGTAATCAACTTGCAGATCGCTTAAAAATCACCAACATGATATTAATTAAATAGTGCCAAGATAAAAATGTACAACAGATCAGAAATTGGTTGGACGCCAGAATAAATTATTCACCTTAATTGCCCCAGAAATTGGTATACTATTGGCTTAACTAGCCCTTGTCATATGCTTGTTTAACTAGTCCCTATTATCAAGTGATGTACTTAAATCTACTTGCTAACGTACTAATGTAGTTGCATTTTGGACATATAGTATGGTTGATTGATCATAATATGTGCGACATATATGATTTCTATTTTTACGCATTATCTAACTAAATATTCGTGACCGAGGCTAACCGTATTCGAACAACTCAGATTCGCCCGTATTCGTGGATCGAGGTAAGTGCAGATTCAGATTCGAATCTGCATTGACTGTATTCGAGTCTCAGATCCGAGAAAAATTTGGAATAGGATACATGATAGGCGAAATCCATCCGTATCCGCTTCGTTTGCACCCCTAGTTGGCGGTTATTGGCTTGGTGGTGATGCTGAAAGAGGCAGCCAAGGTGGTAACTATTGAAGTGTTGGTGGTGGTGTGAAAGGCCATGTTTTGGAGTGGTGCGGCAGATGTGTTGGTAGAAGCCAAGATGGTCGAGGGCATGTTCAAAGAGATGGTGGAGGCCAGAGTGGCTAGGGGCTATAGGTGGAGACGGCAGAGACCAAGGCTTAGCTGAGATGGTCAGGGGCATGTTGGGAGAGATGGTGGAGGCCAGGGTTGCTAGGGGCTAGAGGGGGAGTTGGTGGAGACCAAGGCTTGAAACGAGTAGGTAGAGATGGAGGAGACTTTGTCGAAAAAAAAGAGATGGAGGAGACTAAGATTGCAGGTGTGACGAAGAAGGCAGTGTGGTTGAGGTGATGATCATGGGGGTTACTATAGTTAATGGTGTTGCAGGTGAAGGCATTTGGAGGTTACATCCCTGTGATGGTGTTGGACACAGAGTTGATGGTGCGAACAGCAAGGATGATGGTCGTGGATGTTGCGAATGGCAAGCATGACAATTTTGGATGTGGTGTCGATCATGGCATCAGAGGTAGCTGTGAATTATTCGTCATCGTGTTGGCGGCTTGATATAGTAGTTGTCTTAAGGGGAGTGTTGCATTATGTCACAAGATGGCCATGGTGGTATCTCATGCCCATCATGACGGGAAGTGTTGGAGATAGAGTCCGAGTCATGTGCGACTCGAAGTCATATTAGAGATAGAATTAGGTATTGATTTTGGTTAAATTAGAGATAGAGTTTGGTTGTAATACGGTTGAGATTGACGCTATAAACAAAGAGTGTGGGGATCCTAGGGGCACACATGAACACGATTATTCCGCCAATTACTACAATTCTTGTTCCGGTTATGGCAAAATTCCTAGCTCTAGTCTCTAGGGGGTTAGTAGCACATTTTCCCTCTTGTTCTCGTGAGCCGAAATAAACAGCACAAAGTCAGCTTAACCCATAAACTGTAAAATCGAATATTTTACCTTAAATGCCTAATCCTGAATCTTTTAACCTGGGTAGGGAGGGTTTTCATAGGTGGTTTTGCCATGGTGGCTGGTTTTGCTGCTGCCATGGAAATCAATTACTGACTCAGCAAATAAGTTCATTTGCTTATCAGGCGGCTTAATTGTTGAATCACTAATCTTGTTGCATATTCGTTTTTCAGATTTCTGCAAGATATTCCATCCACCTAGTGCATTATTCCATATGCACGATTTAGTTCATGAACTTGCAAGATCAGTTGCTGGTGAGGAAATTGCTATTCTTGATGCCAGCCGAGGAGGAAGCTCCCATCCTAAAATGGACAACTGCAGGTACATGCTGTTTTCAAATCTCAATGGTTCGGCCCCAGAATGCAACATCATGCCATCCAAGGCAAGAGCTATTCATTTTAAGGATTGCACAGGATGCAAGCCTTCGCCTGACACCTTCTCAAAGGCTAAATGGCTGCGGGTCTTGGACATCGCGGACATGCGAACTGTCAAGCTACCTAAATCTATGAAAAGCCTTCGTCACCTACATTATTTGGACCTACACGGCTGCTCAAATCTTACAGAGTTACCAGAACACTTTAACGAACTCAAAGGGCTGATACACCTGAACCTATCAGAATGCACTAGCCTCAGAGAGTTACCAGAACACATTCACGAACTCAAAGGGCTGATACACCTGAACCTATCAGAATGCACTAGCCTCAGAGAGCTGCCTTCTTTGTTCGGGGAGCTGCAAAACCTTTCATTCTTGAACTTATCATCTTGTTCACAGCTTGAGGAGCTGCCACGTTCTTTTAGTCATATGACAAATTTGAAACATCTAAATTTGTCCCTTTGCTGCCAGCTTAAGCTGAGTACTGTGTCATTTGAGTGCATGAAGATGCTTCTTTATTTGAATTTATCTGGTTGTTCCTCTCTTGAGGCAATTCCTGAATTTTGTGGGGACAATGCTGAGTTGGAGACTTTGGATTTATCAAATTGTGCTGGACTTGCTACCCTTTCTGAATCTTGCGCCGGGCTATGTAATCTGCATTATTTGAATCTGTCGGGCTGTTCCAGCATTCAGAACATTCTTCACTTTCTTAGTTATTTTGATAATTTGGACTACCTAAACCTATCTGGAGTTTCAATGGAAAAGAACTTATCAGGGGTTAGAAGAAATGATTCTGAAGCACCAGGCACCTCGACAGGAGATGGCTCTCATGATTCCGGTGAAGAGTTGCAGTTGAGAACGCTGCATGGGATACTTAAAAATATGTTTCACCTTGACTACCTGTCAGTAGGAGGGTTGACACTGTTCTCAGAGCAAGGCATTGATAGCGACCTTCTAATTTTGCCAGATTTTATTGTGTCAACAAGAGGTACTGGCGACTGCAGCAACGTTGACCTTCTTCAAAATATCCTTGATTCGACGCACTGTGAACTAAACATCAGGTGCCTTGAGAATGTGAAGTCTCCGGACGAAGCAAAGAAGGTGGAGCTGGGAAAGAGACATCGGCTTGGTTCGTTGAGCTTGGAGTGGTCCCCATCAGATTGGCACATGCCAACTGAACTCACAGTGAATACAATGGCTGTACTAGAAAATTTGAAGCCACATCCAGATCTACAGCGTCTCTCTATAAAGGGCTACGACCACGTTGTTTTTCCTCTTTGGATTACAAGGATAGATGATTCACTACCAAATCTAGTAAAACTTGTATTGTCTGATCTTGTACTATGTGACCAGCTCCCTTCTCCGCTTGGAAATCTGCCAAATCTAGAAGAACTGGAAATTTGTAATATGCCACAGCTGAAGGAAGTGTACCTGGCACCATGCAGAAATCTTAAACGACTGTCACTTGCAGCATTAGCGAGTGGAGTCCGTTTGAGATTTCATGAGGATCACAGATGGAAAGCACTACGGACAGATGTACAAGAGATGGAATTGGGCCATGCAAAAGAAAGACAAATACAAACAACATTTAAGGCACAGTCTAGTGATTCTTCTGAAGGAAAAGGTAAAGGGAATATGATGGACAAAGCAGTGCAGTGGCTAAAACATTCAGTTAATTATCCTGGTGAAATAGTAAAAAACAAAACAAAATCGTTGCCAGTGCCAGAGGTTCTTCAACAGTCTCCCTCATCGTTTCAAGCAAAAGCAGCATTGCCTGTGCTTCACTATCTGAAGATACAGTATTGCCAAAATGTGACATTCTACCCAGGTCTCCCAGAATGTGAGGAGTACGTCATTATCGACAGTAGCGTGGGTAATCATGTAACAAGTACTGCCATACAACAACGTGCAACGTGCCCATCAACCCCCGTGTGTCAATCTAAGATGTATATTCAAAGCTGTCCAGAAGATGTTATACATTGGGCAACAGGACAAAACATCGACGTTGTGGAGCTAGTTATTGATGGAGCTAGTTATCCGTGCATCGAAGCTGTTTTAGGGAAAGATCAGTCGTCACCTTATAATATTGCCTCCGACTCAGATAAACGGATAGCCGCCGGTTTGTCTCACGTGCCCTACGTCAAGATAAATAAGGTAAAATGTTTCTTGTTAATCTCATTACAATGTGCAACTTCTTTACAAGAATTATCATTAGATGAGCAGTGACATATCAGCACCACAGAGACACAAGTTGAAAGGCAACTTCAGGATAAGAAAATAGCAGTTTCATCATGTTTAGTTGTTTACCAATTTTCTAGGAAACTGCAATTATTGTCTGATTAGCCACGCTCTAAAACTTTCATATCACTCAGTCCTCTCGGGATGGTTAAAAGTTATCCCAGGGCTCTGCTTGGGGCACGTCAGCTTAAGCTACCGCAAGCTCTCCTGAAGGGCGTGCCTTCTCGAACTTGTTAGGGAATATTAAGCCTCATTCCTAGTAAGAATCCAAGTGCCTTCACCATCTTCTGTGATAAGCAGCATAAGATAGATTCCACGGAAGCTAAGCCTCCCAAACGGTCCTAGAAGACCTAAACATCTGCAATTAACATTAAATTTGCAAAGTACCCGAAAGGTTGTAATCATTGGTGTCATTCTAATCTAGCAGGTTTGTTTCTAACTTCACTAATCGGCTGCATTGATATTTAGTGAGATCCATAGGGATGTCCAATTCATAACAGAAAATATCTAATAAAACGTCTTTATACCTCTCAACTTTTTTTGTGAGGAATATCTCACGGTCCTCACTTAATTTTGAAAGTAATATAGTCGAAAGAAAGTGTCAAAGTTAGAACTGTGAAGCCAAACTATTTTAATATTGACCAATAATATCTTATTGAGTATTTAGATTGGATGTATGAAATTGGCAGTTTATTCGATTTTACAAATATATCACAATAAAGATTAGTAGTCAAAAGTTACAATTTGGAGACAACTTAAAATTGGTATCTTTGAACATCATGTTCTCGAGAAACTTGTGTGTTCTCATAAAAGAAAAATCTGCACAACAATATCCAAAATAAATAAAAACCACAGGACATAACTGAGTTGCTCAACCAAATTAACTGTATCATTCACATGAAAATAACACCTGGCTTCCATTACTGGACATATAGATCCAGTGAACGGGTAAAATATACTAAATTGAGTGATTATGCAAATAAACCCACAATGCATAAGTCTATATTAAAGAATGTTATAAATGCAGCAGAAGTTCCAATGATGGGTTGGGTCAATCATATATACCCAAATATAATGGCCAAAGCGAAATAGTGAAATCTATAAATTAGAAAGCTGGAAATTAGCTAAAGAAAAGGATTAGCAAATCGTTACAAAAAAATGCAAAACTGAAAACGAACACAAAGTGTAGGTCAATACCTTTGCAGCCTTTTGAACCCTAGACTCTTGTCCTAAACTAGGATCTAGTATAGCTCAAGAAAAACCTTGATTCTAACCCTCTCGGATGTCCCAAGCTGCTTGTATATTTGCTCATGTAGGATGTCTCGTAATACCACATCCCATAGATATGTTAGATGCTTACTCCTAAATTTAGTACAAGTAAACTACAACCAATAGGCAAATAATGCTATGGTAATCTTTATACACCACCAATTCTACTTGGAGTAGGATAGGAGGCGTTCCGAACAGAGATATTGCTAGTGAGAGGATGATAACGAACCAGAATCAAGAAGTTTCCCAGGATTAAAATTAACAAACGAGACAAGTTTGCTTGATAAAACAACACACTAGAGATCTTTTCATATACAAAAGTTTCACCAATTTATCGTTGTGGACCTTGCGGTCAGAGATTATTTAGTAATTAATTATTTTTTGCAGAGCACATTAACAATTTGAACCTCATCAAATTCCAGTGAACAATTCCATCGACTCTAACTAACATTCACATCGGAAGCTGACCGGTGGCCATATTTTTTTGATAAAGGAAGCTTTTATTAATCTTAGTAAATTACATCAAGGTGATACAATTAAACTAAGAAGACTCCCGGCCTCTACATAGTTAGGGTGTACACAGCCAAACACACACACACAAGAAAAGACAAAGGAACCGACGCGGCAAACTATATCACGCAATATTGTCTTCAAGGCTATCCACCATCATAGCAACATTTGGACCACGATAAAAGCTCTCCAATGACAACGCCTCCAAGAAAGACTCGATACGCACACGCTCCGCCATTGCTATGATCCAACCAGTGAAGGCCAGACCAAAGGTTTTCACCTCGGAGAGTAAATCCTCGGACTACAAAACAATGCCTTCAACAAGGCCATTGCCAGCACAACCAACTAAGGTCGACCTAGGATTTCTCCTCAAGTCAATCATCGAGATCCCGGTGTTGCAACCACCCTCATTCCGAGCTAGTGCCGCCATACCACTTAATCTTAGCCAATAGCAACGGCCACCTTCTCAAGGCCGACAAACAGGTTTTTAGATGTTGAACCCACGATGACAGATTCGCGAGCTAGCCAATAGGCACACGATCATCAAGTCCATAGAGTGCATCTAAAAATGAGTTGTGTCGCTTAAGAAAGCAAATCATGAATCGATGCTATGCGTGTGTGCACCAGTCCATTAGGATTCAAGTCCTAGATTTGGCGTTTGTGTCCATTGAATTCAGTAGTACACACCCGTGTGTGTTGTAGGAAAGCATGTACTCACACTCTATGAGGCACCGGTTGTCTCCGATAAATTCTAAGCGTGTAGGACATGTGCGCGTGTGTGCATGAGTGATGTGAGTGTGGTGTGGTGTGTGTTGAGTATGCGCGTCTGCCTCGTACTTTTAAAGAAAGAATATTGACATTCACATGGAAGATCCATTAGTTGGAAGGGTTATTTGGATAGCTTTAAGTAATAAAAGGGTTTAGTTGAATAAAATCCAGTAGTCGAGGGACCCTCAATCTATAAAATGGAACTGAGAAAACTAAGAGTTGTTTTAATCATGAATTTATCACTTAAAAGTCCACTTCTTGTATGGCACCAAAGGCTTGTTCGGATGTTAGGAGGAAATTCCTAAGGAACAAATCCCAAAAGAGATTTTAAAGGGCACATGAAATCCCTCTCAACCCTTGGGGAAATAATCCCTCACAGAAAATATTCCCTGCCACCATTTGGAAGACACAAGGATGAAAATCCCAAACGTTAAAAAAATCTCCAAAAAATAGAAAAATTCAAAAAAAAATCTGAAAATTCAGGGGAAAGCATTTCACCATATCCTTACATCCACATTAAAATTAGATTCATACAAGCATTCACACATAGGTAAAATCCAAATAAGATAGTGTTACTTGCATCTGTAGCATCCATACATCATCTAGGATTCAGATATTTACATAAGTCTAGGATAGAGTTTATGAAAATATCGCACAAAACTGAGGCCATCTCTGAGGCTAGCCCAAGAGTACCACATGAAGTCATAAATCCTACATTATTACATTCCCATAATGGCTTAAGAAAGAAAAGAAAAGCGGACGATAGCGGCCAGCTAGGCATTGCATTGCACCTTGTTACTGTTAAACACTTTAGTAGTTAGCACACATTGTTGTATCACTTGCAGTAGCCAAATCAAATCTCCCATCCAACAAAGTGTAGCACATATTTCCTGGAAGATGAAATGGTCACAATAAACAAAAAGTCAGTAGCTTTACAGGAATTGACATTGCATCTCAAGTGGAAAACATTGAACAAGAAAAGAACTCTTATGACTGCTAGGGTTTGCGGCTTTAATACTTAAAACTAGAAGCTAGAACAAAGGTAGAAACCAAAACATAATTATAGTCTTAAGCACAAGTTGTAATTGTTGCTTTGTGCGAAAATGGTACATCTCAGTGGCTGCACTAGGGTCACTGAAGGAGTGTTAGATTGGGACAGAGAAGGGAAGTAAGGTGGCTGTCTGCCTAATGCATCATTCTTGGATGTATGTATCCATTTATCCATCTCCATGCATAATTGTGTGCTTGCATGGCTTTAGATCAAAGGAGAGGGAGCCAATAAACGCACCATGAATATGATCCTGGTACATGGAGATGTGTACCTGAATTCTGTCAGAAAAATTAAGCAAACTGTTTCACACATACTTCAACAGAACAATTTTCGTGTATGTATGCAATTCGACAACTTAAACAAAATGTATCTCTATTGCACCAAAAATTACCCTGAAAACTACTACAAAAATTTATGTTTCTTCTGATAGAGAAAGATCCCTTCAATATTTTATAACTGGCCTACATTGCTTGCACTCAACTACAATCAATTCATATCTCAAGGCAAAAGACACTGAACAAAAAAGAAAGAAAAATAAAATAAACACTCCGGTTTTGGGACAACTATGATGGGCATCACAAGTATCACTTAGCCAGCTGGGATTTAGTGTGTCAGAAAAAAAAGAAAATGGGGGTTTGGTTATCCCTAATCTGAGAGACCAAAATTGCTTGCTTCTTGGGTTTGGAGGTATGGCTTGGGTGAAAATAAACTGGAAGCAGGTGGTGGACTACAAATATAATGCTGGTAATGTTAATGTTTTTGCTTGTTCTAATGCTGATGTGTCTCCTTTTTTATGTGCGTCGTTTGGGCTAGTAAAGCAGCCAAAATGGGTTATCAATGGAAAGTTGGCCATGGTAAGAAAATTATCTTCTGGCAGTATAATTGGTTTGGAAACTCTAGTTTAAGTATTCAATATTGGGAAATCTATGTGATAGTGAATGAGAAGAAAGCCTCTATTGTTGACCTTTGGGATGGTAGAAATCTAAAATGTACCTTTAGAAGAAGTGTAGATGAAAGATTGATGAATTTATGGTCAGAAATTGTTTTCACTACAGAATCATTAAACTTAACTGAGGATGATGATGCTCTAATTTGGAAATTTAACTCCAAAGGATTGTACAGTGTACAGTCACTGTACACAGTCATCAATTTTATAGGTGTACAGCCTGTTTACATCGATGCTGTTTGGAAAATTTCAGTTCATCCCAGGATTCATATCTTTCTGTTACCAAACTTCGAAGTATGACATCAATAAGGTTAGGATATAAGGAACAGGCTAACAAGTCAGCAGCCTAAAAATAACTTGGTCTATTCAAGAAACTCCGATGCGAGTCCACTACGTGCACTACCTTAGCAAATAAACCAAGCCAATTGTCATCTTTATTAAGCTGGGTTTGGTTCCGAAGGACCTAAAATAAGTGTGTCACATGATGTAGAGCGTTTGTGTGAGTACCATGTAAAACTACCAATTGATAACTTATAATATCATGTACCATCAAATTTGTTGTTAGACAAAAGTCACAAAAGTATACCTATAATTATTAGCTAACATCACTTGTTTGACTTCGCTCAAGCACCTCATCTTTATCTATTGTTAGGACCGACGCCGATCGCGTCTACTATCGCATAATGGCATAAAGTCAGTCGGAGACCACCGACGAGCTGCTGAGCTAGGTTTTGGCATGGTTTTGCGGCAATGACTTTGAATTGTTAGTCGATTTGTTAGTTAGTTCCTTTTGCGGTTTGTTTGTTAGTCAAGTTGTTTTCGCAGTTGGTTAGGATCAATCGTGGCTTGTGAGGCTGCGCAGAAATAGAGTCGGCTGATGATTGTTGAACCTATTTAAAGGAGGAATAAAACCCCGTAAAAGGGCATGTTTATTATGCCGCAATACAGATTCTAAGCGGTGGCTCAAAAAATGACCAAAGTCACTCGTCCGCGCTACACCGTGGCGAGTTCGTCGACAACAAGCATCCGTTCCAGGTCCCGGCCCAGCACGTGTGCATACGAACTCGCTCACTCCAAGCGGACGCGTAACAATTTGGTATCAGAGCCACACGAATCTGGTACCATGTCCACCACAGCCATGGAGGATCGACTCGCGTTGGAGGAGGAGAACAAGGAGGTGCGGCGAATCTTGGGGGAGTTGCTCTAGCACGTCAAGGAAAAGGGGTCGATAAAAGTGCTGGTTCCAAATCTGGATGAACCGCGTGGACAACAGGGAGAGGAAGATCAGCGGCGGCCTAGACAGAGTCTGGAGGGTCGTGGCGCGGAAGATGAGGCGCGACAATTTTCCCGCACCTCGACGGGAAAACGATGGGCCAAGGAGGCGGGCACCTTGGCAGGGAAGAGACGACGACGATGACCGGCGATGGACTCCATGTCCTCCACGGTTTGACTTGGCAGAGTATGAAGGATCGGAAGATCCATTGGGTGGCTATGACAATGTGAATGTTTTTGCCGCTTCCATCGATTCGAGGAGGAATGGGTTGAGGTGGTAGGATTCATCTCATGGAGAAGCTTCGGAGGTCTTGGACAATTGGCGGCAGGAGGAACCGTGGGTATGTTGGGAAGATTTTCAGAGACCTTTAGCGAGATTCACCCGCCATTCCAAATACGGACCACCGGGCGACACGGTAAACTTGAAACAGGCAGCAATGGTGGACGATTACGCTACGGAGTTTTTCGATCGCCGCATGCACTCCCGCATGCGGCGATCTAACCAGACGAGACCTTTATCACGGACTATCGGTCACTATGGTCAGCAGACGTCGGAGGAGAGGCCCCGAGATCCGCCGACGCCATCGGTTGTCCGAGAAGCGAAAGCACGGAAGGACGATGGATAACAAAGCTCGCAGGTATGACCATCACGGACGAGCAAAGCCGACTCTTGGGCGCGGAAGTTCCCCAATGGTGTCGATGCCGACGACAATTCCATGGTCGTCGGGAGGCTATACCCGGCGGCGGGGTAACACGCAGTATTCCCATCGCACGGCCAAGCGGCGGCGTGGCACATGATCGCCTCAATCGCATCGGCAGGATCCCAGCGGCAGACGGCCTACCAAACAAATGCAAACGCCTGCTCCATCCGAGGTATTAGATGAGGAGGATGAAGAGGAGACCGTCAAGAAATAGATGAAGGTGAGCCATCCTCTCCATGCCGGGCAAAGGCGTGGGCCTAATGGAGGCAACACCATGCAGGTCGAAGTCGAGGTCCGGGGCCATCGTCTCCTGGCTCTGGTGGATAGCGGAAGTACCCACAACTTCATTAGTGGGTACATCGCCACCCTAGGCCGGGTGGCAATAAATGCAACAATTTCGGCAACAGCTCAGCAAGTGAAGGTGGCTGATGGGGGATGACTTCCTTGTCTCGGCCAGATCCTAGGCGCCCATTTTAACATTCAAGGACACGACTTTGTGGCTCCGTTCAGCATAATTCCACTCGACGGGTTCGACGTCGTGCTAGGAATAGAGTGGCTTCGATCGCTCGGGGTGGTTCGGTGGGATTTCATGAACCTAACCATGGTCTTTGAACAAGGGTGAGAACAGATCACAATCCGGGGTACCCAAGTGAAGCTGGAACGATATGGCTTGCACCTTACCGTGGCAGCCAATTTAGAGCTAGAAGATATCCTGGCAAGCTATGCGAATGTATTCGCAGAGCCGCAGGGCCTCCCTCCCCAGCTGTATTGTGACCATGGTATTTGCTTGGTCCAGTAAGTAATCGACCGGTGGTGGTGGGCGCTAAGAAGACAGATATCCCTATCGGCTGAAAAGACGAGATTGAGTGACAAAGTGCGAGAGATGCTACACCAAGTTATCATTCGCCCTAGTCTTCCCATTCTCATCCTCGTTCTCACTGGTCCGCAAGGTCGATGGATCCCGAGAGGTTTTATGTTGATTAATCGAACCTGAATACCACACCATCAAGGATAAATTTTCGATACTAGTGGTGGAAGAATTTTTAGATGAGTTGCAAGGAGCAAGGTTCTTCACCAAATTGGACTTGCGATCAGGATATCATCAGGTCCGAATGAGGGAAGAGGATGTACCGAAGACGACATTCATAAATCACCAAGGCCATTACAAGTTTCTCGTGATGCCTTTCGGGCTTACTAATGCCCCTTCCACTTTTCAAGCTCTTATGAATGAAATATTACAAGATTTCTTGCGGCAGTTCGTTTTGGTGTTCTTAGATGACATCCTTATCTACAGCCAAACGGAGGGAGAACATCATGAGCATGTGCGCCAACTGCTAGAGCGGCTTCGCTAGCACTAGCTGTATCTGAAGAAATCCAAGTGCGTCTTTGCTCAAGAACGGATTGGATATCTCGGGCACATCATTTCCTTCAACAGCGTGGAGCCAGATCCGGCGAAACTCTAGGCGGTTGAAGCTTGGCCACAGCCAATGTCGGTCTTTGCGCTTCATGGATTTTCGGGCCTCACGGGGTACTACCGCCACTACGCTACCGTCGCCGAACCACTAACTTCCTTACTGAAGAAGGGTGGCTTCCATTGGCCGGCCCTAGCAGAAGAGGCTTTCCAAAACTTGAAGAAGGCCCTGACATCGGCTCCTGTGCTTCGGCTGCCTGATTTCACAACGCCTTTCGTTGTGGAGTGTGATACTTCAGGCACCAGCGTCAGGGCAGTGTTGCAACAAGATGACCACCCTATAGCTTACTACAGCCGCAAATTGGCGGTTCGGCACCAGAAACTAGCTGCATATGAACACGAGCTCATTGGACTATCCAAAGCGGTGTGTCACTGGCAACCATATCTTTGGGGACAGTCTTTTGTGGTCCGTACCGACCACGGCAATCTCAAATACTTGTTGGAACAAGCTCTTGTCACTCCTCCCCAACAACATTGGTTGAGCAAACTGACGGGTTTTGATTTTCGAGTGGAGTATAAGCCAGGGTGATTGAACCTAGCGGCAGACGCCTTGTCTAGGGTGGAGGACAATGAATCGGGCTGCTTGGCCATCTCAGGGCCTGTGGAACTAACTCGCAACCAGTGGCTCCAGGAGTTGCGAGCACACCCCGACGCCCAATGATCGGCGCTTGGCGACGCCGGTGCTCCAGTACACCTTTAACCACAAGGGTTCCTCTACATCTAGCCAGTGGACAGTCTGGCAAGGCTTGATGTACAAGCAGGGCCACTTGTATGTGCCAGCGAAGTCCGCATTAGTGGACGCAATTATCGTATCCTTCCATGACCTCACCCATGAAGGGGTACAAAAGACACTCCAGTGACGCTATGCCGAATACTACTGGGCAAATCAGCGTCAGTTGGTGGAAGCCTTCATCGCTCGCTGCGCGACGTGCCAACGTTGCAAAACGAGCTCCTTCTCCCCGGCCGGCCTGCTCCAACCACTTCCCATTCCACACCAAGTCTGGGCCGACGTCTGCCCTATCAACAGGGATCGACAGCCATTACCAACCAAGTATGGTCGTCGACAGGTCTGGGCCGACCAAGTATGGTCGTCGACCCCTGCCATTACTGCCCTATCAACAGGGATCGACAGCCATTGCCGCTATTGACTGCCAGTTGATGGAGCGCGATGCCCTCCTGTCTCAAGCCAAGGAGCACCTAGTTCGAGCTGAGAACCGCATGAAGCAAAGGTACAACTCTCATCATCATGAGCTAGAGTTCTCCATTGGCAATTGGGTCAGGCTTCAGCTTCAGCAGCATCGGCAATCATCTATTCGCCCGATTAACGAGCAAGTCGGGGCACGCTTTTTTAGCCCTACCAGCCGACTTTGCGTCGGCCTAGTAGCTCATCGACTTGCC
Source organism: Guadua angustifolia (assembly GCA_036346375.1). NCBI lineage: Eukaryota > Viridiplantae > Streptophyta > Magnoliopsida > Poales > Poaceae > Guadua > Guadua angustifolia. The sequence goes on from CM070510.1 coordinate 56,232,282, forward strand.
TTATCGAAAAACAAAGACGGCTCCATAATGTCTTCCATGTCTCCCTCCTCAAGACTTTCACGGGGAGCCTGTCGTCATTTGCTTCGCCGCTGCCTCCGGATGTGGAGCCTGCTCCAGCGGATACCGAGCCGGAACCTCAACAACTTCTGGCGTAGCATTTCGTCGAGGGTAAACGCCAGGTATTGGTACACTGGCACGGGGAACCGCTCGATGAAGCTACTTGGATGGATGCTTTGGTCCTGTATCGCTCCTACCCCCACATTGAGCTTGAGGGCAAGCTTGTTCCCCAGGGGGAGAGTAATGTTAGGACCAACGCCGATCGTGTTTACTACCGGTGAAGGCGTGCAAAGTTAGCGGAGACCGCCGACACAGTGCGTTGAGCTAGGTTTTGGCATGGTTTTGGCGGCAGTCAGGACTTTGAATTGTTAGTCGATTTGTTAGTTAGTTCCTTTTGTAGTTTGTCTATTAGTCAAGTTGCTTTCACAGTTGGTTAGGATCAATGTAGCCCGTGAGGCTACGTAGGAAATAAGGAGTTAGTTGATGATTGTTGAACCTATTTAAGGGAGGAATAAAACCCCAGAAAAGGGCATGCTTATTATGCTGCAATACCAGTTCTAGGCGATGGCTCCGAAAACAGCCAAAGTCACTCGTTGGTGAGTTCGCTCAAGATCGCATCCGCTCCGGTCCCGCCCAAAGACGCGTGCATATATGACTCGCTTCACTCTGAGCAGACGCAGAACATCTATCCTAGACAAAAACAACTGGGAGTTTAGTGAACGCTCACATCAGAATACAGTAAAAAAAGTTCAAATTAATTTATCATAGACAAAACAAAATCCTTTGACTTGGTGAACCTCATATTTGTAACACAAAAATTTAGGTGTGTTTGGTATAGCTCGGCCCACTCAGATTCGTGGATTTGTGAGCTGGTATTCTAACTCCACCAGATCCATGGAACCGAGTTGTTGGTACATTAAAAGTATTTAGATAGATCATCTTGTTTATATTTTAGAATAAAAATATAAACCTAATTCACTTTATTTTAGCCTACAAGTTTTAGATCTCGGATGGAGCTAGGATCTAGAGCTTTACCAAACAGAGCCTTAGTGTGGAGATCGGAAATAGCAGATCTAGGAGAAGAGGACTAACAACCAAAACCCTAAGCAACTTGAGGAGCAACAAAAATAGTAGGAGACATACCTCGAGCTAGCAGTGATGGTGACTAGCACACACTGTGACTAAAATCACGGGAGAAGAGTACGATTGAATGATCAATAGATGGTTTGGTGGCAAAGGAACCTCCGATGGTTGGTGGTTCCTTCCTCTCCCCTCTTGAGCCTCAAGAAGACCTCACAAACAAGAACCTCCTTGCTTCCTCAAATGACCTAGGAGTACCTGGGATCTATGAGAAAGTGATTGATGAAACCTAGAATAGGAGGACAAGGGGTTGGGAGGAAGAAAATTGGAGCAAACAAGAAGACGTGGCATCGGAGTGGCAACAGGAGGAGTTGAGAGGGCGGTGATGAAGAGGCGACTCATGACTCATGTGTGGATTCGGCGATGGAGAGAGGTCGCACACGCGATATGCAATCGGGAGAAAATTCATGGGAGGGAAGGAGATTATTTTTTCCTCCGAGATTTCATGTAGATTGGGCCAAGAAAACCTATCCCTATGAACTACCAAATGGACCTTCTAACTGGCCTGAGGAAATTTCCACGTGGGCCTCTAACATGGGGATTTGATAAGGATCTTGTTCGGGATTGAGGTTTCCATACGAGCTAAGTGTCTTCTTTTTTCCTTCTACGCCACTTCCATCACTCTCATGTGGCTCTTCTAGAAACATTGGCTTTATTTGGCTCCAGACCTTCTTTTTTTTGCATGTTTGGCCCATACGAATAAAATTACAAATCTAGCCCCCTTTACAACCGTGGAGTGGTGTCATGCAACACTTGCCACCTACCGCACTGCTATACCGTAGCACGATATTGACAATATGACATCTCCGCTGACCACGATAGCGGAGCGGCACACCACGAGAGAGGAGCTACCATATTCTCGAGTCTTGGCAGAGGACTCGCTTCATTGCCTCATAGCATGAAAGGTTGGTAGGGCACACATCCGCCATGCTAGTCGTAACACCGCGCGATCGACTGCAAGAATGTCGTGGCCGCCAACTATTTGCTATGGTATGAAAGCCAAGTGATATAAGTCATATGATGTCGCTTCGTGGTTGAATATGAGTTGCCCACCACTGCTCAAACCCTAGGTTCAATGTCGTGCCTCGCCTTTCTTTCTGAATGAATTCTAGGATAGAAAATACATACACATGTGGGGTGCTGCTCAATGGTCCAAACGTGTGTTCGTGATTCGTGAGACTCTAGCCTCCACTATAGATTAGCCATGTGTTAGGGACACACACACGCTGCATTGTGTGTGCAAGGCCCTATGATGTAGTCAAAAGAAAAAGGAAAAAAAAGCCAAATTTGCAATTTTGTTTGATCCTGCGTGTGGAAGGCCAAATAAACCAAAGCTTCACTCATCTCTCCAAAGGGCACGCAGAAGATCCTTTGCCCTTCTTCTTCTCCCTTCTTCCTTCCACTCCTTACCTTTGGTGGCGCCATGGCGTAACCACCCCCAAAAAAAAAGCACAACACAAATGACGCCAAGCGCTTGTTGATCGTGGTTTCAAAACCAACGAAAACCGCGGTTTTTGACCTTATCGCTATAGTTCGAGATTCAAAACAGGTCGGTAAACCGATCTAATTAAAAAAATAAAAATAAAAAATTTTAGAAAAATTTATGCGACGTAAACCGCTCAAAAACTGGTTTTAAGGAACATTTAATTGGTCGGTTAGTTTTCGTTGAAAACCGAGTGGTTTTTCGTTGAAACGAACAATTTTCAATTTTTTTCTAAAATTTTTTATTTCTTAACCCTTCAGTTTCTGACGATTTTCGAATGGCTTTTCTCAATTTTTGAATTTCAAGTGGATTTTCAAAAATGGTTCTGTGAACCTAGTGTTGGTGTAGATCCTCTCCCTATATTCTCTCTCTCTCACACACGCACACACTTCTGCCCAAATCCCGCATGGGTTAACTCCTCCCTAGATCCCGCAGACCCAGCGCCAGAGTGGAATACAAGAAGGCTCATTCGCGTCCTTTCACTCGACGAGGTCTCCGACGAGAAGAGGACCAAGAGTAGGGCCGCCAACGGGGAGATGAGCAAGGCGACGCCATGGGAGCAAGAGTAATGGTAGTGGTGCCATGGGATTAGCGGTGGCGGCCCCGCTGACTCGACGCCACGGGGAAGCAATGGCATGCACGCTGGGCGGCATTGGCTTGACTCTGGCCACTGCCGAGAAGCGAGGGCAAGGCCACCAAATGACCGAGGTCAGGTCACAATGATGGCTCGTGGCTCGCCCCACACGAAGTCGACGCTAGGAACGCGAGACACAGAGGCCGGCCACGCATGAATGGCCCGACTAATGGTAGTGGTCAAGTGGCGGCAGAGGCATGCAGTGGCGGGAGGCGTGGCAGAGAGGAAACATGGAGAGGAGAAAGAGAGAGAGTGACTGGCAGCAGGAGAGAGAGAGGAGGGTTGATGGGTAAGGAAGAGGTACCAGAAGTGGCATGGAAGGGAACATTCAAGATGTTAGATGTATATATATATTCTTGTGTATCCCCATTGTATAAGGGGTTTAGTGCATATTTACCCTCCTGTACTGGTGTATATATATCGACCTTAGGGCCTCATATTGAATACAAATGCTATTCATAACATGGTATCGAGCCATAATTAGGGTTCTCTCCTCCCAAACAAGCGATCCTGGTGTTGCACTTGCACCTTCGTCGTTTTTTTTTCAGATCGGCTCCGTTCTTCGTTTTGACGGTTTTTCCGATCTGATTTTTGTCGATCTCGTCCTCTGCTCCTGCCGGCGGTTCGTCGATCTGCCGCCCGCGGCCACCGCGGCCTCCCACGGGTCCTTCGCTCACGGCGGTTTGTTTTGTGGCATTTGTCGAGGTTCAATTGTTCGCCATTGCTGTTCACACTGCCGGCTCCTGCCCGCCTGTCTCTGGGTCTGCTCGCTTACTCGGCCTTCGCCAAACCGCCTTAAATACCTCAGACACGCGTCTGCAGTGCAGACTGGCTTCGCCGCTTGCCGCTTCGCCGTCCTTGCTTCCGCCGTTCGTCGGCTTTGCCGGGGTTTCGCTCTCGGCGGCGACCGCTACCGGTGCCGCGTTCGGCTTCTCCGTCCGTCGCTATTGCCGATCGCCGTTTTCACGCGAAGTCTCGCCCGCGGCTTCCATGCGCGCGCCACCAACTCTCGCTGCGGACTTGTTAGGTCACGCTGATGAAAAAAAATGCTTCCGCCGCTATTCTATTTGGCGCTTCAGCCGCCGACCGCTGTCGTTTCGTTTCGTGATGGTGCCCTTCGCCTTCTTCTTCGAGTGGCGTTCTCGTTCTACGCCGCCTGTTGTTTGATGGTACCAACTATCGTGGGCCGGGTTTCACATGCGCCTTCATATGCGTGGCCTTCGCCTTTGGGATTTTCTCACCGGGCGAAGCTTCCTCGCCGCCTCGTCCTATTGCACCCAAACAGCCCGTGATTCCAGACAAGGCTTCTGATGCAGATAAGGAAAAGCTTCTTGCAGATTATGAGGACGCTCTGGTATCTTATGAGTCTCAGTTTAGTGCTTACAGGATGTGGTTAGATGAGGATGCTCGTGCTGGTTCTGTTCTGGCTGCTAGTATGGAGGCTCGTTTAGCTGATGACATTGTTGCATTTGAGCGTGCTCATCAGATGTGGTCTTTTCTTCGTGATCGTTATGAGCCCATGGTCGGGCCTACCTATCTTGTCGCTATTATTCGTCAGAGCAAATTTCTACTTATTGTGGTGATTCTAGTGTTGATGAGTTCTATACCCAGATGTCTGCTATATGGCGTCAGCTTGATGCGCTTGGTCCTCAATTGTCACCTAGTACATGTCAGTTGGTCGTGGTCAAGTCCGATCTTGAGATGCGCCGCGACTTATGACTTCTTGACCGGCCGGATGAGTTTGAGCCTCTTCGTGCTCACTTCTTGCTCGTCATCCTTGTGTCTCGCTGATGGATGCTTTGCCGATGTGCGAACGAGGAGACTCCGCTTCGCGGTCACCGTCTGCCGCCGTCATCTTCTTCGCTTGGTACGCTCGTTCTTCGACGCCGACCCGCTGTTCTCCACTGCTCTGCACAAGACCTCTCCTTCGCCGTGGTGAGGGTGGTGGTCTTCATTGCACTCATTGGGGAAAAGTGGCCATGTGGAGGCTTTTTGTTACAGAAGAAGAAGGAGCAGAGGGCTCAGCACGCCTGCTCTTCACAGGTTACGATATTGCCAAGATCTTGGAGGCTCTCGGAGGAGTTCTAATGATTCACCACCAGAGATGCTTATGCTCCTTCGCCGCTTTGTTGCCTCATCACCGTCCGGAGCCGCTAGTGTTGTGACTCACCTTCACCGACCGCTCGGTTTCGGCCGCCGCCTCGTTTCTACCGAGGGCCACCTTCGCTTTACTTCAGTACTCATGCATGGATTCTTGATTCGTGCTTCTTTTCATATGACTCCTCATTGCACCTATCTTTCTTCCATGCGCCCTTGTTCTCGTTCTCTTCACCGCTCATACAACCGATGGATCCCTCTCGTCATGCTGTGGACAGTGGCACCCTTTTGTCTAACTCTTTTCATGTTCCCGATGTTTCACATGTTCCAAACCTAACCATGCAATTTTATGTCCGCCGCCTTCATCGATCATGATCGTGTGTTATTCTTGATCCCGACTTTTGTTATGTTCAGATCGCCGTGACGGTCGCCTGGTTGGTATCGCCTCGCCGCTGCGGACTCTCGGCCTCTCTGGGAGCTTGACTGCTTCATCTTTCTTCCACCGCACCGCTGTCTGCTCGGCTTTGCTTTGCTTTCGTCCTCTTCGTCTTTTTGCTCGGCTGGCATCATCTACCGGGTCATCTTTGTGGCTCCGTCCGCCTACTTTGATTCGTCGTGGTCTCTTAGGTTTGGTTTCAGTCATGAGTCCTCGGCAAAGGTCGTGGTTGTCGATCGGGGAAAGCGATTCACTTCCTTATCATTCTAGTGAGTCGTTGTCCGAGCGCCCTTTTGATCTTGTTCACTTTCGGATGTATTGGGTCCCGCCTTTTGTTTCCAAAGGAGGTCACAGATATTATATTATTTTTATAGATGATTTCTCTCGCCACACATGGATTTATTTTATGAAAAATCGAGCGAGGCTTTATCCATCTATAAGAATTTCTCTCGCTATGGTTCGCACTCATTTCGACACTTCTATTCGTGTTTTTCAGGCCGACTCGCGCAGAGAGTATCTTCGAGGCTCTTCGTCAGTTCTTTTTCGAGCAAGGTACTCTTGCTCGCTTTTCTTGTCTGGTACTCATGCTCGAATGGCGTTCTCGAGCGCAAGCATCGCCATCTTCTTGAGACCGCTTTCGTCTCTCATGCTCACTTCTTCGTTCCTCCTCATTTCGGCCGAGGTCAAGCTTTACCGCCACTTATTTGACTAATATTCACCTTCTTCCGCTCTTCGTGGTGGTGTTCCTTTTGAGCATCTTTGTAATAAGGTGCCCGACTACTCGATCTTCGTCTTTTTGGTCAGGTGTGCTATGTGCTTTTGCGCCTCATGAACGCACTAAGTTGATCGCCACCACCGAAAGTGTGTTTTTCTTGGGTATAGTGTCGAGCACAAGGGATATCGGTGTTGGGATCCGCTTGCTTTCGACGGACGCGGTTTCTCGGGATGTGGTCTTTGATGAATCTCGCCTTTTACCCTCGCCCTTCCTCGATGCTTCCTCTGCGTCTCTTGTTGATCCTCTTTCTTTTTCGCTTATTCCCGATGTCGCTATTGCACGTGCCGACTTCCAGATTGGTACCTTCTTCGCACCACCTTCCCTGTTGTGCCTTCCTCCGACATACCACCGGGTGTCTTTGGAGCCTTCTCCGTGGTTCCCGACTATACCGCCAAGCCTCCTATCACACAGTGTCTATACATCGCCAAGATCCTAAGGATGCTTCTTCTCCGCTACCTTCCTCCGATGTGCCTTCTTCTCCGATGCTTCACTTCTCCCCGCCGACTCATCTTTTCTCGCTGGGACATCTCACATGGTTCTTCTCCCGAGCACATGTTTCGTCAGGACATCGGCCCGTCCTGGCTGATCGGTATGGTTTTGGCCCGCCATTTGGCGTGGTTTTGCCGGTACCGTTTTTTCGAGCCAACTTCCTAACGGATGCTATTCTTCATCCTGAATGGCACTATGGCGTCTCGAGGAGATTGTCGCTTTGAGCGACAGCACGGGATCTTGTTCTGTTCTCTCGCGTCCGTCCGACACTGTAAGTGGGTCTATAAGGTTAAGACTCACTCGATGGTTCTCTTGAGCGCTACAAGGCCCGTCTCGTTGCTCGTGGTTTTCAAAGCAGAACATGGTCGGGATTATGATGAGACCTTTGCTCCTTGCTCATATGACCACTCGTCGCACTCTTCTTCTGTGGCCTCTGGGTCCGTGAGTGGTCCATATCTCGGCTTGATGTTAAGAATGCCTTCCTTAATGGTGAGTTGCGTGAGGAGGTTTATATGCGTACCACCACCGGGTATTCTGCTCTCGAGGGTATGGTTTGTCGCCTTCGCCGCCACTTTATGGTCTCAAGCAGTTCTGCTTGGTTTCGCGCTTTGCTTCAGAATTACCGCCGCCGTTTTTTTACGCTAGTGATCACGATCCTCGCTCGCTCGTGCACACATCATCTCGTGGTGGGACTCTTCTTCTCCTTTATGTTGATGACATGATTATTATCGATGATCCACAAGATATTGGCTTTGTTAAGGCACGCCCGGAGCGAGCGCTTATGTCCGATCTTGGTCCTCTTCGTTATTTTCTTGGGCTTGAGGTTTCCTCCACGCTCGAGGGCTTTATCTTTCTCAAGCAAAATACATTCGTGGTCTTCTTGATCGTGCTTCTCTTATCGATCATCGGATTGTGGAGACTCCTATGGAGCTCAATGTTCGCTCTCTGCGCCTTGTGATGGTGTAATTCTTTCGATCCTACCGTTATCGCCACATCATAGGAGTTTAGTCTATCCGGGTGTCACTCGTCTCCGATATTTCATATGTCAGGCATATCTCGAGTCACTTTGTTTCGGCTCCTACCCACCTTCACTATAGTCATCCGCTTCGTGTTCTGCGTTATCTTCGCAAGCACTATCTCTCGTTCTGTTCTTTCCTCGCCTAGCTCCTCATACCTCCAGCCCACTGTGATGCTACCGGCTAGTGATTCCTCCGATCACGATCTCTTTCGCCTATTGTGTTTTTCTTGGTGGTTCCTCATTTCTTGAAGACTAAGAAGCAGATAGCGATTTCTCGCTCGAATCACGGAGGTCGAGTTACGCTATGGCTCTTGTGACTACAGAGGTGACTTGGCTACGGTGGTTGCTTGCAGATTTTGGTGTTTCGCTTCTATGCCGAATCCTCTTTTGTCCTCGACAAGACAGTGCTATTAGTATTGCTCGTGATCCGGCCAAGCATGAGCTTACTAAGCATGTTGGTGTTGACACTTCTTATACACGTGCTCAGTTCGGGATGATATTATTGCCCTTCGCTATGTTTCTTCGAGCTTGTGTGGTGATTTCTTCAATGGCGCAAACCGAGCTCAACATCGATTTTTTCTTTCCAAACTCGGTGTGTTTGATCCACCTTGAGTTTGAGGGGTGTTAGATGTATATATATATTCTTGTGTATCCCCATTGTATAAGGGGTTTAGTGCATATTTACCCTCCTGTACTGGTGTATATATATCGACCTTAGGGCCTCATATTGAATACAAGTGCTATTCATAACACAAGAAACTCTAGCACACATAGGTTTGAACTTTTTTAGTGGCAAATCTAGGATCCAGACAACTTGATTTGCTTGCACATATCTGAACAGTTGAGAGGTCTAAATCAACAAATTTGGACTTTAGGGGCATATAACTACACAAACTAAAATATTTGAAGAGCCCAGGTCTATCTGTAGTGGTGGATCACACCGCCAGTGGTAGAGCCAGGATTTTTGGAAGTCTCAGACCGAAAACTAAGCGACAATAACTAACGCCAAATAATACCCACACCAAGGTACGATAAAAACACTACACAAATACACAATTAAAGATAAATTTGAATTCCATGCTTAACATTTCAATAAAATAGATAAAACATGTCAAAACAATATAACGTAGTGGAGTGGTAGAGAACTTAATACCTAATTAAGGAAGGTTTGGTGCATCCGAGACTATCATATTTTCATCAAATTGAGTTCAATCAATTAATCACGAAATATATAAATTGTTCAAATCAATATAATCGAATGTAGCATCAGTGCATAAGCATAACCAAAGCTATCCTTTTCAATTTTTCATATAGTAACAACTAACAAATAGCAAGTAATACTGGAGTAATACTATCAATAATCATTCAACTCAATTATCAACTCTATCAAGGCATCAAGATCATTAGATCAACCGATCAACTACTGATCAAGCAATACAAGATTACCAGTCACCAGAGTCCAGAGGCCTCCACTAGTCACTCACGATCACTGCAGACGATCACACCAGAGTTCAGATGGAATATATGTCCTTTTCTAACTAAGATTCTTCGCTCATATATGAAGCAAAACTACAAGCACCTATATTTGCAAATGAAAGTAACCAGGCACATATATTTTGCAAATGAAAGTAACAGAAAATATAGCAGTCCAATAAATCAAAATCTAGTTTCACATTTTCAGATATCCTAGTCCAACATCAGTTTCCCAAAGTTACCTGTGTTACCCCTTTAATTTCTCAAAAGAAAGAGCATTAACAAACTGATTGGCCTATCACTTGCTAACGTTAGCCACCAAAGACAGAAGATATCGATACTAAGATGTTAACCAAGTAACAGTGCTACATTAGCAGGTGGCACTACCCAGTTTTAAACAACTAAGAGCTCCTTGAATTAACAAATCAACTTCATTACCACTTCCATGTATCAGTGTGCACATTTGAGTTTCACCATCAATGCTGACCTAACTTCACCCTACAAGCCTACACCCATTCATTCCACAATGAGCCTAGAGGACAGATGAATAGATAATATTTTTCAGCACCATGATCAAAATTCCTACATAATCCCATTCTCACAAACAATATAGCATGCCAATTTACGAAGGGAACAGGGGATTATGATTTACCTCGCGCTCTTCCCGAATCCCTAATCCGCCGAGACGCTATGATTTCGCTTTTTCCCTCCTTAAGAAAGCTTTTGCCTGCTGCTAGCGAGGCTTTAGTCTCAGGCGGGCGGCTACCGCCACGCTCCGCTCAAGGCCTGAGAGGCGAGCGCAGAGGCGGGGGCGGCGTGGCTGCGGATCGAGTCGGAGGCGGCACCCCGGTGGCGGCAGGCGGCAGAGCGGCAACGCGTCAAGCCCCGAGTCTGTGAGATTCAGAATCGAGGCCGAGAAGTTTACAGCGCAGCGCGACGCAGCGGGAGTGGCGGGCGTTTCACCGTGCACGCGGCAGAGGTCGAACGGCGGTCATGGCAGCGCTTGCCAACTGGGCGCGGGTGGCCGGGAGCGGCGGGTGGTCGAGGCGCGCCGGACGACGGATGCCGGGCGCCAGCCGTCGGGCGAGATGCGGTAGGCCAGAGCTGGGAGCACGTCGGGTCGGCAGTCGGCTGGCGCTGGCGGTCGGGATTGGGCGAGTAGATTGGAAGAGCTAGATATTTGGGCACATAACATAAACTATATACTTCCTTCAAGACAGATAAACGCTTTGGACATTGGTGTGATGTGATCTTTAAAACATAACTTTGACTACTTGCAACAACAACAACAAAAAAAAAGAAGTAAGCTTTCTATCTCAAACATATTGGATAGCTACGAAAGGAACTCAATTAAAGTCAATAAAACCCCTTTAAACCTTCGATCTTGGGTCATGGTTCAGCTCGCTAACTTCTATGCACCCCTATCCAACACAAATCTTTGGGAACGTTCCAATCCCACAAGTCTCTTGTAAAACCTAATAAAATTATAATATTGTGCAAATATTTTTTTGAGGCGATTATACTCACATCATTTTCATATGATCATTCTAAATATTTATAAATACATTGTTGGTCAAATTTAAAGAAGTTCGACTGCACATATTCTAGAAGTAGGATAATACATATTTTTTAATATAGGGAATAGTTACCATCGTCCTAATTAATGACAGAGCTTTTCACTTTGCTTTCTGCTCCTCGAGGTAAAACTCGGATGATTTACCGGCCTTAGAGTTGCAACTGTTATGCACCATAACATTTTATCTAACTTTTTTTATCGGGAATAATATTAATTTACTATTTTTATGCAGTTCTGACAGTCAGCTTTTTCTTCTGTTAAAAATGCAGACGTTATATTTTCATGTGAAACGGTTCCATCAACATCAAAGCTCCCACCCAAGTAATTTTCTGCTTCTCCGTCAAAATCCTGATTTTGCAATCAACGAGCTATTTATTCGCAACCTTGAGAATGTGGAGAGCCCTGAGGAAGTAAATCACGGAGAGCTGGCCGGATATGATGAGCTGCATTCATTAAGTTTGGTATGGTCTAGGCAAGATTCAAGCAGAACTCATGATACAGCGGTTCTGCAGAGACTTCAGCCTCCTAGGAAGCTGGAGAAACTTAGCATCGAAGGCTACCAGGGTACTACTATATCTTGTTCATGGGTGAGGAGTATAAGTTCTTTGCTTCCAAATCTTGTGACGATCGAGCTGGCTTATATGGACAGTGTCAATCTGGAATTCCTTAAGGACAGTGTCAATCTGGAGCATTTGAGCATTAGTAACTGCAGTGATCTGACTGTGTTGCCAGAGACCATCCGAGGCTGCTCCTCCCTTAAGAAACTTGAGATAGTAGAATGCTGGAATTTTTCTGAACTTCCAGAATGGTTGGGTGAGCTCACGTCACTGACGAGCCTAACAATTCACGCTGCCAAACTGGAAAGCTTGCCTCAATACATGAAATGCCTGACAACCCTGGAGTTTTTATACCTCAACAAATGCAACTACAAAATTCGCGAGAGTTCCCTCTCAGGGGAGGACAAAGACAAAATTAAACACATCCAACATGTGTATATAAGTGAGGTACAGTATATATGTCCTGTATTCCAACCTACCATTATGTTCGTCTTAAAAAAAAAAAAACTACTACCTTTATGTTTTATCTCTGCACCACAAATGTTTGGATAGGGATGTGCTTTGTTCATCTTTTTAGACCAAAGAACCATTACTTGCCCTGCCTTAATTGAAAGCAAAGTGGTAACAGCCAAGCAGGTTACTGGGATTATCAGTTTTTACAAGCCACAGTTTTTACCACACCAAAATGCGCCATATCTAAATTCGTAGGAAGACAGCCTGCAGGATTCTGAATCAAAGCCATTCTTCTCGCTTCCCTCTCCTTCTCCTGCAGCTCCATCATTTTTTATTTTACTTCAAGTATCAACTTTTCCAACTCTAAATTGATATGCTTTGTTCATTAGTTCTATATTGGGAGATTTTATGCTGTAGCTTGAATAGCTTTATTTCTTTTACGAGTCCAAACGACAATATGAACTTGGAAGAAAGAATGTTAAATAATATTTTTTTGATAAACCGCTGATAATTAATTAATGCTTTTGAGAGGAATGAAAGAGATTGATTTTGAATGATTTCCCTTGATTGATTATGTGAAACTGTACAACATCTATAGAGTACAAAAGGAATGATTGGCTCATTATTAATTACAAAGACTAATCGTGATTTTGCTATAATAATCAGCCATATTTGGAGAGATATGGCTAGCTGTAAATCAAGAATGAATAATTAGCTATAATAACCAGCCATTATTGGAGATATGGCTGGCTAGAGTAATTCTAAGATAGCATATTGTAAGAAGAGGAAGAAAGGGAGAAATTCAGGATATTTCTCATTGAAACCTTGCCATGCTTATAAAGGCTCACGGCAGGAGAAGAAAACAAGCAGAGCAATTACAGGGATGGCTTTCCTATTAGAGAGCCAGCTAAGCTATTAATTACAATACTACAAATAGCCCTAAGAATCTGCTGATTATATACATGACTAATATTAGTCAAGAAAGATATTCTAATGACCCCGCGATGTCAACCGGGAGAGGAACAGACGTTGAGATCGGACCGAAAATCGGTGAAGACAATGGCGGAAGTCCTTTGGTGAAGATGTCGGCGTCTTGGAGAGTAGTTGGGACATGAAGAACACGAACATCACCAAGAGCAACCCTCTCTCGAACGGTGCAAATCGATCTCCACATGTTTGGTCCGTTGATGTTGGATGGATTGGTGGAGAGATATCTGGCGCTTATGTTGTCGCGAGAGACAATGGTGGCCTTTTGAAGTGGTGGTGCATCTCATCGAGAGTTGATTTAATCCAACAAGCTTCAAAGCGGCGTTAGCAACTCCTTCAGACTCGACCTCGGCTAGAACGGGACACGGTGTCATTAGTTTAGAGGACCAAGAGATCAAATTGTGTCCAAGGAAGACGCAATAACCGGATGTAGAGCGTCTTGTGTCGGGACAGCCGGCCCAATCGGCGTCCAAGTACACAATGAGGTCCTTGGTGGTGTTCTGGGAGAGTCAAGACCATGTCCCATGGTGCCTTTTACATACCGTAAAATCCTTTTGACGAGGAGAAGTCTTGCTCCCGGGTCATGCATATGCAAACAAAGCTTCTTGCCAAGCATAGCCGATTCCTGACGGGTGAGGGTGAGGTACTGGAGAGCACCTGCAAGGCTGCGGTATAGAGTCGGATCAGACACTGGAGCGCCAGCTGCTGCAGGAAGCTTGGAGCGAACTTCAATGGGGGTAGTGCTGGGGTTGCAATTGCTCATGTTAGCCCGCTGGAGGATCTCTGCCGCATATGTTTCTTGTGAGAGGAAGATGCCGGAGGAGGAATGTTGAGCAGAAATGCCGAGGAAATAGTGCAGATTGCCCAAATCGGTCATGGCAAATTCCTTGTGAAGAGCAGCAATAATCCTTTGGAGCAGGGGCGTGCTAGAAGCTGTCAAGATTATATCGTCGACATACAGGAGGAGGTAGGCGACGTCGGAGGTCTTGTTGTAGATGAAGAGGGAGGGGTCGCACTGAGAGCCGGTGAAGCCAATGGAGAGGATGAAGTTGTTGAACCTGCTGTACCATGCCCGCGGCGCCTGTTTAAGTCCATAGAGGGACTTGTTGAGGCGACACACAAAGTTGGGGTGTGTCGAGTCGACGAAGCCGGAGGGTTGGTCACAGTAGACAGTTTCATTCAGTGTGCCGTGGAGGAAGGCATTTTTGACATCCAATGCGGATTGGCCAGTTGTTGGAGATGGCGATGGAGAGAACAATCCGAATGGTGGCCGGCTTGACGACGGGTCTGAAAGTCTCGTCGTAGTCGAGCCCGGGTTGCTGCATGAAGCCGCGCAACACCCAGCGGGCTTTGTACCGAGCCAGAGTACCATCTGAATTAAATTTGTGGCGGTATACCCATTTGCCGGAGACGATGTTTGCGTTTAATGGAGGGGGAACAAGATCCCATGTCCGGTTGGCTGTGAGCGCTGTGAACTCATCAACCATGGCAGCCTGCCAATTTGGATCAGCAAGGGCGCCGCGGTATGTCTTTGGCAACGGGGAGAGAGCATTTGTTGTGGAGGTGGAAGGCGAGAAGTCCCGGCACCGGATGCCATCCTTGCCACTAAAAGCGCATGGGATGAGCATTTGTAGTTGGTGGCACATGCCGCAGGTAAAGGCAAGTCTTTGCGGCAGAATGGTTGTGGATGGTTGGCGTTCACGCCGAGTACACCGCAAGTCACGATCTTGAGGAAGCTTAAACATCTGTCTTTGGGTTCGGGTGAGGTTGGTGCGACTTGCTGCATTGTCTTTGCCGAAGTATGTGGAAGGGGCGGATGTTAGGGTTGGGTGGGCACCCCACAGAAAACCGGTCCATCTCAGATCATCAAGGAAGGAATATGTGGAAGGGAGGATGGCAAGCCGCAAAAGGAAATGTGAGTTCATCAAAAACACATGGCGTGAAGTTATGATGCGATTTGTGGAAGGGTTGAGACATCTGTAGCCCTTGTGGTCGGGTGGATAACCAAGGAAGATGCATTGAGGAGGCGTGGGGCAAGTTTATGTGGAGTTGTGGTCTGTCATATTTGGGTAGCAACTAAATTAAAATACTGAAGATGGTCGTATGTTGGTGGGGAGCCAAACAGAGATTGGTGAGGTGGAGTTCTTGAGGGTTTTGGTGGGGTGGAGATTGATTAAATATGTGGTCATTGAAGGGCTTCAACCCGAATGTGGGTGGAAGAGAAGCTTGGAAGAGAAGAGTCGATGATGTTGTTTATTGAGCGAATTGCGGCGCTCATTTTTCCATTTTGTTGGGAGGTGTGGGGGCAAGAAAAGCGAGCAAGCATGCCATGTTCTAGAAAGAATTTATGAAGCGGAGAATTATCAAATTCGTCCATTATCACATTGGATGGACTGAATTTGAGAATTGAATTGTGTGCGAGCATAGGCATGGAAATCTTTAAGTGTTTGTAGAGTGTCAGATTTGAATTTGAGAGGAAAAGTCCACATGTAATGAGTGAAATCATCAAGGCAAACAAGATAGTATTTGAAGCCAGATACACTCAAAAGGGGTGAAGTCCACAAATCATAGTGAATTAATTGAAATGGTGCTGATGTTCGTGACAAAGAAGGAAAAAAATGGAAGGCGAGTATGGCGCCCTAATTGACAAGCATGACAAAGGGGCGAAGCAGCGTGTTGTTTATTGGCGGTGATGGCGTTTGTGGACTGCAGCCTGGTGATGGTTTGAGCTCCAGGGTGGCCAAGACGACGATGCCAAATTGTTGAAGAAACAGAGGTATCGCAAGAGCATCTTTGTGTGGATGGTGGCATGAAAAGGTAAAGATCCTGAGCTATTGCACTGTGAATAATCGCCTTTGGTCCGAGATCCTTCACGAGACAAACCAAAGGGTCAAATTCAACGGAGCGGAATTATCGGTGGTGAATTTGCGAACGGAAATGAGATTGGTTATGAGTTTTGGTGAAACTAAAACATTACATAGTGATAAAGGACGAGTGGATGATGGAAGAAAACAGAGCGATGGCGCTTATTGGCAATGCTGAACCATTGCCAACAATGATTTGAGTGTTGGTGGAAGGAGAAGGTGTGACAGAGGAGAGGTTACCGAAGTTGGAGGAGATGTGTGAGGAAGCTCCCGAATCCATGTACAGTCTTTGTCGGTGCATCACCATCTTTGTTCGAGGCATGAACTGAGGGCCTTTGATCCTGGATGGCGATTACAGTGAAGCGGCTTGCCAAGCGAGGCTACCGGCTTCCTTTGCGGATGACCGTAGATGGTGCCTGGCGCACTGAAGTTTCCTTGCGGAGGAGCTTGCGGAAGACCGTAGATGGCGCCTGGGTGTGAGCCGTCGGCGAAGAAAGCACGATGTGCTCCAGGTGGCGCGGACCAAGAATGCCCGGGCTTGTGTTCGGCATGGGCATGGGCCACATCTGGAACATCCCAGTCATAGGGTTGAACATGGGGCCACTAAATGGGGGTGGCGGAAGCTTCGAGATCCGTGAGAAGGGCCTTTGCCCTTGGCTTGCCCTTCGCCTTGCCCTTGGGACGCTGAGAGGCAGAGCTTGCCTGGGTGTTGGAGGGGGTGACGAGGACAACGGCGTCGTTGGATTGCTGAGTCTTGAGGTCCGACTCCTCAAGAAGGAGAAGGGACCAAGCTTCGAGGAAGGAGGGCAGCGGCTTGCGTGTCTTGATGATTGAAGCCATATTGCGGAACTTGCTGTTGACGCCGCGCAGGAGGGTGAGAAGCAGAGTGTCGTCCTTCACGGGCTGGCCGACGTCGGCCAGAGAGTCGGCGTAGGACTTCAGGCGTTGGGAGTATTTGAGGACGGACATGTCTCCTTGCGCAAGGTTGCGGAACTCCGCTTCCAGAGCCAGCGCACGGGAGACCTTATTGTCTTGGTAGAGGCCCTCGATATCACACCAGATGGTGCGAGCGGTAGCGCCGGGCTTGAGAATCATGGCCATGATCTCCTCTGAAACAGAGGCATAAAGGAGAGAGCGAACGGCGTAGTCGGTGGTCTGCCATGCCGGATCGGGAGCAGCAGGCGTGTCCACGGAGCCATCGATATGGGAAGCAGCGCCGAACTTTCCAACGAGGGTGAGGAAAAGTTCACGCCAGCGAGTGTAGTTTGGTGGATCAAGGACAAGGGAGAAGGGAATGTGCGTGCGCACATTGACTGTGGAGAGAGCGGAAGCTGGATTAGTTGGTGGTTGTGGTAGAGCTGCAACAATGGCGGCAGCAAGGGCAGCAGTGGGATCTTGTTGGTAATGACCATGGCAAGGTGAAGAAAAGGAAGGATCGAAATTAGGCCGATACCATGTAAGAAGAGGAAGAAAGGGAGAAATTCAGATATTTCTCATTGAAACCTTGCCATGCTTATAAAGGCATACTAAGCAGAGAAGAAAACAAGCGAGCAATTACGAGGATGGCTTTCCTATTAGAGGAGCCAGCTAAGCTATTAATTACAATACTACAAATAGCCCTAAGAATCTGCCTGATTATATACATGACTAATATTAGTCAAGAAAGATATTCTAACACATATTCCAACAGCCCCCCGCAGTGTCAAACGAGAGTAGCATGGATGTTGAGACTGGACCAAAAATCTGTGAATACAGCAGTGGGCAGTCCCTTGGTGAAGATGTCAGCGTACTGGAGTGTGGTTGGAACATGAAGAACATGAACATCTCCAAGAGTGACACGTTCACGAATGAAGTGCAGGTTGATCTCCACATGTTTGGTTCGTTGATGCCGGATCGAAGCCAGGAGAGGAGGTATCTTGACTAATGTTGTCGAGAAACGATCGTGGCCTTTTGTAGGGGGCGGTGGAGCTCGAAAAGGAGTTGGCGCAGCCAACAAGCTTCAGCGACGGCGTTGGCAACACCTCGATATTCTACTTTAGCACTAGACTGAGACACGGTGTGTTGTTGCTTGGATGACCAAGAGATGAGGTTGTCACCGAGAAAGAGACAGTAGCCAAATGTGGACTTCCGTGTGCCGGGGCAGCCGGCTTAGTCGGCGTCGGAGTAGACGATGAGGTCGTAGGAGGAACCGCTTGTCAGATGGAGGCCGAAGTGTAAAGTACCCTTGACATATCGGAGGATCCGCTTGATCAATAGGAAGTGTTGTTCGTGCGGCTCGTGCATGTGTAGACAGACTTGTTGTACGGCATGGATGATGTCGGGGCAGGTGAATGTGAGGTACTGTAGCGCGCCAACCAGACTCCGATAGTTGCACATGGGTTGCAATCGGTCATGTTGGCCCTTTGTAAAATTTTTATGGTGTACTTGTCTTGCGACAGGAAGATACCCCTTTCGGGGCATGTTGCCGTGATGCCAAGGAAGTAGTTGAGAGGGCCAAGCTCAGCCATGGAGAACTCGTTTTGGAGGGCCGTGATGACTTGGTGGAGTAGAGCCGGTGTCGATGCTGAGAGCACAATGTCATCGACGTAGAGAAGCAGATATGCCATGTTGGATCCTTTGGTGTAGACGAAGAGCGAGGAGCCCGACTTGGAGTTGCTGAATCCGACAGAGGTGATGAAGTGCTAAAACCGGTTGTACCAAGCTCGTGGAGCCTGTTTGAGCCCGCACAAGGATTTGTTGAGGAGGCACACATGGTCGGGCTTGTCGGGGTCAACAAAACCCGGTGGCTATTGGCAGTACACCGTTTCAGCAAGGTTACCATGGAGGAAGGCGTTCTTGATATCCAGTTGGTGTACTTACCATGGAGGAAGGCGTTCTTGACATCTAGTTGGTGTACTGGCCAGTTGTTGCAGACGACGATGGAGAGGACCGTGCGGATTGTAGTTGGCTTGACGATGGGGCTGAACGTCTTGTTGTAGTCGATGTCGGGCTATTGTGAGAAACCATGCAAAACCCAATGGGCTTTGTATTGTGCTAGTGTGCCGTTGGAGTTGAACTTGTGGCGGTAGATCCATTTGCCGGAGACGATGTTGGCATGTGGAGGTGGAGGTACTAAATCCCATGTGTAGTTGTTGATGAGAGCAGTGTACTCGTCGGCCATGGCTACACACCAGTGTGGATCGTTGAGGGCACCGCAGTAGGTACTTGGCACTGGGAGGGAGTTTTGATGGAGGATGCCTGTAGGTTGAGGACGTGTTTGGTCTTGTTTCGGGTCACCATTAGGTGTGTTGGGGCTCCTCTGCTGTGTCGCCCTTGGGGCGGAGTGTGAACGAAGAGAGCAGGGTCATGCTCACTAGCAACAAAACCAGCAGTGGTAACAATAGAGGTGAAATGCTCAAACTAAGCACGAGGGGCTTACTTGAGCCCATAGAGAGAACGACGAAGACGACATACGTGGCCATCTGGCACAGAATAGCTAGGGGATGGGTGCATGTAGACCTCACGTAGCTCACCGTGAAGAAAGGCGTTCTTCACATCAAGCTGGGAGATGATCCACTGGCGAATAGAAGCAACGGCCACAAGTGTGTGCATAGTGGTCCTGTGAGCAACAGGAGCGAAGGTCTCCTCATAGTCACACCCATACTCTTGCTGGAAACCACGTGCAATGAGACGCACCTCATAGCGCTCAATAGAGCCATCAGAGCGAGTCTTGATCTTATAGACCCACTTGCACGTGATAAGAGTGACAAAAGCGGGAAGAGGGGCAAGGTCCCAAGTACCAGTGCGCTCTAGAGCAGCAGCTCCTTAGCCATAGGCCATAGCGAACTACCACTCAGGATGAGTAACAGCATCACGATAAGAAGTAGGTTCAGAGGAAATGGTAGTAGGAGCAACAAAACCGTAGCGATTGGGACGATGAATCGTACTCCGATCACAAATAGCGTACGCGGTGAGGGAGCAGGAGAGGTAGACTGTGAAGTAGGAGTAGAGGGAGAGGACTCTGAGGTGGGAGAAGATTCAGAAGGGGGAGTAGGAGCCGAACCTAGAAGGGAGGAGGAACTGGGAGGTGGACGATGAGTGTAGTGGAAATGGACAGGAGGAGGCGTAAAGACAAAGAGATGCTGCTGAGGTGGCGAGGGAGAGGGTGGAGCAGCGGACGAAGGGACTGTAATGGAAGGTGAGGGTGACAGTGGCAAGGATGGAGGTAAAGGTAGGGACGGAGGAGAGAGTGATGGTGGATAGGAGGAAGCATCAGGTAGACCGAGGAAGGAGAGCAAATTAGAAGTAGAGTGCGGGCTAGAGGAAGGATCACGAGTGAAGAAGGAGCGAGACTCATCAAAGGTGACATCTCGGGAGACTCGAATCCTGTGAGCCATAGGGTCCCAACAGCGATAACCCTTGAGCTCAGTATCATAGCCAAGAAAAACGCACTCAACAGATCAGGTAATCAGCGTCCGCCACGGGTCAAGAAGCACAAAGACAACACACTCGAATACACGAAGGTGATCAGATCTTGAGGAGTTCTCAAGAAAGAGACGCCAACAGGTGGCACCTCAAGAGCAGAGAGAAGGTCAAGGTTCACAAGGTAGATGAGATAGTAGACAATTTCACTCGGCCAGTGGGGTAGAACAGAGGAAGACAACATCATCGCTCGAGCAGTCTCAAGAAGGTGACGATGCTTGTGCTCAGAGACACCATTCTGAGCATGAGCACCAGTACAAGAGTACTGAGGAAGGGTACCCTGCTCAAGGAGATACTGACGAAGAGAAGTGGAGAGGTACTCGCCAGCAGAGTCAGCACGGAAGACACAAATGGGCAAGTCAAATTATTAATGCGGACCATGGCGTAAGGCCCGTAGGCGTGCATAACATCTGATGCTTAGAGGTCAAAAGATAGATCCAAGTGTAACGAGAGAAATCATCAATAAAGATCACATAGTAGCGATGACCCCCTTTCAAAACGAAGAGAGCCGGGGCCCATACATCAGAATGAACCAAATCAAACTGTTGAAAAGACATCGAGTCACTAGTGGGATAGGGTAGCTGTAACTGCTTCCCAAGCTTACAGCCCATACAGGATAGGGAGGTATCACCAGAAACCTTCCCAAGAACACCACAAAACACTAACAAAGAAAGACGAGACCCACACATGTGACCTAAACGATGATGCCATCGAGCAAACCGGCGGAAAGGTGGCGAGGACAAGGACATCGAGACAGCAATGATCGGGGCGCTAGAGGTGGACGTGACGGAAGCGGAGGGAAGGCAAAGTCAGTCAAGCTCCCAAACACGCTGAGAGTCACGAACCCGGTGGCCAGTACCAACCAGGGTCCCGATGAGACGATCCTGAATAGAACAAGAGTCAGCCTCAAGAATGATACAACAATCAAGGTCAGCGAGCTGGCTAGTAGAGATAAGCTGTACAAATCAAGGTGAGGAACATAAGAAACAGTAGAAACATGAAAACAAGAAATGTGAATAGTGCCCCGACCAGCAACTGAAAAGGAAGATACCATCAGTCGTCCTGACAGACATAGGGATGGTTGAAGAACTCAGTGGGCCAAGGTGAGTGGGATCAAATGTTATATGAAAAGAAGCCCTAGAGTCAAGAATCTAGGGCAACTGTATACCTAAAGGAAGACTGGCAACAGACAGTCTTGGAGAAGGAGTCGCCCCTAGACGGCGCTCCATGCGCTCAAGGTGCTGAGTCACATCCTGCATGGCTGTCAGTAGGGTGTCAGGTGGGCGAGAGGTACCAGCTCCACCACCTCCACCCTTGCGGTTCTAAGGCCGCCTCCTGTACTGCTCATTGGTGTGCCCTGTCTTCTAGCAGAGTTACTGAGAAACCATCAGACTAACGGTGCTCGCCACAAGAATAAGAGCCTCCCGCCAAATCTTTGGGAGAGGAGCGATCCGCAGAGCTATCGCAAGGGGAGGTGTGGAAGCAATCAGGACCAACAAGGAAGATGAGAGAACACCACGAAGATGAGTCTCCTCTGCACGGATTAGGCGAAGCGCCAACCAGGATGGTCGCGCGAATCGCCAAGAGCTAAGCACGAGTCGCCGAACTCCGCCAAAGTTGGCGAGGAACTCAAAGAGGCGAACAACACTCTTGTGGTCCTGATGAAGGCCACAACAATCGTGAGGTTTGAATGAAGGAGACTCTATGAGTCAAGCTAACGCCACACGCTTAATCACCGGTAGAAGGCATCGACGGTGGAGTCCGGTGACGAAGAGAGCTCGCCACTGCTCAGTAGAGGTGTAGAGAGCATCATCGCCGCCCAGAATCGAGCCTCACGACGCTCCCATATCAGTTGAGAAGAAGGAAGAGCGGCCAGATCCATGGCAAGCTCAACCTTCATGCTGCCTAAGATGACAGCAACAACACGAGCCTCATCTGCCTGCCAACTCTCGAGAGTCTCTAGACATGGCGACATCGACAAGGTTTCGCCAGATCTTCGCTAGAACATCTACAGGGACCGGAGCACCATCCGGTCCGACCATGGGCTGAACTAGGCGAACCGGAACTGGTCGGCGAAGACGAGCTCCAGTGAGGTGACCCCATAGACGCTGGCTGTCAAGTGAGACCCAGAGCAGTGTGGACCACTCTCGGAAGTTGGTCCCATCAAACATGACGGGCGAGAGGCATCGGTCCTGAAGAACGAGATGTGTGAACCATCTCAGATGAGCACCGAAGGAGTTGTCTGGATGAAGACGTGTACGAGCACCAGCACCAGAACTGAAGTACGCCAGTTTCTTTGGCTACCTGCGTCATCCTACTGGATTCTTCGGTCACTCAATTGCTTCATTCACTTCCTCAGAAAACAAAGCAGTGGAGTCCTACTGGGCGATGTCTTCCTCTGCAAAGGACGGGCGCGGCTACTAGCTCCCTTCAGCGGTGAGTGTGGGCAACCACACGGTGAAGAAGGCACCCTCCCGGAGCCACAGCACGTCGAGGAGGAAGGCTAATGGGCGCGAAGGCCAAGCGTCAGGATGCGATGTGACAAAGCGCGAGGGCCGGGCCGTGGATGAGGCAACGGGGGCTGGACGAAGAAGCGGAGGCGGAGAGGAGGCCCTACGGGAAGTTTGTGATGACTCATGAGCACATGAGGAAGGCCGGTCGAGAAAGCGGCAAAGAAGAAAGCGGCGGTGGAAGGCTATGTAACCCTAGCATTCGATCGAGAGGAGACGGAGGCAGAGGATGAAGGGAAGAGAGGAGGGCACCGCCGAGGAGCTCCAAATGACAGCAATGGGCGTCCTGCCGAGGACTGTCGGTGGTCGCTACAAAGTCGAAATGAGGAACCCTACCTAGGGTTGCAAGGTGGCTCTGATACCATGTTGGAATGGCAGCTCAACTCATTCATGGGCCAATGGGCCAAAAAGTATACATGTACAGTAGAGGATAGAAATGCAAATAACATCCTATACAAGTCTACTTTAACAAATGCGATTTGTGGTGAGGTTCAAGCATCTATAACCTTTGTGGTTTGTTGGGTAACCGGGAAACACGCACTCGGATGAGCGTGTTGCGAGTTTGTGTGACATGTTGGCTGACAGGTTGGGGTAGCAACGACAACCGAAGACTCTAAGGTGATCGTATGATAGAGGCAATCTGAAGAGAGCTTCAAATGGTGTAGAGTTTTTGAGGGTTTTTGTGGGGTGTATGTTTTGGAGGTAGGTGGCTGTATTGAGTGCTTTAGCCCAATAAGGGGGAGGCATGGAGGCTTGTATCAGCAGGGAACGCATGATGTTATTTGTAGTCTGAATGATGCGTTCGGTTTTGCCGTTTTGTTGGGAGGTATGGGGACAGGAGAAGCGAATTGGATGCCATGTGTGTGGAGAAAGGAGTGAGTTGCGGTGTTGTCAAACTCCCAACCATTGTCACATTGAATACTTTGGACTGTGGACTGGAACTGAGTCTGTATGAAGGCATGAAAATGATTTAGGGTGGTGAATGTGTCAGACTTTAGTTTGAGGGGAAATGTCCACAAATAATGTGTGAACTCTAGACACACAAGGTAATACTTAAACCCAGAGATGCTGGTGATGGGAGATGTCCACAAATCATAGTGAATTAACTCAAAAGGTTTGCTAGTTCTTGACAAAGATGTAGAGAAAGGGAGGCGAACATGCCATCCTAATTGACATGCGTGACACAAAGGCAAGTCAATTTTATTGTCTACAAAAACAGCAGCTTTGGAATGTAAATTTGAGAGGGCCTTGGTGACGATGTGACCAAGAAGCTGGTGCCATATTATTGTGGAGTGGAGCAGCAAAGGCGCGATGAGGTGGTGGGGTCGCTGGGAGGAACAGGTAGAGGTCTCCCGTACTATTGCACCTGTGAATTATTGCCTTGGTCCGAAGATCCTTCACAGAAAAACCAAATGGGTCAAACTCAATTGAACAAAAGTTATCTATGGTGAATTTGTGGACTGAAATGAGGTTGGCAATAATGTGTGGTGACACTAGTACGTTTGAAAGGGAGAGATGGCGTGTGGGAGAGGAAAGAGTTTTGTCGTCAAGTGGCAAAGTGAGCAAGGAGGTCCCATTGCCTACCATGATTTTGGCGGAGGTTAGAAGGGTGGAGTGGATTTTAGAGAGTATACCGAGTTGGTAGTGAAAGGGATGAAGCACTGAGTCCATGCACCAAGTGGTGGAATCGGGTTGTCGCAGTGGCGTCATAGTGTTCATAGCGTTGATGAAGGACGCTTGATTCCATGAAGCTGGTGGTGTGCCAGTGCCATGTGCTCCAAATTGAGGTGGCGCGAAGAAAGCTTGTGGTGGGCCGTTGGGGCGAGCGCCGAGGATGCCGGCACCACCATAGGCACCACCAAATGCTCCAGAGTTGGGCACGCGACCATGGGCACCGCTGTATGCGCCAGAGTTGGGGGGTCGGCCACATCTGAAAGGTGCTGGTCTAGGGGTTGTAACCCATGGGGAATGTCCCCATATTTGGAGCAGGAGGATGACCACCATTGCCACGACGGTTGTTCTTGCCTTTGCCTTTTTTGTGGTGGTGGTTGTTGGAAGTACCACCAGTAGAGGGCGCCGTGGGGGTGATTAGTGCAGTCGTGTTCCCTAGTTTGGCAAGCTTGAGATCTACTTCTTCGAGGGTCAACATTGACCGGGCTTCCAAGAGGGAAGGGGTGTTCTTGTCTTGATGATCGTGGCAATGTTGTGGAGGTTCTCATTGAGGCCGCGGAGGAGGGTAAGGACAAGCTCATCGTCGCAGACCGACTGGCCGATGTCGGCGAGGGCGTTGGTGTAGGACTTAAGCTGCTGTGAGTAGGCAAGGATGAAGAGGTCGCCTTGAGCTAAGTTGTGAAACTCTGTTTGGAGGGACAAGGCGCGTGACACCTTGTTGTCATGGAATAGTCCCTCTATGCTAGCCCAGATGTCACGAGCTTTGGCGCCTAGGGTGAGGACTATCGCGAGGATCTCGTCGGAGAGAGATGCATAGAGCAGCAAGAGGACGGCTAGGTCAGTGGCTGTCCAAGCTGCATCGGGGATGGTTGGGGTGTCCTCGATGAGGTGATGAGGCACCGAACTTGCCGATGAGGATGATGAAAAGTTCACGCCATCATGTATAGTTGGAAGGGTGGGGTGTTAGAGAGAAAGGTATGTGCGTGCGCATGCTTATGGTGGAGAGAGCGGAAGCTAAGTTGTTGTTGGTGGTGATGGCGGTTGATTCTTGAGGCGCCACATGATCAGCCATGGCACTGACGCAAGGAGGAGGCCAGCTAGAGGAGGAAGAAGACAGGAAAGGAGGAAAGGATTGGTTAGGCTGATACCATGAAAGATATTGATCTTGAATGAATTCCCCTTGATTGATTCTGCGAAAAATGTACAGCATATATAGAGTACAAAAGGAATGATTGGCTAGCTATTAATTACCAGCACTAATCAAGGATTTTGCTATAATAATTAGCCATATTTGAAGACATACGGCTGGCTGTAAATCAGGAATGAATAATTAGCTATAATGACCAGCCATTATTGGAGATATGGCTGGCTAGAGTAATTCTAGGAAAGCATATTCCAACAAGAAAAATTAGTGATGCAAACTATTGGAAAGTTGGTTACATATTTATTATACATAGCATGCACATAGTTTGGATGAAAAAATGTTTAATTTCATGCTAAACTCTACTATTAGGTAACTTAGTGTAACACTTACGTCCATTAGATATCAAATTTTTAGGTTGTAGGCTAGCTTATTTTAGCATGCTTGATTATTTCGGAATATTTTACTTTTGTCTATTGTTTATACCGTACTTCGTATGCAATTTTTTTACACTCTTCTCTCTTTTCAAATAAAAGAATGTCCTCTGTTCTGAGTTTCAAGCAAAGTGCATTATATTTAACTTCTATTTGTCTATGATTTTGAAATAGAAACATTCTGATTTTTACATGTTTTCGAGTAGTATCCTGGATTTAACTGAGATATGTAAGTGGGAATATAAAGATAGATCGTAGTGGTGAGTAACTGGGCGGCAGCCCTTGACTTCATTCCAAACGCCTCTTTTGTTGCGTTGGTTGAGTCAGCAGACGTAAGGGAAGCCTGGAGGGGGATCTGAGGGAACTTTACTTCTTGCGCTAATGCACTGTGAAACTGCACAATAATTACTAGGACAGTAGGCCTAAAAATCAAACTAGCGTAATCTTAAAAATCCAAGTATCCAACTAACTCATTCTTTACAATCTTGACCAAACAATCTATTGCAAGTGCCTAACTCGAATTCTAGTGCACCAAACAAAGTACCGTTGGGCTGAGTTGCAGTGGCCGCAGCTGCTAGGCAACCAGGGCCGGCGGCAGCAGATTATTCAAGTAATTGTTTAATTTATATTCTATTTTATCTTTAGTGGTTGTGTTGTTTCTATCTATAAGCTTATCTGGTGATGTGCAACCTAACCCAACAAGCAATGGAATAACAAAGCCTCCCTACATATCTCAAGTCTCTCTCTCTAGCCAAGTCCTCTCCTCTACAGATAGGGCTGTAAATCTCAAGCGAGTTTGACCCCCCAAGCTCGAGTTCGGTAAAAGCTCGAGCCAAGCTTGAGTGAGTCTGAGTTGGGGTCCAAGCTTAGACCTCGGCTTAAGCTCGGCTCGGCCCAAGCTCACGAGCTATTCAATGTGCACTAATTTTCAATATGCAAAGTGATTCGTAAATTTATAAAGGCTCACGAGCTATTCGAGCTTGGCTCATTGAAGCTCGGGACCAAGCTCATGCTAGACTCGTTTGGAGCTCGAATCAGGCCTAGAGCGAGCCGAGCTCGAACAGCTCGCAAGCCTCAAGCTTTTTTTATAGCGCTACCTACAGAGCACCCTCTATTTAGGGCCATTCTTCAAGTCATTACTGCCCTATCTCTCTTTCTATTTAGTTTGCCCCTTATGTACTACTCACTCCGTTTCACTATTTTTATCCATGGTCTCGTGAGTATCCGTTTCAAAATATTAGTGCATTGAGAGAGTCAAAAGTGTGGTTATTATAATGTTTCCACTCTCTAGTCTCTACCCCATAATGCGCCCACAACAACTGTTGAGAAAGGAGCCAAATTGTGAAACCAACTGTCGCAAAGTAGGGTATATTCGTATACGGAGTGGTTTGCCTCCTTTAGAAAAAAAATGAATGGAGGTTATCTCTTTAATTTGAACAAAATGTATTAGGTAACTCAGCCCAGGCGATACCTAATTTTAGCTGAGGAAAGTTTATTGTTACATATCTAATTTTTATTGTTACATATCTAATCGAGCCGCATGATGATGTTTTACTTTTGTTTCACTCTGTTGCTGAAAACAGGAGGGCCCCAATATTTCCATCCTTTCAGATTATTTCTCGCTTCTGCGAAAAATTAACAGCTCACAAATTATTGAACTAAGTATTAAAGATCTTCAAGCATTGAGCATTGACGAAGCAGGGAAATTAGAATTGGTGGCTAAGGAGCACCTACTCTCATTGAGTTTGGAGTGGGCCGACTGGCGGCGCGACTATACTGATGAGAGGCGTAAGGAGGAAAAAGCCATCTTAGAAAAGCTCCAGTGTCATCATACCCTGGAAAGGCTTCGCATCAGGAACTATGCTGGTCATGATTTGCCTCGTTGGATGTCCTCACTGCCAAATCTTACCAAGATAGAGCTTTCTGGCCTGCTACATGGAGAACTCCATCTGGATCATTTACGTAATCTTGAAGAACTGCATATTTCTTCGTTTAATTTTTGTCGGAGAACAGAACGACGGCATCATTGGGCAATAACTGACATATTGTCCGAATCATCGCTTCTCATTCAGAGCACCAAACCACTTGAAAAGCTCAGAAGAATTGTGATGTCCGTAGGAGGCAAACTAGAATGGAAAACACCAACATCACCATCAGAAGATATATTCCCGAGTCTTGAATATTTGGAAATGCACTGCTGTCAGGGCATCAGATTCGAGCCATCCATCCCAAGGAGTGCCAGGTATGTCATATCAGGCAGAAACCTGCTACATGATCGATGCTCCGACTCCTTCCCATCATTCGAGCGAGTCATGGGGTCGGCAACCTCTGCATCCTCATCCAAGATGGAAATCAAGTACTTCGAAGATCTTTCTTCTAATTCGTTGGGGTCTCTTCAACAGCTCAACATTGCAGAATTGACTGTTGACTGCTGTTTTGATGAGAGCCCTCTGCCAGGGTGCATTCGCGACTGGAAATCCCTCCGGAAGCTAGAGATATTGAATTGTGAGAATATCCAAACGCTGCCAGATTGGTTGGGAGATATCACCTCTCTCGTCGAGCTCAAAGTGGAAACCTACCAGATGGAAGATTTGCCTCCAAGCATCCAACGGCTAACTGCTTTGCAGACCTTGATCCTGTCACAGTGCACAAGGAAGTTTGAGGAAAGATACTGTGAGTCAGGAGAGGAGCGCATCAAGATAAAGCATATTGCGGATATACAGATATATAGGAAAGCAGGAATGTAACTGTAAAACATGACTTCTCTGGATTTTAACCACTGCAGGAAACCAAAGGTCGCTCCGTTCTTTTTCTCGCTTTGCTGTTTCTCATTCTGTCAATTTCTTTTATACTGAATTTAGCATTTCTTGCTTTGTCTTGTTGATGTGGGCGCAGGACATCATCACTTCAAGGGAACCTTGTACATTCGGATTTTGACTGAAATCCTCAATACCTTGGAACTGTCACTGGAAACTTTTTCTGCCATGGGAGAACGACAGGTTCATTTGGGAATGGAGTGCATTGTATCTTGTCACAATATCCAAAACTGCCATGTCATATGATATTATAGAAGATACAACTATCCCAATGTATAGTATCATGGATTGTTTCTTAGTCCCCACAAAATAATTAAATTCTAGATGTGTATGAGAGTATGAATTGTGGGCCACTTAGATGATTTAATTCAATGTCTATGATTTCATGCTCAAGTGGTATCTTCCTCAAGATACAGTTTTCTTCTCTCTCCTTTTAACTCTTTTACCATATCATTAAAAATACTTATATAATATATATTAAATAAATATGTTATCATACACTGGAAATAACCTTACAGAAACTAACGATCATCGCATGTTGCCCTGTGTTTATGCCGTCAGCTGTGGGTGCAGCCGTCTATACCTGGGTATTGGCCCCTAGCTCTGATTGTTTGTGAGAACACGCACGACGAGTTGTACGTCTTTCCTTTTTTAAGGGGAGTGTGGATTTGAGCTTGTGATCTCTTGTACCGTAACCAAATGGTCTACCTACCAACTACAGTGTGAAGGAAGATATAATGGCTAGAATAATTGTTGTATGTAGTGGCAACGAGATGAATAAAATGTTGCCAAATAACTAAAAAACTATATGTAGATGTTCTGAAAAACTATCAAAAAATTAACATACGTACGAGATGTCAAGTTCTATAGCCTTATAAAATTTGAATACCAAACTCTGGTATTCAAATTTTACAGAGATGTATAAACTCACATTCCCTACCTATGGTAATTTTTTATGATTTTTTTAAAAACTTTTACATGCAGTTCTTATAAAATTTACTGCCGAATAACTGATCTATGCATTAAAATGTAGTAATATGTAGTTCGGCAAAAGAAATGAATCAGTAAATGATAGTAAAATAAAACACGTCACGTCATTAAACGGTAGTAAAAACATAACATATGGTGTCATCATTTCACAAAAAGCACTTATATGACTATTCTGCGATTCCAGTATATAGTAGTAAATTTAAGCTATTTAAATAGTAATACTACATAATAGATATAGTAAAATTTGTCAACTGCTTGTTTAAAACGTAGTAATTATCGTTTATTCGTCTAGTAACAGTGTCCAAATGAAATAGCAAAAGAGTCATGTATTACTATCTTATTTACTATATTTTACTGTAAGACAATGAAACGGAATTACTTTGAATCAGTAAGAAAGTCAAACCACTAAAAAAATGTGCCTTGTAGTTTGTACATATATTCTTTATTTTAACCATAGCTCTAATTCATGAATGGTTTTTATCAATAGATTAATCACGATGAGAAGAAAAAATGATGTAAGTCTCATTAATAAACAGTAAATTGATGTTCATTTACCAGTAAATTTTAATTTATACAAAGGTTATTACCAAAACTTATATTGTGTTGTTCCACTCGTCATCAGTAATCTATCGGTGAAATTCGTTCATAAATTGAAGTTACAAATAAAAAGTTATGGCTAAACAAAGAAAAAACTGTTATGAGATAAGGAAACCTAAACCAAATATGGTTAGAACTCTATCTCTTTATGATGTGGTCGAATCCGAACTCTCTCCTCATGCCACTATATATATCGGGTGCCTCCCTTTGTAAATGATGGAATCAATAAAGTGAGAGAGATTTCCACCCAATATTCTGTGTGTTCTCGATTCTTGATTCGTGTGTTCATGCATGTGTGCTGTTGATTCGAGTAGGTAAACGACGACGTTTTACAACACGTTATCAGCACGAGTCTCTACCACAAGAACGAGGATCGTCGACGACGAACGAACGACTACTTCCGGCGATTGATCGCCTGATCTGAACTGCAATCAACTCGTTATCACGCCGGCACCTACTCGGATTGCCGGAAAAAAAAGTCCTACGCGACTCTATCCTACACGATAGTCTACAAAATTTCTTCCAGATCGAATAAGGTATTAAATTGGCATGAAAACATTGAATCGAAAGTGAACAGTAGATCGGAAATTCTACGCATGATTTTTTAGTAGATCGTAAACATTAGGGATTTTTGCGATTGATCTGGTAGATCGTTTTTTCGCCCTATCCTCTTGCGTCGTGCTGGCCTTGCCGTTGACCCAGTTGACGGCTGCCCAACTTTATGCGCCAGCAGACACACCGGCATCTTGCTGACTCGGCCGCAGCTCCCGAAGTCCTGCCCGACCGAGACGCCGCAGAGCCTGCCGTGCCCGAAGTCGCGCTAGGCCAAGTCGCTGCTGAACCGTTGCGCCTGAAGTCGCACCTCTGTCGCCGCGCCTGAAGCGCCGCCGAGCCCTCCATGGCACAGGCGTAGCGCCTCGGCTTAGTCGCGCCACCTCGGTCTCCTTGCGCCAGAAGAGCTCGCTCGCCTACTGCACCGATTGATGCGCTGGGCGCCGCTCCCTCGGTCTCCTCGTCGGGCCCCGCGCTCAAAGCATCGCCTGGCCCTGCGCCCGAAGCGCCGCCTCGGTTCGCACCGCATCAGTTGTGCTGAAGTCAGCCGCGCCGCCTCTGGAGCAAGTTGTGCCACCGGAGTGCAAACTGCGCCGCCTTGATCAGAGCGCACGCCCTTCATGCGCACGCCACCAGAAGTTGCCGCGCCGCCTCCGGAGCAAGTCGCGCCATCGGAGTGAAAGCTGTGCCCCTTGATCCGAGCGCACGAGGCCGAGGCATGCCGACTCATGCGTGCACACACGCCAGCAGCAGCAATGGCGGCGTTCGCCGGATAAAAGGTAGTGGCAGTAGGTATCAAAACAAGTTTAGATCGGTTCTTTTGAAGTCCGACTCACATGTGAAAAGAAAAAAAAAATCGATGTCTTTTCCTTTGCCATTGTGCTGCAGGGGCTGATTGATGGCCTGGCCGTGGTGGACCTAAAGGCCGTTCTGGTCCATGTGGCCTGATATCCATATATATATAAATATAAATCAGAAAATTGATAATAAATATTAGATATTGAATTTCTCAGTATACGAGTTTCCATAAAATTTTGATAAGTTAGCTTTTAGCGCATTGTGGAAGTTCGATTCTCTGGGAGTTCCATGCTCTGGGTTTTATTTTCTAGCCATATGCCATGATTTAATATATGCAGAATATTTATTTCCTGTTATTAAGTAATTCCGAAAATTGCTTAGTAATTAACAGAAATGCTAGAAAATTATGAAAATAATCGAGCTATCAAAACGGTTTTAAGCTTCAAGGCATAAGTGGCTGAGTTCTTTTTTTAGATCAACAGGACATCCAAACGATGCCCCAGTTCCATTACTGAAACTCGAAACAGTTCAAACATCACCCATACATCCACAACTCAAAACACCCAGCATCAAACATATAAACTGACCTCAACCTTACCCCCAGATAGCTCAAAACAAAATACCAGGCCACAGCCAACAAAACTAGCGACTGAAAAGATAAAAAACACAAACTGACTTCTAGCAACGTAACCAGACCCAGTAAGCACATCTTAACAAACACCAGGTGATCACTGGAACCCAGACTTTTCCACTTCACCAGGCACCGCGCAAAACTCTCAGGGAAACAAAACACAATCCAGTGAAGATAACTTTTCTCATCCACCAACTGAAAACCGAGAGATTGTAATCATCAGACTCCTGAGCTCTCAAACTCTGGATCCATCACTCTCCTCTCATCGCTAAGGACTCCAAAAGAAGGCGCCCGAATGTTGGCTTCCAGAATCTTGCAAAACTCTGTAATCTTGAGCTCCAGCTTTCCTGAGAATAAAGGATTCCAATCTTTTAGCAATATCATTATCTTTCTCCAAATAGTTTTTACACTTGATCAGCCCTGCAGACGAAAAACCATGTTATTCCTTATTTTCCAAATACTCCACATAACAGCCGCACAAACAATGTTTAATGCACCATTTTTAGTGTTGCTTAACCAGAAATGAGCAATAGACTCAAAGTTAGCACCAAGGTTTACACCCAAAAAAATCTGAAATCATCCTCCAAATACTTTTAGCAACAACACAACTAAAGAAAATATGATTAACTATTTCAGCTTCATCACAACAATAACAAGCACAACCTTTATCCATACCTCTTTTAAGCAAATTATCTTTCGTCATGATTTTGTTATGGGAAAGAAGCCAAAGGAAAACATGGACCTTAGGAGGAACAGTGAGCTTCCAAATGGCAGGGATAAAAACAGGGACAACACCTCTAAAATTAATAATAGCATACAGAGACTTAACCGAATAAATCCCTTTACTAGAATATTGCCACACCAAGGAGTCGTCCTCATCCGAAAGAATAATACTCTTAACTACTTCCACAAGCTCAAACCATCTAATCATCAAATTATTAGAGAAGGACCTTCTAAAGGTACATCTAACATTGGCGCCATCCCAGACCTCAGCAATCGAGACACCTTTTTCATTAACCAGAGCATAAAGGTCACAAAATTGAATCGCTAAGCAGGAAACACCAAACCAAATATCTTCCTAAAACCTGACTTTCTTCCCATTTCCCACAGACCACCTATATCCAAATTTAGTAGCTTGAGAAGCCCAAAGCAACCCTTTCCCAAAAACCGAAGCATGATCAGACTGGCACGCAAAAATATTCGGGTTCTCAGTATTGTACTTAAACCTAACTAAGTGAATCCACTGTTTACTCTCACTCATATACAACCTCTTAATCCAAGAAGCAAGAAGACAAAGATTAAGATATCTAATGTTAGGAATTCCCAGCCCACCATAATCTTTCTCCATGCAAACTAAATGCCAATTAGCTAAGTGGCTGGGTTCTTGATTTCAGTTTTGAAGGAACGGATACATGATAATTGGTGTCTAAGGAAAACACACATGAGGCTAGGTTTTTTAATTGGCGCCCGAAATCGGGAAGTGCTCCCTCCCTCATGTGAGCCCTCGGGGCGGGTTGACCTGGCCAAAAGTCATGTTGACGGAGGCATTCATTACATGTTTTCATACCCAACCAGCAAGGGTTACATAAGATGTAATTAGCATTATGCCAGGTTTATTTCACGTTGAAATTTATCCTTCTATTAATTAGTAATTCTGAAAATTGCTTAATAATTAGCAGAGAAAAAAATTATTAGGAAAATTCTGGAAAATCTGTGATAATTATTTACTGAATAGATATAGACCATACTTTACTGATTCAATATTAATCATGCAAAACAATATTTTACCTCAAGTAAAATCCCTGTTTTGTTGGCATATAGGATATGTCTGACATCGCAAAGAAAGAGTTTGCTTGAGCTTGCCTCAATGGCAAGAATTACCTCACTTGGGCAATGGATGCCAAGATCAACTTGATGTACTCGATCTCTTGGAGCCACAATTTTCCAGCCTGAAGTTGGTGCTCTAGCTCTCCCTGAAACTGCTAAGTGTGCAGCTTTGTACTTCCTGAGGCACCATCTCCATGCGGACCTGAAGGCCGAATATATGATGGAGGAGGACCCGCTGGCCCTATGGAATTCTCAAGGAACTATATAACCAAAGAAAGATCCGTTTCACGCTGTAAGCACAACGTGAATGGACCCTCCTGCGCTTCCAAGATTTTAAGTCAGTGGCAGCGTACAACTCTGCTATGTACACGATTGTTGCAAGATTGCTTTGCACAATAAGAGGATGATCTTATTGGGGATGAGCTAAAAGAATTCCAGAAGAATAAAGATATGTCCCAAGAGAATGATATAAATGATCTATATGGAGACATGGAGTAGTCTCCCAGTTTTTCCTTTAGAGTCGATGTCGTATTATCCTTTAGAGTCTCCTTAAGAGCCTTATTTATCAGCTTGGTCTTCGTGTTCCTGAATGAACAACGGTCTACGCTCCTGTTGAGTGATTATCAGTCAAATTTAATAAAGTGTATTTTTCCCAGGAAACTTATTTAATCATGTGTGATTGTTCTATTTTATTTATGTTGCGATGAAAACTAGAAGTTTATGTTGCGATAAAAACCATAGTTAAAACTCCAGAAATATTTAAGATCTGGCATGATCGTCTGGGTCATCTTGGGTTGAATATGATGAGAAGAATAATAAATAATTCTGCTGGCCATAATATAAAAACTATAGCCTTTCCTAAACCTGAAGCTTTTATGTGCCCTGCATGTGATAAAGGAAAGCTGATAGTTCATCCTTCTCATCTTAAAATTAGGGAAGAATCACTGAATTTCCTAGAGAGAATTCAAGGTGATATCTGTGGACCAATTCAGCCCCTGTCGGGCCCATTCAGATATTTCATGGTGCTAATAGATGCTTCTACTAGATGGTCTCACGTATATCTCTTATCTACTAGGAACCATGCCTTTGCTAAATTAATCGCCCAAATCATTAAATTAAGAGCCTCCTTTCTAGAAGAAAGGATTAAGTCCATTCGAATGGACAATGTCAAGAAGTTTACCTCAAAAGCATTCAATGATTATTGTATGGCTCCAGGCATTAATGTAGAGCATCTTGTACCTAATGTCCACACTTAGAATGGCCCTACAAAGTCATTATATTAAAAGAACAAAACTTACCATATTGCTTGGCCGCTCTTGCAGAATAATTGGCTTCCCACCAGTTGTTGGGGCCACACAGTGCTGCATACTGCAGTAATAATTCAACTCAGACCAACTGCATATTACGAAATTTCTCCGTTGCAGATAGTACCACATTAGAGAATGCCGAGTCCTTAGATCTACGCACTAGAAAAATCGAACTTGAAGTTCAAAGGATAATGAATCTGGAATAAATAAGATAATAATCTGCCAAATGCCTTCACTGGTCATAAGGGAGTGAAAGATCTTATATACCTGCAGTATATGCACCTGAAAGAGTAGAACCCTAGAAGGATATTGAACCTACTCTTGACCCTCATGATAAGAAGAGGGGGAGGCCTCCAGGTGCAAGGGACTCAATTCCACGGAGACGTCCGTAGAAATAGAGAACCGAACAAATGAGAGCACTACTTGTGACAGTAGAAGAAGCTCAACCTGATGTTGAGAAAATCCCTAAAGTGAGTCATCCTAGAGATGGTAACATCCCTAAAGTGATTCATCCTGAAGATGATAACCCCAGCGTATATTTGCATGCACAATTCCACGCCGAAGTCGAACACCTGCACTTCTTCGCTAGGGAAATCACGAGGAGCCGAAGAAATTAATATAGATATATCCTCAAGTGATACAGAAAAAAGACCGCAATTTCGACATATATTTGCCTCTAAAATTGCTAAAAACTGGATCCAGAACCAAAGTCCGTGGCAGAGTGCCAGAAGCGCTCAGATTGGGTCAAATGGAAAGAAGCAATTGAGGCGGAATTGCACTCGCTAATAAAAGGAATGTATTCGGTCATGTTGACCTGACACCTCCTAAAGTGTTCCTCAGAGGATCAAAATGGGTTTTCATCCTAAGAGAAATGAAAACAACGAGGTGGTGAGATATAAAGCGAGGCTTGTAGCACAAGGGTTCACGCAGAGACCGCAGATCGATTACGATGAAACATATTTTCCTATGATGAGTGGAATAACGTTCCGATATCTAATATCAATGGCAGCTGGCTTAAATTTAGAAATGCAGTTGATGGATGTAGTGACCGCATATTTATATGGGTCACTGGATTCGGACATTTATATGAAAGTCCCTGAAGGAGTAAAAGTCCCGGATCCAAATAATCGCAACATGTATATCGTCAAACTGCAGAGATTGCTATACGGATTAAAACAGTCGGGAAGAATGTGGTATAACCGGCTTAGTGAGTTCCTCCTGAAGAAGGGATACTCCAATAATGATGATTGTCCCTATGTGTTCATAAAGAAATCCTGAATGGATTTCAGATATCTCAGTGTATGTCGATGATCTGAATATCATCAGAACCACAGAGGAGATAAAGGAAGCAAGTGCTTACCTCATGACGGAGTTTGAGATGAAAGATTTGGGTAAAACCAAATTTTACTTAGGCCTGCAGCTAGAGCATAATCCAGAAGGAATTCTTGTTCACTAGTCTTCCGATACCCGGAAGGTATTGGAGAGGTTTAATATGGATAAATCACATCCCTTGAAAACCCCCATGGTTGTAAGATCCCTCGAAGTGGATAAAGACCCATTCAGACCGAGGATGGAAAATGAGGAAGTCTTAGGACCTAAAGTCCCATATTTAAGAGTGCTATTGGAGCACTCATGTACCTTGCGAATTGCACAAGGCCTGATATTGCGTTCACAGTGAATTTGCTAGCAAGACATAGTTCAGCTCCAACCAGAAGACATTGGACTAGTGTAAAGACTTTACTCAGATACCTCCAAGGTACTCAAGATCTTGGGTTGTTTTTCCAGAAGAACCAAGACTTAGCCATGGTGGGATATACGGATGCTGGCTATCTGTCTGATCCCTACAAAGGCCAAATCTCGATCGGTTTTGTGTTTTCTACTTGGTACATTTGTTTTCGGCGGTCTTGTAAACAGACTCTGGTAGCAACTTCTACCAACCACTCAGAGATTATAGCCCTATATGAAGCCTCATGTGAATGTGTTTGGCTGCGATGTGTGATTAGCGATATCCAGAAGTTATGTAACCTTAACGCCGTCGATACCCCCACAATTATCTATGAAGATAATTCTGCTTGTGTTGCACAAATGCAATTAGGTTATGTAAAGAGCAACATCACAAAGCATATTGCTTCTAAATTATTCTATCCTCACGAACTCCAGAAGAGTGGTGAGATAAGAATCCTGCAAACTAAGTCATGTGAAAATCTCGCGAATTTATTCGCTAAGTCCTTGCCTAAATCCACATTTCAAAGATATGTTAATGGCATTGGAATAAGAAGACTTAGAGAGATGCTGAGTTCAGAGGAAGAAAACCCTTGAATTATAACCCTTATTGTGATCCTGAAGATCCTAATAAAACTCTGAAGGTAATAAGTTGTACTCTTTTTCCCTTTGTGAGTTTTCTTGAAGTTTTTTCACATAAAGGTTTTAATGAGGTAACTAGTGCAACATAGCATGCGACTGCGATGTACTCTTTTCTCCATCTCCTTTTTCCCACTGGGTTTTTGAGTGGAGTTTTTAACGAGACATATGCATTACGCGGTATTTGACCAAGGGGGAGTGTTATGAGATAAGGAAACCTAAACCAAATATGGTTAGGATTCTATCTCTTTATGATGTGGTCGAATCCGAACTCTCTCCTCACGCCACTATATATATCGGGTGCCTCCCTTTGTAAATGATGGAATCAATAAAGCGAGATAGATTTCCACCCTATATTCTATGTGTTCTTGATTCTTGATTCGCGTGTTCATGCATGCGTGTTGTTGATTCGAGTAGGTAAACGACGACGTTTTACAACAAAAACATATTTATGTACAAACTAGAGAACATATTTATTAGTTGATTGGCGACGGTTCCATGCAGTAATAGCTTCATGTCGTGCCCCGAATTTGCAAATCCGGACACACTGTGTAATCTGCACTAGTCCAGGATCGCGCTAGTGCACACAGACATTACAGGGTTAAAGTACCACATCATACACAGAGAAATAATATTTAAGTACATCAAACATGTAT
Source organism: Guadua angustifolia (assembly GCA_036346375.1). NCBI lineage: Eukaryota > Viridiplantae > Streptophyta > Magnoliopsida > Poales > Poaceae > Guadua > Guadua angustifolia. Next base: position 56,271,073 of record CM070510.1, read on the forward strand.
ATAATCGAGTTGTTCGACCTTATGGTCACCTTACAGCAGTTTGCCACTCAGGGCTTACATTATTCAGAGTAAATAGTAAATAGCAGCGGAAATAATCTTCGTGGTGATCCATCCATCTCCACAGACGCCCCGACGGAGGCTTGATCCTTAGTTCCCTGGTTCTTCAACATATTCCTCCTCATAAGCAGGCGTAGTTTCTTCTTCTGGTAAGTTTGTCCGCAAGGGTGAGTACACACCGTACTCAACAAGTTATGCACAATGCAGATCTATTTACTACATGCATGACTTATTACAAAGGAATGGCTTTACTGGTTAATTTGCTTTTGCATCAATATTTTAAACTACTACTTCTTTATTTAAATTGAAAGCATCAAAACCAGATAACCATTATATATCTCAAGTTGTATTTCACATCTTTCTAGACACACAGTCTCTAATCACATTTCTTTGGCACACATCCCCCACCCTATTTTATTTTCAAACACTACCCCTTGACTGTAATTCCCGAGCATTGTCCAAGATCTGTGGACTCGGCTATTCAACGCTTTTAAACACTCTGCAGAGGTTGTACACTTTACCCACAAGATGCAGTCGCACACCACAAAGGCGATTAACCGTAACAAAGCTTTTCAGAAACTTCTATCTTAGCCCAAGAACCTCTCCGTGTTGCCTTCGCTACCACTTCCCTCACACAGAGCCGAAGTGTAGGACCGACGAACACCGTTGGATAGGGTACCAAGCCGTAGCACAGGCATGCTCCCCCATACAGTTACCCTCGTGTAACTGCCACCCCGAGGTATCAAAGGTAAGACATCAGAATCCTACTAAACTAGGTCTTCCCATTCAGACATGTGGTTGTACGAAAGACTCAGTCAAAGGCTTGTAAGGTAAGGTCCTTAACCCGACCAAGGCAAGACATCCTTCTCTCAATTTGGCACACAGCCCTCACGTCACTCAACCCACCCTCATTTGCCACACAGCCCACTGCACGAAGCCTCGGTCCACTTGCCCCAGTCTAAATCAATTCCACCCCAAATTGTTAACAGTGCAACACATGCTCATATTCATCTTGCATGTAGAACCACACAGGTCTCTACATTCCAAGGTTAATACCAACATCATTCCACATTTCATGAAAAAGCATTCATTATTCTTTAGTCAGCGTTGATTTGTAATCCAAATAAAATGGTTCACGTATATGCATGGCTAAGCAACTATTCACGGTCTAGCCTCCCGTGTTGGCACAATATCATCAACCAACTAATATTCACCCAACTTAAGTTATCAAGGAATCATGGCATACAAATGATATCAAGGTGGCATATACAATTTGGTTGGATAGCTAATTCACCCAAAATAATTAAAGTCATTTTTAGTTGAATTAGCATGCATAGTTTAAAACAAAGTATATTTCAAAAATTAGGAGCAACATGGTCAAAGCATAACTTGTCTTCAAAAAGCTGCTGATCTTGCTCCGAAGTCAAGTCTTGTACTGGAAATTCCCCCTCGCAACCCTCCGGCAAATCAACGTCTATTTACAATCAACATAAACACAATAAATATATTTTACAGAGGGAAAATTCATCTATAAAAATTCCACAAAATTCACCATTAAATAGATCTTGATCTTACAAATTTTTAAAAATTGGAATCGCTCAAATCGGAGTTAAGACGCAAAAGTTATAAGCATTTGAAGTTTTAAAATAAATTAAAAAGGAATAAACCGAATTTCTCTGATTATTTTTATATGGAAAATACCGAAATTTATGACGTCAGCATTACTGTAGATGACGTCAGCATCGAAAGTTTTTCTACCGAATATATTTAATTACGAAATATGGATTTATGACGCCAAGATGACGCCATCGCCGACGTCAAGATCGACCCGCCAGTCGACAAGTGGGCCCCACCGATGACGCTACCACGACGCCGACGCATACGTGTCGATCATCCAAGCGTGACACGCGGCGACGAAGCATCACCCGAGAGGTTGATTTAATCTCAACCGTCGGATTAAAAATCGACGACCACGATTTGCGCGACGACTCGGTTTGGTTACTACAGAGTCGACACGTGGCAACATCTCAGCCACTGGATCAAAATCTAATGGTGAAGATCAACCCGAATAATCACTCAACCGATCCAGTCAAGCGTCAAGATTCGTGCGAAGAGATCAACGGTCAGGATCGCACCGACAGTTTGATCCGCTACTGCGGTACTGACACGCGGCTCAATCACGACCATCAGATCTAAATCTAACGGCGGCAATTATTTGGATGACGTCGACCACTGCGATGGCTGCGTCGCCTTGATTTCCGTGCACACGCGTCGTCTCGGGACTGGCCCGGCACACGGTGGAATCCAGTCCGTTCGATTCAAAATCAACGGCCTAGATCTAATCATTCGTACGTTAACAGTACTTGATCCAACGGCTCCAGATAATTAAGCTACGTGGCGAAATAGAAACCCTACGATCCCGATCCAACGACTGACAATTGAAGATGAGGTTTACTATTCCACGGCTATGTGGCTAGATCTAAGCCGCACTCTAAGATCCTACGGCTAACATGCACTCGGTTTCTAAGCACACGTGGGCGATCCCAGCTACGGGCACGTGGCGCTATCCTAGCCATTGATATCTAGATCTACGGCTACGAGTTAACGATGAGACTTACCAGTGAAAGAAGACGTGGCGCAATCACGGGCGTTCGGCGACGATCGGACAGCGGTCAAAGCTCCTGGTCCCGACGATGGCGCGGCGAGTTGAGACGGCCGGAGAGGAAGAAGACGACCCACGGAACGGCGTTCCAGTGACGCTCCGGCGAGATGAAGTAACTCTCCAGGTGCGGCTCGACGCAAGAAGTACTCCGGTGGTCTCAGTGACGGCGGAGAATGACCGGCGACGGCACAAAACGTGGCGGAGTGGCTTTGAACTACGGCGAGCACGTACGGCCAAACGGCGGCGAGTTACGGCGAGTGCAATAGGGAGAAATGAGCGCAAAGCAAAGGAGAATCCGGCGAGGCAATCCTCCGCTTTATAGCCTCGGCGAAGCGTTTAAACGGCGAGTAATGCGTCGGTTTCTCACCGGAGAAGACGGCGGCGGCAGAACGCGGAAGATGAAACGAAGCGACGCGTGTCTCTATCCCGCAAGGCCCATGCGGCGATCCAATGGTGCAGGCAACGAACCGACACGAGCGAATCTCAGCCGTCCGATGCGAATCCAACGGCTTTAGGGTTTCACATGGCAAGACAAAGAATTGCTCGGCACATCGTTCATTCATCGATTTTCAATTGTTTTTCAATAAAAATAATTCCAGAAATTCATTTGATTTATTTGAGGCATTAAAAATATTTGAAAAATTCTAGAAAAATTCCAGAAAATATTTTAAGATATTTTGAACTCAAATAAAATATTTTCATTTATATTTCATTAAAACTTTTCGTTATTAAATTAATTTCCAGAGAAAACTAATTTCCAAAAATTCAATTAAATTCAAATAAATTCCAGAAATTCACAACAATTCAGAATAAATTATAACATTCAAAAATAGCTAAATTTGAGGATGTTACAAACCTCCCCCCCTTAACAGAATCTTGACCTCGAGATTCAGGGCTGGCTAGAAAATAACTTAGGAAATTCCTTCTTCAAATCTTCTTCGCGCTCCCAAGTTGCCTCGCTTTCTGAATGATTGCTCCACTGAACTCTGCAAAAACGAGTTGACTTGTTTCTGGTCTCTCGATCCATGGTACCCAAAATCTTCACCGGATATTCCTTATAAGTTAAATCTTCTTGTAATTCTATGGCTTCTATTGGTGCTTGTTCTTCTGGTACTCGTAAGCACTTCTTTAATTGAGATACATGGAATACGTCATGTACCCCTGTTAGAGATTGTGGCAACTCTAGCTGGTATGCAACTTCTCCTTTGCGACTCAAGATCTTGAATGGACCCACATACCTCGGAGCAAGCTTTCCTTTAGCATGAAACCTTTTAACTCCCTTTAATGGTGTAACCTTGAGATAAACATAGTCTTCTGGTTCAAAACTCAAATCACGGCGCCGGTTATCTGCATAACTCTTCTGCCTGGATTGTGCAGTTTTCAACCTTTCTCGAATTAATGCAATCTTCTCTTCTGCATCTAAAAGTACATCTGGTCCGAAGACATGGCGTTCTCCCGTCTCATTCCAGTTTAATGGTGTTCGACATGAACGACCATCTAAAGCTTCAAAAGGCGACATTTTCAAACTGGCTTGATAGCTGTTATTATAACTGAACTCGGCGTATGGTAAGCATTTGTCCCACGATGTGGTATATGACAAAGCACAGGCTCTTAGCATATCTTCAAGAATCTGGTTTACCCTTTCGGTCTGACCATCATGCTCGTGGGTAATATGTCAGATGAAATTCAAAGTAGTACCCATAGTCAGTATGCGACTTATCCCAAAATCTCGAGGTAAATTGAGTACCTCTGTCCGATACTATCTTCTTGGGTACACCATGTAAACAAACAATTCTGGCTATATACAATTCCGCTAACTTATCTCCAGAGTAAGTTGTCTTCACGGGTATGAAATGTGCAACTTTTGTTAACCGATCCACTATGACCCATATGGAATCGTATCCACCTTGAGTCCTGGGCAAACCGGTGATGAAATCCATTCCGATCTCCTTCTATTTCCATTCAGGTATCTTTAGTGGTTGTAGCAATCCGGCTGGTCTCTGATGCATTGCTTTAACTCGCTGGCATACGTCACACAATGCTACATGCTCGGCTACTTCTTTCTTCATGTTCAGCCACCAGAATCTTTCTTTAAGATCCTGATACATCTTAGCACTACCGGGTGAATTGAATACTTGGAATCATGCGCTTCTTCCAAAATCAGCTGTTTCAACTCCGGTTTATGGGGTACACATATTCTGTTCTTTATCCACAAGATACCCAGCTCATCTACTCTGAAATCCTTGGCTAGATCTTCGTCCATTTTGGATTTAATTCTCTGAATCTTTTCGTTATCCTTTTGACCTTCCCTAATCTGCTCTTCAAGGGTCGGCTTTACTTCCAAAGTAGCTAGAAATCCTTCCGGTACAACTTCCAACCTTAGCTTCCGAAGCTCTTTACATAGCTCAGTTTGCTCTTCTGCTATAGTTGAATTCAGACTATAGCTTTTTCGACTCAAGGCATCTGCCACTACATTTGCTTTTCCTGGATGGTAATGGATTCCGACATTGTAATCCTTGATTAATTCTAACCATCTTCTCTGCCTCATGTTAAGATCCGATTGAGTGAATATATACTTTAGACTTTTGTGGTCGGTGTATATTTCACATCGGTTTCCCATAAGGTAATGACGCCATATTTTAAGAGCGCGCACTACAGCGGCTAACTCTAAATCATGAGTCGGGTAATTCTGCTCATGTAACCTTAATTGCCTTGACGCATACGCCACCACTTTACCATTCTGCATCAGGACACATCCTAGACCCTGACGCGAAGCATCACAGTATATATCAAAGTTATCCTTGGTATTCGGCAACACCAAAACAGGTGCTGAAGTCAAATGCTTCTTTAGCTCTTGGAAACTCTTTTCGCACTCGGGCGACCAGGCAAACTTTTTCTCCTTCTTAAGCAATTGCGTGAGAGGTCTCGCAATTGAAGAAAATCCTTCAATGAATCGGCGATAATATCCCGCCATACCAAGAAAACTTCTGATCTGAGTAACTGACTTCGGTTGCTCCCAATGCAACACTGCCTCTACTTTCTTCGGATCAACAGCTACTCCTTCCGCAGTCATCACATGACCTAAGAACTCAACCTTCTTTTTCCAGAAATCGCACTTACTAAATTTTACATATAGCTGATTTTCCCTTAACTTTTCCAAAACCCTTCTTAAATGTCCTGCATGCTCTTCTTCCGACTTGGAGTAAACTAATATATCATCAATGAATACGACGACAAATTTATCCAAATATTCCATGAACACTTTGTTCATCATATTCATGAAATAGGCAGGAGCATTAGTCAGTCCGAAGGACATGACCGTGAATTCATAATGTCCATATCTAGATGAAAAAGCCGTCTTTGGTATGTCCTCAGTCCGAATCTTTAGCTGATGGTATCCAGACCGAAGGTCTATCTTTGAGAAAGCTCCCGCTCCTCTTAACTGATTGAAGAGATCATCTATCCTGGGCAATGAATATTTGTTCTTTATCGTCACATCATTGAGTGCACGATAGTATACACATTCTGAAACTTCCATCTTTTTTCTTTACAAACAATACCGGAGCTCCCCACGGTGATGAGCTAGGTCTTATAAATCCCTTCTCCAATAATTCTTCAATTTGTTTCTTCATTTCTACCAATTCCTCGGTAGTCATCCTATAGGGTCTCTTAGCTATCGGGGCTGTTCCGGGTACTAGCTCAATTACAAACTCTATATCCCTGTCGGGTGGCATTCCGGGCAAATCTTCAGGAAACACATCCGGATACTCATTAACTACCAAGACATCTTTCATTTTAACAGCTTTCACATTGTTAATCATTAATTGACTATCTTGAACAGCAACTGCTTGGATTTCCACCTTCTTACCATCTGAGCTTTCAATGGTTACAACTCTACGTCCACAATCAAGCACTGCTTTGTGCTTGGATAACCAATCCATCCCCAGAATAACATCTATGGTCTGGGTATCCAGTATAATTAGGTTCGCTAGGAACTCTATTCCATTTATTATTAATTTTACCCCAGAACATCCTACTTTAGCTCGGAGTTCTGATCCAGGGGTTTGAACTATTAACGTATTCTTAAGTTTAACCACATCCAATTCATTTTGCACGACAAAAACATGAGAAATGAATGAATGAGAAGCTCCTGAGTCAAACAGAATAGTAGCTGGTACTGAGTTAACGAAGAATTTACCCAATACAACGTCTGTTGCATGCTGAACTTCATCGGCCGTGACGTGGTTGACTCTTCCTCTCACAACAGACTGGGGTGCAGCTCCAGCTTGGACAGGTGCTCGGCTTCCACCCTGAGCTGGTGTTCTCGCTGGCGTGTTGCCCAGATTAAAGCGAACAGGAGTGACTCCTCCTTTCTTGGGACAGACATTGGCGAAATGCCCCATCTCGTTGCAATTATAGCATCGTCTTCCGCCATTGGCAGATTTCCCGTAGCTGGGCTGATGATCCTTGCCGGTGTCTGCGGATTCTGACCAGTGGGTCGCTGTGCAGGCATTGGTGCTCTTGCACTGCTTCCTGGCTGAAATCGAGTGAACTGTTGAGGTACCACCCTCGGTCTCTGCTGACCCTGGCGTCCTCCTTGCTGTGCCAAGCGACGCTTACGGTTGTCATCCAGCTCTTTGCACTTATCTTCAAGAATGAGCGCCTTGTTAACAAGCTCTTGAAAATCCGGAAACGTGTGGGTGATCAGTCCTACTTGTAACCCGGAATTCAGTCCCTTCATGAATCGGGACTGCCTAGCTTTGTCAGTTGCAACGTCCTCCGGTGCATAACGAGCCAACTGTGTGAACTTGTTAAGATAATCGGCCACAGATTGGCCTCCCTGCTTCAATGATCGAAACTCCTCTTTCTTGAGTTCCATCATCCCCTCCGGCACATGATACTGGCGAAAGGCTATAGTAAACTCATCCCAGGTGATTTCCTGAGGATGCTCATGGGATGCATAGTAATTTTCCCACCACTCAGCGGCAGTCCCTTCTAACTGGTGGGAAGCATACAGTACTCTTTCATTGCCAACACATTGAGTTATGTGCAGCTTCCTTTCGATCGTGCGCAACCAATCGTCTGCTTCAATGGGATTAACATTCCCAGAGAAGGTTGGGGGTCTGGTTCTCATGAAATCTGACAGCCTTGAATGGTGCCCATGATGCACAGCTTGGTTGTTGTTGTTATTGACGGCAGCCTGATTCTGCATCTGTTGCATCATGGTCTGCATGAGTTGGGTTTGAGCAGCCAAGAATGCACCTGTGTTGTTCATATCCACAGTGGGGGTTGAGGGTTCTGCATTGCCTTGATTTCCTTCTGCTTTGTGATCCGCTTCCTCCGGCTCCACTAAGATCCACGAGTGTTCACCATCTGATGAACAATAAGTTTAAGGAAAAGAGGAAATAGAGTAGGCAAGTAACAAGAATCTTATCTTGGGAAGAAGATTTGTTCGACTCAAACATAAGCACACAATTTTATTTAATATCATAAGGATATGGCGCTCACAAGTGCCTCACAGGCATTGCGGCAAGATACCAACACGCACAACCATAGATATTGTTCACCATAAAAGAAACATAACAACTCATAGAGTTCAAACCAGCAACCGTTCTAAAGGACGAACTCAATAAACTGACTCGAAAATAACCTGACTCAATATTTGACTCGATGATAACGGAACTCAACACAGGAGTCGACTCGACAAAGATCAAAAGCCCTCTAGTCGTCAATCCACCCAGGCTGTGGTCCTCCCGGCGGATACTGCGGTGGGTGCGGCGGCATGGGGGCAAACTGGTCCTGGTGCCCCACTGCTGGAGGAACGAAAGAACCCACTGACTCTGCTGGCTCCGGGGCAGCCTGCTCGGGTGCTGGTGGCTCTGGCACTACCTGCACTGGTGCCTCCTGGACGGGTGCCTCCTGCTCCGGCGCCTCCTGCTCAGGCTCCTCGGAGTCGGGGTCGTGCAGCTCGAGTTCCGACTCTGGCTCAGGTCCCTCTAGCAGCTCCTCCAGCTCGCGAACCCTCAGCATGTAGATACCTAGGCCCTCAGCAGTGTCCTGCAACCGAGCCCTGACCTCTGCCACCTCCTCACGAGACCTCTGAAGCTCTCGGACAGTCTCGTCTATGAGCTCCTCCTGGGCGATGACGTACCTCGCCAAGTGGGTGACTGTAGCATCGTCCTCCTCCTCTGGGTCTCTATCAAACCGGTTGTCTCGATGGGGATGGAGACGGAAGACAGTGCCTACGAGCTCCTCGAAGAAAGTGCGTGCGATATGGCGCATCGCCAAGCGGGCAGTCTCCTGGATCCCGGCCTCAAAGGTGGACCTCCTGGCGGTGAAGTGAAACGGACGACTGGCTCTCCCCCTGTCTCTAGCAAAAACAGTGATCTTGACGTCCCAAGCGACGTCCAGCCCTGCTCGAACCACCGAGTTACCTCGGTAGATCGGCCTCACAAAACCCTCCAGAAACTGAAGCAGGTACCACAGCTCCGCAGCGTAGCCACCAGTGCGCTCGCCAAAGGTGTGAATCCTCCTCATCTGCTAAAACACACTTCGTTAGAACTAGATTTTAAAATCAGTAAATAACAGAAAATTGCAGCATAGGTGCGGATTAAGAAGAAAAGATTGGTCAAGATTTCATTCATAATCTTGTGCACTTTTAATCTTTAGAAATTAGCTTTATCTTAATCGGCCAGTCTACTTAAGGTCAAGTCCTACAGTCGGTATGCTCTGATACCACCTCTGTCGTGCCCCGAATTTGCAAATTCGGACACACTGTGTAATCTGCACTAGTCCAGGATCGCGCTAGAGCACACAGACATTACAGGGTTAAAGTACCACATCATACACAGCGAAATAATATTTAAGTACATCAAACATGTATATAATCGAGTTGTTCGACCTTATGGTCACCTTACAGCAGTTTGCCACTCAGGGCTTACATTATTCAGAGTAAACAGTAAATAGCAGCGGAAATAATCTTCGTGGTGATCCATCCATCTCCACAGACGCCCCGACAGAGGCTTGATCCTTAGTTCCCTGGTTCTTCAACATATTCCTCCTCATAAGCAGGCGTAGTTTCTTCTTCTGGTAAGTTTGTCCGCACAGGTGAGTACACACCGTACTCAACAAGTTATGCACAATGCAGATCTATTTACTACATGCATGACTTATTACAAAGGAATGGCTTTACTGGTTAATTTGCTTTTGCATCAATATTTTAAACTTCTACTTCTTTATTTAAATTGAAAGCATCAAAACCAGATAACCATTATATATCTCAAGTTGTATTTCACATCTTTTTAGACACACAGTCTCTAATCACATTTCTTTGGCACACAGCCCCCACCCCATTTTATTTTCAAACACTACCCTTGATTTGTAATTCCGAGCATTGTCCAAGATCTGTGGACTCGGCTATTCAACAGCTTTTAAACACTCTGCAGAGGTTGTACACTTTACCCACAAGATGCAACAGACACCACAAAGGCGATTAACTGTAATGAGCTTTCGAAACTTCTATCTTAGCCAAGAACCTCTCCGTGTTGCCTTCGCTACCATTTCCCTCACACAGAGCCGAAGTGTAGACCGACGAACACCGTTGGATAGGGTACCAAGCAGAGTAGCACAGCACGCCCCCGTCTGATTACCCTGTAATCGCCACCCCGAGGTATCAAAGGTAAGACATCAGAATCCTACTAAACTAGGTCTTCCCATTCAGACATGTGGTTGTACGAAAGACTTAGGTCAAAGGCTTGCAAGGTAAGGTCCTTAACTGACCAAGGCAAGACATCCTTCTCTCAATTTGGCACACAGCCCTCACGTCACTCAACCCACCCTCATTTTCCACACAGGCCCACCTGGCACGAAGCCTCGGTCCACTTGCCCGAGTCTAAATCAATTCCACCCGAAATTGTTAACAGTGCAACATATGCTCATATTCATCTTGCATGTAGAACCACATGTAGGATCGGAATATACTAATGTAGCAATCAGAGGGGGGTGAATGATTGCGTGGAAGCTAAAATCAAATTTTTGAACTTTTCAAACACCCTAATTGAAACTCAAATTGCTTGGAAATCAGTTTATGCAGTTGGGAAACCAATAGACCAGTCTGAGCGACCGGTAGATCACTTGGGCGACTAGTTTGGGCACTTGGGCGACCAGTAGAACACTTGGACGACCAGTTTGGCACTTGAGCGACCAGAAAAGCACTTGGGCGACCAGTAGAGCAGTCTGGGCGACCAGTAGTCCACTTGGGCGACCAGTAGACCAGTCTGGACGACCACGTGAGCAGTTGGGCGACCACAAGGACAATCTGGGTGAGCACGTGAGCAGTTGGGCGACCACAAGGACAATATGGGCAAGCACGTGAGCAGTTGGGCGAGTAGACCGATACACGTTCACTAAAATAGAAATTCCTGAAGATCTAGTCATTGGATTGACGTGAAATTTTAACTGTAGAAACTAGACTCAATTCCGCAGCTAACACAAAAAGAATTAGATCAATCGGATCTACGGATCTAAAGTTATATACTTCGCAAGATAACTGAATCTGGGTGACCACGCGAGCAGTCGGGCGAGCAGGACATCAATCTAGGCGACCACGAATTACCAAAGATCTAACTGTTGGATTGATATGAAATTTTCACTATAAAAACTAGATTCGATTATGAATCAAAACCAACAAGAATCAATCCGATCGGATCTACGGATCAAGAGATATTACCTTCGCAATTCAACTGATGCAACAAATGACGGAAATTGAAAATCAAAGCAGCTACGACGAACCGATCTCTGTGATGTTCCCTTGTGCAACGGACCAAGCTTCTCACGGACCAATTTCCAGAGAGAATGAATCAACTACGACTTCAGTCCTAGTTGCCACAAATCAGAAGGAATCCTCCTGCACGCATGCACGATCAAGACCTTAACCCTAGAACTAGAAAAACATCTCTGACAATGCACAGCCGCCAGACATGAAGAAACTTTCTGGAAGATTGATCTTTATTTCGTTGTCTAAAGCACTCCAATACAAGAGTACAAACCCTAATACCTGAACGCTCAAGAATAAACAGGGGACACCTCCCCCTATTTATACAGAGCAACCACAAAGAGATTGAATACAACTCCACTTCCAACATGGAAAAAGTCTGTATACATCTCAACTTGGCCCAACGTGGCCAAAAACAACTCTTGCACGTATGTGCAGCCCACCTGCTGTAATTACGTGACTAACCAGCCTCCATGTGCATGTTCTCTAGCCCGAACGTCCCGCATGACATCCTTGACCACCAAGACCTCGATTCCTCCCTGAACCTAGTCTCGAGCCTCAGTTCCTCCATGAACCTAGTTCCGGTCCCATCATCGACTACGTTCGCCCTCGAGCAACACCTGCACATGAATAAACACAAAAACCGTGCACGAGCACAAGTCCACGACTTGACTCAAGGTCAATCCATGAAACCACTCACACGAGTGCATTGCATCAAGCAGATGTAATTCAAATAACGTATGCTATAACCAAAAACACTTTGCAATGCCAATTTCTTTCCTAAACCAATTTTTCATCACATGATTTCACAATCTCCCCCTTGATGAAAACATTGGCAACACCGTTTAGAACAGAACATCGGCATTCTCTTCACAAGAAAAGATTTTAAGAAATTTCATTTTAAAACAGAAAGCAAAGTGATCAAAAAACAAAGTGAAAAATCTCCCCCTAAAAGGAAGCGAATGTGCACAAAATTTTCTCCCCCTGAATGTAAGCTTTCTTCTCCCCCTTTTGACAATGATTTCAGCAAGGAAAAACAAATGAGTGCCAAGACAAGAACCAATGAGCTTAATTGATCATATAACCTTATAGATCACATAATAAGCATAATACATGAACTTAATATTATTTAACAAGTTAGGAAGTGACATGCATCTCAACCTCAATTTAATCAACTATAGCCAAGTACGAAGCACAATCTTGGCAGAAAAACTAGGCCCAAAAATGAAGCAACTAACAACTCGGGGCAAGCAAGTAGTTTCAACTTCAACCTAGTAGACTAATTTAATCTTGATAACAAGAATCGCATGTGGCATGCTTGAAGCATACTTCTTTTATTTTCAATGAATGGCATGCTTGCAAGATACATCTTATCTTTTAGGGAATGGCATGCTTGTAGCATACATCTTATCTTTTAAGGAATGACATGCTTGAAGCATACATCTTGAAGCTTTTGCATATTTTGATAATTTTGACAAGCTTCTTGCAGATTTGAGCCCCTTTTTTTTATTCCCTTTTCTTCCATTGTAAACATGCAAAGAGATTAAATGGTCTATGAAAGAGTAAAGCTGAAAAACACACATGCTTCATAGCCCAACTTTGTCAAGAGGATTCAATATCAGGCCTATAACAGCAAGATATCACAGAGCATGCGCTATAGACAATTAAACTAAGGAATTCCACAATGTCACTTTTAGTTCAAGTAGGACAATTTAGATTATCATATATAAGCTTAATTACATAATATATAAAGAAATATGATAAAGTAAGCTCATTAAGTAACAGACTTGACATAAAACTCCCCCTCAAAACAAGCTCATGGGGTGCACAACGCCCAACTCTCCCCTCAAAAAGGCAAATCGAGAAGCATCAAGTGGTTTTGTGAAAATATCAGCAATTTGCAACTCAGAATCAACAAAATGCAACACAACATCTCCCTTTTCCACATGATCTCGAAGAAAATGATAACGAATATCAATATGCTTTGTTCGAGAATGTTGCACTGGATTTTTAGCAATATGTGTTCATTTCAATCTTTGTATGACCTTCTTCAAAAAAAGGGGGAGAATGCTAAATTAAAAGGGGGAAATATTTTCAAGATATTTTCTAAGTTGGTTTTCCCATTTTTGGTGTTTAATGCCAAAAGGGGAAGAATATTTGACTAATTCCCTCTTTGTTATTTGGAATTCCCGCTTGCATTATTTGGATGTTCATACCAAAAGGGGGAGTATGCTCAATGTAAAGTAATTGATAATAAATGATATTACAAGTGGCTTAGAGCATTGTTTTCATCCAAATAAAGTTATAATAGAGTGAATTAGTGGGTTTGTCATCAATCACCAAAAAGGGGGAGATTGTAAGTTCAAGAGCCTTTGGTTTTGGTGATTGATGTTAATTAATGTTTAATCTATGTTTAATGACAAACCTAATCTTTATGAGACTAACATGTTTTATTGAGCATATATATTTAGCGTCTCATATTTGGATGAAAAATGGAAAACCCAAGGTATGTACGTATTCCTTCTAGTATTTAATTGCATACTTTGGATTCGAAAGTTAAAGTATAAATGTCCCCATTATATTAACCACAAACGTGCATCATGTTTCTCAATATGATATGGATGCACATACTTAGGGGGAGTTTATGATTTAACTCGAAAGTTTCAATGTATTGATCCATTCCTTATTGACACATATAAAGATCAAGACATAGAAACTAAATCCTTGAGTATATATTTGAATTGCCTAGTTTTAGTATACTCATGGTAATATAGGATATACTCCAATGAATCAAAATTGAATATGTGCATATTACCTCCAAGTCAATTATATTTATGCACATATACATGTGGAGTTTATTCTATAGAGTAATGATCATTTTCATATAGCCTACACATTATGGATCATTATTTTTCATCAACATGAGTATATGAAAACTTGTGTAGTTAATATATACTCATATCAATTTAAATTGAGTTCATTTGTTTTGTTAATCATTAAAGAACATTTCATCATGTGTTGATGGTGTTCCTTGATTAATTAAGGACAAATGAATAGTTCTTAAGTATAATGAAGCATGTGTTGCATTATTGTACTTAAGACACATTTAATCATTCAAATTGATTTAGGTTGTGCTCAATTGATCTAAAGGCATCCATTATGTGTTAATGGAGTGTAAGAGATAATTGAGACAACCATGCATCTTGGACTAACTATTTGTATGAGTTGTGATTGAGTTAGGTCCAAAGATGAATGAGATGATGAGAACGGGACAAAGACGGCATCATGAGGTGATGGGCGTCAAGAGTGGATCCCGGTTAAAAGAGGAGTCGAGTGATGATCCTGGGAGCATATGAAGTGAAGATCATAAAGACCCCAAATGGGATTGCTTGCGTGCGGCGGCAAAGGTATAACTAGATAGGCTAAGGACTTTGTAGTCTTTGAGTCTAGTTTTATCGCCGTACTATTAAGAGGGGTTGTATCCTAGCTTGAGCTTCATCATGTGTTGATGATCTCAATCCCGCGTTCACTCGAGCTCAAACCATTTGGATTTGGTTTTTTGTATAAGAGTTAACCATTTGGCATGTGTTGCGAATGGGTTAAGCTTATGCTTGGTTGTTGATTGCTTTATGCTCGGATTTGCATGTGTTGCAAAGAAGAAGAGCATATTCATTTGGTTTTCGCATAGAGCTTTAATTTGCATGTGTTGCAAATAGGATAAGCAATATGCGTTGACTCTTACGTGAAGTTCACTTTTGCATGTGTTGCAAATGTTGAAGCTTCATGTTTTATTTACAAAACAAATCCTTCCAAAACTTGTGGTTGCTTGGAGCTAAGTTTTGCATGAGTTGCAAAAGGAGAGAGCTCAAGCACGATTTGGTGTTTTTGTGTTTGTATGGAGCTAGAGGCTTGCATGTGTTGCAAATAGAGAGCTCATGCATTTGAGTGAGTTTTGGTTTTGCTTGGAGCTAGGTTTTTGCATGTGTTGCAAAACGAGGATGCTCGAGAAAGTTGGATTTGGAGTTTTCGTGTGGTTCTTTGAAGTATGTGAATAGAATTTGCAAATATGTTTTGCAAATTGTTTTGATCATGAGTTGATCATCACTTGATTCAAGTTTTAATCTTGTTGACCTCTTTCTAGCTTGTAGTCATGCCCTTCATCAAGTCTGTGAGAGGGATTTGGAAAATCGCTTTTAAACTTGAAAGACTACATTAGAGTTTTGTTTTGGTGATGTTTAAAAATATCTATAGTTGCTTAAATCTTAAAAATGGGTGGAGATTATAGCCCTCGTGATAAGCTTCAGCATAGAATCAAAGATCACCTAAATCGGAGTTCGGAGTAAAAGTTACGGCCGTTTTAGTCTTTGTGGCGTGATCCGACCGCCCTAAGGTTGGTCCGATTGCCCCCATCCGGTGTGACGGACCTCAGTGTGTGAAATTTCAGAACATGTATTTTCTTGCTCATTTGAGGCGGTGCGACCGAGGACCTCCGATCACACCGGATGAGCGGTCGGACCGGATTTTTGCGGTCACACCGCCATGTATCTGGTCGATTTTTCGATCACTGTTGCCTGTGAGGGCCGGTCGGACCGGCCTGAGTCCGGTCGGACCGGGCTTGTCGAGTTTTTTCCTGTTTTGCCCCCAAACGGCTAGTTTTCCTTTATGGGCTATAAAAGGGGACCTTGGGGGCAGTGGCAAGGTGCTTGTGTTCTTGTGAGTTTTATGGGAGGTGGTTGCATGTGTTGCACTCCTCAATTTGATTCTTGAGCTTAAGAGTGAGACTAATTGCATGTGTTGCAATTAGGGAGTGGTTTGAGAGCCTCTTGTGCATGTGTTGCACTTGAGGGAGGCCTTGGTGCATGTGTTGCACAAGGTGATCACCGGGAGCGCATTCGTTGTGCTCGGTGAAATTCAAGCGGAGGAGCGGCTTATTACTCTTGGAGGTTACTGACTCCTAGACGGCGTAGGCGTCGTGCGCGGGAGCTCTCAAGGTGTGAGAAGCCCCGGCGGAGTTTGTGAAGGTTCGGGTTGAGCCTACGCGCAAGCGTGAAAAACCACGACTAGTGGAAAGAGGCGGGTGCTCGAGCGGGAGCCGGTCCGAGTGATCGGGCTTGCCTCAACGTGGACTAGGGGAGACCGACAAGTCTCCGAACACCACGGAAAAATATCGTTTGTCTCTTGTCTCTTTATATTCTAGCATTTCCATTATTGTCATATTATTGATTGCTAGACCATACTAGAATTGCTTAGTGGTAATTGTTTGTTCAATATAGCAATTCTTGTTTAGAGACATAATTTAGTTAGTGCACTAGTGAGCCTAGTTGATTTAGGCTTTAATTGTCAAAACCGATTTATCGCTTCCGCATATATAAATTGATTAGGTTTTGACATAGGGGTTGATTAGAGCGAATTGAATTAGTGAGCGATCGATTATTATAAACGCCTATTCACCCCCCCTCTAGGCGCATCCTCGACCCTACACACTTTCATCTTCATCTTCATCATCACTTTCTTCCAAAAAGATACTTTCAGAATTGCAAGTAACTTGTCCCTGAAAATTCGGGTCTAGTACCAGGACTAGCCTCATCAAAAGTGACTTCACAAGTCTCAACAATTTTGTTAGTTTCTAAATTCAGCACACGGTAACCACGAGTATGAAGAGCATAACCAAGAAACAATCCATCTGAGCATCTAGATTCAAACTTATCAAGATTTCCATGTTTGAGAATGAAACATTTGCAACCAAAACACGATATGGGAGATGCTAGAGTACGCCCAAACCGAAGTTCATAAGAAGTTCTATGAAGCTTTGCTCTCAAAAATACTCTATTTGAAATGTAGCAAGCAGTAGAAATAGCTTCAGCCCAAAACTTCCTAGGAGTAGAATATTCATCAAGCATTGTCCTAGCCATCTCAACTAGTGTTCGATTTTTCCTCTCAACAACACCATTTTGTTGAGGAACTCGAGTAGAAGAAAATTAATGCTCAATTCCATGTTCAGAATAGAAAGAAGCAAAAAGAGTGTTCTTGAATTCTCCTCCATTATCACTCCTAATTACTTTAAGTGCTTCAGGCAATTCCTTGAGCAACCTTAATGCAAACTCTTGAAACAATTCAAAAGCTTCATCTTTTGTAGTCATGAAATATACCCAAGAGTACCTAGAGTAATCATCTACAATCACAAGAACATACCACTTACCTCCTGCAGATTTTACTCTTGGTGGTCCCACAGTATCCATGTGTAAAAGCTGACCTAGAGCATTAGTCATAACAGCAGTGATAGGAAAATGTTTGGATGCAGTCATTTTTCCATGTTGACAGGGAGAGCAAGTCAAATTACTTGTTTTGTCATATTTTAATTCAGGCAAACCTCTGAGCAAATTTGATTTACTAATGCGAGAAAGGTGATCAAAACTAATATGACCAAGTCTACGATGCCAAAAAGTTAGATATTTTGAAACATGAGATACAAGACATGTCATTTCAGATGATGGACACGAAAAATCACCTTTAAACAAGCGACCAATGCGAGTGATGTTGCATACTAGATTTTCAGAAACATCTAATATTCGACAAGAATTTTTCTGAAATCTTACCTCAAGGTCTTCATCAAGCAACTGAGAAACTGAGAGCAAATTATATTTGAGCTTGCTTACCAAAGCTACATCCTTGAGAATGAAGTTTTCATTTACTCGCACAATTCCTCTTCCAAGAATTCTTCCCTTTGAATTGTCGCCAAAAGTGATGACCTCATCACCAGAACTTTGTGTGAGGGAGGAGAACCATTTTGAATCACCAGTCATATGTCTTGAACATCCGTAATCTATGAACCATATGTTCTCCTTCCTCTCTTTCCTGACCTTTCATAAAAGACAATGTCGATGTCTCAAGATGGGGTTAGATAAAAGACATTTAGGAATCCAAAGATCGAGACACACGACAAGTAGGCACAAAGACGAGTATACTTGTATACAAAATCAGTTTTGCTCTTTCTCGTGTTTCTTGCAACAAAAGGTGTTCGCATCACCTTAGGCACATAATGAGGAGTAAAGCGTGCCTGTCTGAAATTAGACCTAGCCTTAGCTTTTTCTTGCTTCTGTTGTTTGGCTAGCCTAAAGCAAAAATCTACTAGATGTCCATCTCTACCACAATGAGTGCAAGTGTACTTAACAGAATGTTTAACTTTAGAAGTAGAAGCAACATTTGCATTCATCACAGTAGAAGATAAAATTCCAGCAGATTTAAAGACAGTTTTCTTAGGCTCATTTGCAATTTCAAACTTTCCACTTTCAAGAACTTTGACAACAGTGGGAACATGTGTTTTATGATGAGCATAAGAATCAAAACCTAAACCTTTGTTATGAGTGCTGACTTTTGATTGATCCAAAATCATGTTTAGGTTTTTCTTTCCTTTAGTGAAACGTTCTAATGATTTTTCCAAGTAATCAACCTTTCTAGACAGAGTTAAACAATTGTTACAGGGAACGTCCACTATTCCTTTCTGTTTTCGACAATTTGAGCAGGAAAGAACTTCATGAGTGAGCAAGGCATCTGTCATTTGAGAAACTCTAGCATTTGCATCATGCAACTTCAATTCCAGTATAGAGCATTTTGAAAAGGAAGTTGAATCATGTAGATCAATGGTTGAACAGCTAGCATTTTTCATTTGTTTCTCATTTTCCCTATCTTGCTTTAACAGAGAAACATGTTCTTTCCTAAGTGAAACAAGCTCATTATGAATTAAGTCACATGACTTACAGGCATCATCATCAGGAATCAAAGATCTAAGCCTTGCAATTTCAGAATTGGAACTATCAATTTCTAGATCTTTTTCTTTAAAAGCCTTCTTAGATTTTTTAAGTTTAGAAGCTAATTTAACCATAGCATACTCAAGTTCATCATAAGAAGGACCTACCTCATCAAAATCAGAATCACTGTCACTATCCCTTTTAGCCATAAAGCACATGCCAGTGAAGTCATCATCAGTATCTCCCTTCTTGTCCCGTGGCTCACTGTCACTCTCAAAGTCCACATCACTAAGATCACACTCCTCCAAGACAGCTAAGACTTTCTTAGCGACTTTTCAAAAATTGGAATGCCTAGGAGTAGTACGTCTTGAGCTGCGTTGTGCTGGTTCCCTTTCTTCCTTCTTTTTCAACTTGGGACAATTTGCTTTGATATGCCCGGGAAGACCACACTCAAAGCAGTTGAAAGACCCTGAAGTAGTACCTCCACGCCTCCTCATCCTCACATTGTTGAGTGCTTTAACAGCGCGTGAAGAAATGAGCACAAGATCTTCTTCAGGGAGCATCTCAAACTGTTCATCTGAAAAAGAAGCTAATGCAGACAAGGAGACAGAAGATGGTAATCCAGAAGACGTGCTGGGGTTAGCAACAAGTGCATGTGTAGAGGTTTTATCAGCTCTAGGTGATAAAGAATCCATCTCATAAGTTTTCAACCTAGAATACAGATCATCCATGGTCAACGTGTCCAAATCAACAGTTTGATTGATTGCAGTAACAACCATGCGCCATTCAGGAGTCAGAGATCTCAAAATCTTACTAGCATTCTCCTCTACTGGATTGTTAACTCCAACACCACGCAAATTGCACAAGATTTTCTCAAATCGAGAGTAAAGATCATCAATTGATTCACCGGTCTCATTACAAAATCGAAAAGTCCTTTTGGTAAATATTTTTGCGCACTTTCTTAATCTTAGTTGAACCTTCATGATAGTCACATAACGTCTTCCAAACTGAATGTGCAGAACGTAAATGAGAAACTCGATCAAATTCTTTTTCAGAGATTCCTTGAAAAATCAAGTTTTTAGCTTTAGCATTTAAATCAACGTCTGCTTTATTATCATTAGTGACTATATCAGGAACATCATATGCAGTAGAAACTTTGCGCCAAACATCATTACCTTGAGCTTCAAAATAGGATTGCATGCGACTTTTTCAATAAGGAAAATTTGAATCATTAAGCATAGGAGGACGATTAACATACTTATCTGACGCCATACCTTAACCTCGCTCTGATACCACTTGTAGGATCGGAATATACTAATGTAGCAATCAGAGGGGGGGTGAATGATTGCACGAAAGCTAAAATCAAATTTTCGAACTTTTCAAACACCCCAATTGAAACTCAAATTGCTTGGAAATCAGTTTATGCAGTTGGAAAACCAATAGACCAGTCTGAGCGACCGGTAGATCACTTGGGCGACCAGTTTGGGCACTTGGGCGACCAGTAGAACACTTGGACGACTAGTTTGGCACTTGAGCGACCAGAAAAGCACTTGGGCGACCAGTAGAGCAGTCTGGGCAACCAGTAGACCACTTGGGCGACCAGTAGACCAGTCTGGACGACCACGTGAGCAGTTGGGTGACCACAAGGACAATCTGGGCGAGCACGTGAGCAGTTGGGCGACCACAAGGACAATCTGGGCGAGCACGTGAGCAGTTGGGCGAGTAGACCGATATATGTCCACTAAAATAGAAATTACTGAAGATCTAGCCGTTGGATTAATGTAAAATTTTAACTGTAGAAACTAGACTCAATTCTGCAGCTAACACAAAAAGAATCTGGTCAATCGGATCTACGGATCTAAAGTTATATCCTTCGCAAGATGACTGAATCTGGGCGACCACGCGGGCAGTCGGGCGAGCAGGACATCAATCTGGACGACCACGAATTACCAAAGATCTAACCGTTGGATTGATATGAAATTTTAACTGTAAAAGCTAGATTTGATTACGAATCAAACTCAATAAGAATCAATCCGATCGGATCTACAGATCAAGAGATATTACCTTCGCAATTCAACTGATGCAACAAATGACGAAAATTGAAAATCAAAGCAGCTGCGACGAACCGATCTCTGTGATGTTCCCTTGTGCAACGGACCAAGCTTCTCACGGACCAATTTCCAGAGAGAATGAATCATCTACGACTTCAGTCCTAGTTGCCACAAATCAGAAGGAATCCTCCTGCACGCATGCACGATCAAGACCTTAACCCTAGAACCAGAAAAACATCTCTGACAATGCACAGCCGCCAGACATGAAGAAACTTTCTGAAAGATTGATCTTTATTTCATTGTCTAAAGTACTCCAACACAAGAGTACAAACCCTAATACCTGAACGCTCAAGAATAAACAGGGGACACCTCCCCCTATTTATACAGAGCAACCACAAAGAGATTGAATACAACTCCACTTCCAACATGGAAAGAGTCTGTATACATCTCAACTTTGCCCAACGTGGCCAAAAACAACTCTTGCACGTATGTGCAGCCCACCTGCTGTAATTACGTGACTAACCAGCCTCCATGTGCATGTTCTCTAGCCCGAACGTCCCGCATGACATCCTTGGCCACCAAGACCTCGATTCCTCCCTGAACCTAGTCTCGAGCCTCAGTTCCTCCATGAACCTAGTTCCGGTCCCGTCATCGACTACGTTCGCCCTCGAGCAACACCTGCACATGAATAAACACAAAAACCGTGCACGAGCACAAGTCCACGACTTGACTCAAGGTCAATCCATGCAACCACTCACACGAGTGCATTGCATCAAGCAGATGTATCTCAAATAACGTATGCTATAACCAAAAACACTTTGCAATGCCAATTTCTTTCCTAAACCAATTTTTCATCACATGATTTCACAATCTCCCCCTTGATGAAAACATTGGCAACACCGTTTAGAACAGAACATCGGCATTCTCTTCACAAGAAAAGATTTTAAGAAATTTCATTTTAAAACAGAAAGCAAAGTGATCAAAAAACAAAGTGAAAAATCTCCCCCTAAAAGGAAGCGAATGTGCACAAAATTTTCTCCCCCTGAATGTAAGCTTTCTTCTCCCCCTTTTGACAATGATTTCAGCAAGGAAAAACAAATGAGTGCCAAGACAAGAACCAATGAGCTTAATTGATCATATAACCTTATAGATCACATAATAAGCATAATACATGAACTTAATATTATTTAACAAGTTAGGAAGTGACATGCATCTCAACCTCAATTTAATCAACTATAGCCAAGTACGAAGCACAATCTTGGCAGAAAAACTAGGCCCAAAAATGAAGCAACTAACAACTCAGGGCAAGCAAGTAGTTTCAACTTCAACCTAGTAGACTAATTTAATCTTGATAACAGTAAACTGCATGTGGCATGCTTGAAGCATACTTCTTTTATTTTCAATGAATGGCATGCTTGCAGCATACATCTTATCTTTTAGGGAATGGCATGCTTGTAGCATACATCTTATCTTTTAAGGAATGACATGCTTGAAGCATACATCTTGAAGCTTTTGCATATTTTGATAATTTTGACAAGCTTCTTGCAGATTTGAGCCCCCTTTTTTTATTCCCTTTTCTTCCATTGTAAACATGCAAAGAGATTAAATGGTCTATGAAAGAGTAAAGCTGAAAAACACACATGCTTCATAGCCCAACTTTGTCAAGAGGATTCAATATCAGGCCTATAACAGCAAGATATCACAGAGCATGCGCTATAGACAATTAAACTAAGGAATTCCACAATGTCACTTTTAGTTCAAGTAGGACAATTTAGATTATCATATATAAGCTTAATTACATAATATATAAAGAAATATGATAAAGTAAGCTCATTAAGTAACAGACTTGACATAAAACTCCCCCTCAAAACAAGCTCATGGGGTGCACAACGCCCAACTCTCCCTCAAAAGGCAAATCGAGAAGCATCAAGTGGTTTTGTGAAAATATCAGCAATTTGCAACTCAGAATCAACAAAATGCAACACAACATCTCCCTTTTCCACATGATCTCGAAGAAAATGATAACGAATATCAATATGCTTTGTTCGAGAATGTTGCACTGGATTTTTAGCAATATGTGTTCATTTCAATCTTTGTATGACCTTCTTCAAAAAAAGGGGGAGAATGCTAAATTAAAAGGGGGAAATATTTTCAAGATATTTTCTAAGTTGGTTTTCCCATTTTTGGTGTTTAATGCCAAAAGGGGAAGAATATTTGACTAATTCCCTCTTTGTTATTTGGAATTCCCGCTTGCATTATTTGGATGTTCATACCAAAAGGGGGAGTATGCTCAATGTAAAGTAATTGATAATAAATGATATTACAAGTGGCTTAGAGCATTGTTTTCATCCAAATAAAGTTATAATAGAGTGAATTAGTGGGTTTGTCATCAATCACCAAAAAGGGGGAGATTGTAAGTTCAAGAGCCTTTGGTTTTGGTGATTGATGTTAATTAATGTTTAATCTATGTTTAATGACAAACCTAATCTTTATGAGACTAACATGTTTTATTGAGCATATATATTTAGCAGTCTCATATTTGGATGAAAAATGGAAAACCCAAGGTATGTACGCGTATTCCTTCTAGTATTTAATTGCATACTTTGGATTCGAGTTAAAGTATAAATGTCCCCATTATATTAACCACAAACGTGCATCATGTTTCTCAATATGATATGGATGCACATACTTAGGGGGAGTTTATGATTTAACTCGAAAGTTTCAATGTATTGATCCATTCCTTATTGACACATATAAAGATCAAGACATAGAAACTAAATCCTTGAGTATATATTTGAATTGCCTAGTTTTAGTATACTCATGGTAATATAGGATATACTCCAATGAATCAAAATTGAATATGTGCATATTACCTCCAAGTCAATTATATTTATGCACATATACATGTGGAGTTTATTCTATAGAGTAATGATCATTTTCATATAGCCTACACATTATGGATCATTATTTTTCATCAACATGAGTATATGAAAACTTGTGTAGTTAATATATACTCATATCAATTTAAATTGAGTTCATTTGTTTTGTTAATCATTAAAGAACATTTCATCATGTGTTGATGGTGTTCCTTGATTAATTAAGGACAAATGAATAGTTCTTAAGTATAATGAAGCATGTGTTGCATTATTGTACTTAAGACACATTTAATCATTCAAATTGATTTAGGTTGTGCTCAATTGATCTAAAGGCATCCATTATGTGTTAATGGAGTGTAAGAGATAATTGAGACAACCATGCATCTTGGACTAACTATTTGTATGAGTTGTGATTGAGTTAGGTCCAAAGATGAATGAGATGATGAGAACGGGACAAAGACGGCATCATGAGGTGATGGGCGTCAAGAGTGGATCCCGAAGTTAAAAGAGGAGTCGAGTGATGATCCCGGGGGAGCATATGAAGTGAAGATCATAAAGACCCCAAAGGGGATTGCTTGCGTGCGGCGGCAAAGGTATAACTAGATAGGCTAAGGACTTTGTAGTCTTTGAGTCTAGTTTTATCGCCGTACTATTAAGAGGGGTTGTATCCTAGCTTGAGCTTCATCATGTGTTGATGATCTCAATCCCGCGTTCACTCGAGCTCAAACCATTTGGATTTGGTTTTTTGTATAAGAGTTAACCATTTGGCATGTGTTGCGAATGGGTTAAGCTTATGCTTGGTTGTTGATTGCTTTATGCTCGGATTTGCATGTGTTGCAAAGAAGAAGAGCATATTCATTTGGTTTTCAGATAGAGCTTTAATTTGCATGTGTTGCAAATAGGATAAGCAATATCGTTGACTCTTACGTGAAGTTCACTTTTGCATGTGTTGCAAATGTTGAAGCTTCATGTTTTATTTACAAAACAAATCCTTCCAAAACTTGTGGTTGCTTGGAGCTAAGTTTTGCATGAGTTGCAAAAGGAGAGAGCTCAAGCACGATTTGGTGTTTTTGTGTTTGTATGGAGCTAGAGGCTTGCATGTGTTGCAAATAGAGAGCTCATGCATTTGAGTGAGTTTTGGTTTTGCTTGGAGCTAGGTTTTTGCATGTGTTGCAAAACGAGGATGCTCGAGAAAGTTGGATTTGGAGTTTTCGTGTGGTTCTTTGAAGTATGTGAATAGAATTTGCAAATATGTTTTGCAAATTGTTTTGATCATGAGTTGATCATCACTTGATTCAAGTTTTAATCTTGTTGACCTCTTTCTAGCTTGTAGTCATGCCCTTCATCAAGTCTGTGAGAGGGATTTCGGAAAATCAGTTTTTAAACTTGAAAGACTACATTAGAGTTTTGTTTTGGTGATGTTTAAAAATATCTATAGTTGCTTAAATCTTAAAAATGGGTGGAGATTATAGCCCTCGTGATAAGCTTCGCATAGAATCAAAGATCACCTAAATCGGAGTTCGGAGTAAAAAGTTACGGCCGTTTTAGTGCTGTGGTAATGGTGATCGACCGCCCTAAGGTTGGTCCGACCGCCCCGATCGGTGTGACCGGACCTCAGGCGGTGTGAAATTTCCAGAACATGTATTTTCTTGCTCATTTGAGGGCGGTGCGACCGGAGGACCTCCGATCACACCGGATGAGCGGTCGGACCGGGATTTTTGCGGTCACACCGGCCATGTAACGGTCGATTTTTCGACCGTTGCCCTGTGAGGGCCGGTCGGACCGGCCTGAGTCCGGTCGGACCGGGCTTGTCGAGTTTTTTCCTGTTTTGCCCCCAAACGGCTAGTTTTCCTTTATGGGCTATAAAAGGGGACCTTGGGGGCAGTGGCAAGGTGCTTGTGTTCTTGTGAGTTTTATGGGAGGTGGTTGCATGTGTTGCACTCCTCAATTTGATTCTTGAGCTTAAGAGTGAGACTAATTGCATGTGTTGCAATTAGGGAGTGGTTTGAGAGCCTCTTGTGCATGTGTTGCACTTGAGGGAGGCCTTGGTGCATGTGTTGCACAAGGTGATCACCGGGAGCGCATTCGTTGTGCTCGGTGAAATTCAAGCGGAGGAGCGGCTTATTACTCTTGGAGGTTACTGACTCCTAGACGGCGAGGGCGTCGTCTTGTGGAGCTCTTAAGGTGTGAGAAGCCCCATGAGTTTGTGAAGGTTCGGGTTGAGCCTACGCGCAAGCGTGAAAAACCACGACTAGTGGAAAGAGGCGGGTGCTCGAGCGGGAGCCGGTCCGAGTGATCGGGCTTGCCTCAACGTGGACTAGGGGAGACCGACAAGTCTCCGAACACCACGGAAAAATATCGTTTGTCTCTTGTCTCTTTATATTCTAGCATTTCCATTATTGTCATATTATTGATTGCTAGACCATACTAGAATTGCTTAGTGGTAATTGTTTGTTCAATATAGCAATTCTTGTTTAGAGACATAATTTAGTTAGTGCACTAGTGAGCCTAGTTGATTTAGGCTTTAATTGTCAAAACCGATTTATCGCTTCCGCATATATAAATTGATTAGGTTTTGACATAGGGGTTGATTAGAGCGAATTGAATTAGTGAGCGATCGATTATTATAAACGCCTATTCACCCCCTCTAGGCGCATCCTCGACCCTACACACTTTCATCTTCATCTTCATCATCACTTTCTTCCAAAAGATACTTTCGAATTGCAAGTATGAAGCACCTACATTAATCATTCTGCAGATCAGGCATGCGTCAATAACGCAGTGAGCGTTACGACCAGATGGCACTGGGAGACGAAGATTGGGCACCTATCAAGGAATAGAGACTCAAGGGTGACATACAGCGCAAAATATCGACGAGACTCGAGCAATTGGACGAACTAACTGGTAGTAGATCACGACAATTGGCACGTAGAGATTGGGACCACAGGACAATCGGGATGACGGTGAGACGAGATAGCCACATTGAACGTGCATAACAGGAGGAATGCTCAAGACAATTAAGATCTAGATTTATGTAGAAACAGATACGACACACGTAGAACAATATACATCAATTACGGATCAACACGATAACTTCGTCAAGACCGTGCACATAGGTTGAATCCTCGAAGTACATCCGACTGGACAATCACGCTGAGCACGACGACTTCAACCATTCAAACAAGAATCACCTAACTACTTGAAATCTGATAGAAATCTCACTATGACACAAGATATGACATAGAACTTCAATGACAAATAGTCTCGAATCCAACAAGAAACTTAAATCTAATCAAATCTTATTCACAATCAAAGGAATCAACCATCATGAGATTAATATCACTCACAAGGACACTATCTTGTACCACCGAGCACTCACGGATCGAACAACTCGACTTAGTGCTGAACTCAAGATCCATCCAACTGCTCGCGATCAAGACTAACAACTTGAAAAAATGCTCACTAGATGACTGACTATCAGAACCCATACATTACGCAACCGAAGACATGCATATTCCAACAGACTCTTCATCAGAACCAATCGAAGCAGTCAAGAATCCCAAACTACCGGCTCAACCATAAGCATTGCAACCCAATTTATCAAATCACAAAGTCAAACAATCTCCACAACATTCACCAGAGATTCCATCTTAAACGACGCAAGATCAACAAATGAATCACTCGAGATGCACATTACCAACTACTTCACTTCTTATCCTAGTGCTCAATGTTTCGAGCATACGCATTAACATCCCACTATACACCTAAGCCATGCAAACACAAACCATACGTCGAAGCTAGAAATCACATTAAAACTACTAACATTGAAACAGCAATCAAGATCATCTGAACTCGCAACAATTGATCATTGTTGGCACAATATCATCAACCAACTAAACCTATTTACAATTTACCCAACATAAACACAATAAATATATTTTACAGAGGCAAATTCATCTATAAAAATTCCACAAAATTCACTATTAAATAGATTACATATAAGATTATAGATCATTTAATAGCAATGACTGAACAAGTATGAAACATCTTAAACAATTAGACTAGTGCTGTCTGAACTAATTTATCTACAGCAAGCACTTCCTCACAGTAACAACAGTTAAGATCATGCTTTTCGACATGAATGTAACATCGTAGTACAATTCAATCTGAATGCCCTTTCATGACAATTAATTCAATGTATACAGTTCAATAGAATTTACAATTGTCATAATCTGATTGACATTTAAAGTTAAATGACATAATCTAGCTCAACTTGCAATAATTTAAATCAATTTGAGTTAAAAGTTCGATATCTATCATAAATGTAAGCAAGATTAGAATTCTTTGCAAGATAAGTTAACTTATGCTATAGACTTTTCATACTATAGTAGATAATATAGCCTTATGGATTGAAATATTGCATCATTAAGTTTAATAAGATTACTGACATAATCTCATAGATCATGTCAAGACTTTAGATATCATATTTAAGATGAATCTAATTGATATTGAATAAATATAACAAGATATCTTGAAATTAAGCCATATATTTGATTCGACAAAATCCTCCTTAAAACAAGTATGAGCATGTCTTTCAAAGATTAGATCAATTTTAGATATGATTCATCCCATTGATTTCAAAGATTGATCAATATAAGGAACATATCAAAGATCGTTTATCCAATGATTAATAATGATATATCATTACTAATAGTATCAATAACAATTGATATGCTTTATTAATAATATTGAATTTATAGTCAAAGTATGCTAATGTAGATCATTCAAATACAATTGATCATTATCATCAAAGAGTATGAAGTTTATAGTAATTCTAATTGGTAATCGATAACATCAGTATGTCATTTGAATATTCAAAGAATTGTAACTTGTTATAATTATCATTATAAATTGAGTCAACTATAGTTGATATGAAGCAACATGATATTGAATTGCAATAGCTTTGTTGATTATTCAATAATGATTAGCTTACTAATGAACTACATTTATTTGTATTAGAACTATTAATATATGCATATTGGATGAAATTGAAAAGCATATATGTGTCTCAATGTATTATTAAAAGATCTGTATGCATTTGATTAGATGAGTTAGTAGATGAATGATCTGATGTTGGATCAAGTACGTGATCATTCGTTATGTTAAATATGAAAGTGAGCATAGCAATCTTGAGTAGTTATGATTAATTATATTAGCTAGTCTTCATAATGTAGCAATTATACAAAGCTGACATTATGTGTTGATTATAAGTTCAAATGAGTTAATTTAGTTATATATGTTTGATTGTATACTCTGAATTAATATTGTTATGACCAAGTCACATTATATACATGTTTTATGAGCTTATTATTGATAGTGATATCATATATCGTACAATAGAATGAGTCAATTATTTGTTTTTCAAAACTTTCAACTTTGAGTTGTTCATAGATTTAGAATGATCAAATGTTAACGCATTTATTGCATAAGTAGTTGCATGTTAATGACTTGTTTTAAATCAAATTGATAGTTCGTGTAATGAATCTTAAGGATTTGGAATTAGCTCAGAGATATGTAGATTTCATCTATTGCAACTTGTGCTAATATCAAGAGTTATTGTGATGATTAGTTTTAGCATTGCATTTGCAGACTGATGAGCATGGTTATCATAAGAGGTTTATACTAGGAATAAATCTGACTAGATATGTTAAGTATTGTGATGAGTGATAATCATTGCATTATTTTGGAATTATGCCTGAAAGCCTTTCTACTTATCAAATGAGTTCAGATAAGCTTAGATGTAGTTTGATATCTATTATCCATATGCGAGTTATGTTGTTATTAAGTTATTCTCATATGTTCTTGATTTAGGTTCATGAAGATACTTGTCAATGAAGCTTGTGTTCTTTTGTAGTAACGACTAATCATTCGGATTTCAATTGCTTAGGAGTGTGCCTTCCTTGTTTGGATTTTGCCTAAGCAGTGGAGATATTAGAAACGTGATCTTGAGTGCAATGTTATGATTTTGACTCAGTTTAGCATGTGTTGCAATGACAACTTCCAATATGATGTTTGCAGATAGAGTAATGTATGTTGATAGGGATGTTTTCATAAGTCCAATGGGATTGTGTTAGCAGCTTTGAGATTTGTGATTGAGATTTATGGCTTCTTGTCTATGTTTGGAGCCGTTCATTGTAAGGAGGGTGACTGAGACTAGTTTGGTTATGTGTGTTCAGAGATCGTGAATGATTGATTGTCAAATTGTTCGATATAGAGTATGTATATTGTCAAAGTTTACATTGGATGCTGCTTGAAGCTTGTAGCATTATGCATTGGTAGGTGATTGAAATGTGTCACTTAGGATACTTGCAGTGTGTTCAAAACTAGTTAACTTATGTGCACATTATCTTTTAGATTAGTAATTATTGTTGAGATTAGAATAGTAGTGTTTGATCCTTCTGATGCTACATGATAAGACTGTCGAAGATTGGTAGTAAACGTACCTTCGTATGAACATGTGGTCTTGACAGTGATGAGTTCAAGTTTACGTATCAACGGAGTCCTCGATCGTCGATGAACTAGATTTTCATTTCGTGCACAGTTATCTGAAGATTGCCATAGCGAACTGATCGAGAGTCTAATGCTTGTATTTAGCATCTTTAGCAAAGTCTTAGTTGTCTTGAGTATAGGCTTATACGATTGCTGATTTTGTAGTTTGCTGACATGAGTTGATATCCTATTAGTGTTAATATGAGCTCTAGTAGCTATACAAGCTTTTCAGTTGAGTTGAGGATTCTGTACATTTCATTAGACTTAAATGACTTCACATGTGAACTTTGTTTGCTGATATTAAACCTAATGGCAAGTCTTAATATGGTCTGTGACTCAATCATGATTAAGTCAATCAACGGTTAGCCAGGAGTTTAAGTGGTTAAGCAGTCTAGCTTGAATAGTCGATCCTATAGTGGAACGACTGTCTGGGATGTAAGTCGAACGAGTATGTCTAGCAGTCCATGAGTGAAGTAGTGTAAGACGCAAGCGAAATCGAGCTGCTCGCTTCTCAGATTCTCAGTGCTACGATTCCTATAGATTCTTAGAAGTTCTTAGATTCTTGGAAGCACATTAGTGAATGTGCGAAGTTGATTTTAGCCCAACTAGATTGTTCTTAATTGATAGGATTACATGTGGACAGCTATTGGTGATCGATAGTATAGTATGACTCAAGTAACCTTATAATTTCTTGTCATCCAATTTAGTATTGACATTCAGTACTTGATGGAGGGTTGACTAGCTGCTATTCATGTGTCGAAAACCTTCTAATTCTTGCTGTATCGCTTAACAGTTACTAGCAAGCTATATCGAGATTTTCAGATTAGATGCTGTTGGCAAGAACTTGTCAAGGTAAAGCTATATGGATGAGCTCTAAAGTGCTATGACATGAATCTCAATGATATTGAAAGACATCGAAGACCAACATTCTATGGTAGAGAACATCGATAATAAATTAGTTTGACATAGTCTGATTAATTGCTACACTATTGAATTTGTAGAACAAGTTACAATGAATGTGTTCAATGATTTTAGTCAAAATCAATTCATTTCTTGAGAATATTACTAAGTTGAATGAGCTCTTCAAAAACCTAGATAACGCTTTTAAGCTTCTTTGAGCATGATTCAACTGGATCATTCTTCTAAATACTTGTAGCTCAATGTGACCTCTCAGAACTTTTGTCGTTCAGTAGGTTGACCAATGATATCAAACACTGCATGATGTCTTAGATCATCTCAATTTGCTCATTCTTGGTTACTTCAATACTGTTATACAATTCGAAGCAACAAATTATGAATAGAATATACAAGATCCATTAGAGTAAACTTTAAATCATAAAATCAGACATCACCAATGTAGCAGGCAAAATCATGTTAAAACGAGAAATGTTTGCTAATAGTTTTTGAACAAATGATTGAAGACAAGTCACTTATGGTAACTTTAATTAGTAACTGCTTCTCATATTCCTAGCAACTAAGTGTCATTTCCTACTACAATTGTCAGTGTCAAGAATTTTAAGCATAGATAGTAAAGATTCATCAAAAATATCGTGAAAGTCATTCTTTAGTACTCTATTGCAACTCATCAGATCTGAAACACAAATTGAAATCTTTAACAAGAACATACTAGTCATTTAATCAAACATATATTGATCCATTTAGATTTCTTGGAACGATATCTGAGATATAAGACAAGTGCTCATTTGTAACTCAATGTAGCTATTGACAGGATCTGCCATGTTGATGTCGCTTTATGCTGTCTTTGAGCAAGACTTTGATTTGGAACCACATATCATGAATAGTTAACTAATGCAATGTCATCAAGAATGACTTATCTTAGACATTTGCTATTAAATTAATGCTTGAAACTATGAGTACAGGCAGTGTTTATGATTGAACAACTACTTTAATAGACATGCTTTGAGATTGCAAATAGTTATCATTATAATGACTAAGAATTTTGAATCACTTCGTACATTGCGTTTGCTAAATGCTTATCGCATTTGGTCTAAGCAATTAGTTAGTTACAAGAGCTATCTTTACTGTGATTCATAACAACTTCATTCAATAGGATCATCTTAATCAATACTTAGAAGCATGACAAGTTGATTCAAAGACCATTTCATAGTTCTCTACTTAACCCAATCACTAAGCCTTGCTCAAACTTATTTTTCAGAACTTGAAACAAGTCTGATGCTAGTGTATCATAGTAACATCTAGCTCTTAGATCTACATTATGCACAACATTAGGCTTTGCCAGTAAGACTGCAACATCAAGTATCAACCTTTCTTGCTCACAACATTGTTCAGTCTTAACTTGGAAATGACAAAATTCAGTGAGCACTCAACTTTCATTAACTAAGATTCTGCTATCAAAATGAATGCTTATAGAGTCCATTTAGCACATAGTGACATGGTACATTGTCAATTTTCACTTCTATAAATTGATAGTTTTCAACTAAGTCAGATATAAGATCAATACGGCTCAGTCAGAACTTTACGCTTATTCCATTGGTCTGATTCAGTTCACAGCTTCTCAGCATTTCTATCGTTACATACACTAATATGCAAAATTCACAAGACTTAAATCTATTGCAACGTTGCACTTTAGATAGCAAAAGTCATCATGTAACTTCTTCACTTGTAACTCTCAAGAGTACTCACAGTCCTCAACACTTTCTACAAGATTAAATCTTAGAACGTCGAAATGAATGATATTTTGACCAAGAAGAATCATATGCAGCATCTTAGTTGATTCAAACTCTAGCATTTCAGGCTTAGCACACACAATTCACAAAGCATTTACGAGTAATGAGCAAGATCAGGAGTCACCAAGTTTCTATTGGAAAAGTTCGCAATAGCATTTAACAAAGTTTACTGCATTTACAGTTATCTAGTCTAGACACATAGTTCAACACCTCAAACATTCTGCATGAGAATCAGTAGTCAATGTCCTATCGATCCGAGATATCACAGATTATTTACTAATCGACATTCTCTTATTATTATTGAAACTCAAATCTAGTAATCAATTTATAACATATAACTTAGTCAAAAGGATCAATCAATCTCTTCGAATTCAACCAAAGCAAGGCTTGAGATCATATTTCGACGCTACCTTAGGAACTCATGATAAGCACACTTAATATCAAATTTATGACGCCAAGATATCAGATGACGTCCAGATCGAAAGTTTTTCTACCGAATATATTTAATTACGAAATATGGATTTATGACGCCAAGATGACGCCACCGCCGACGCAAGATCGACCGTCAGTCCGATAAGGCCTCACCGATTAGACAACATGGTCAAAGCATAACTGTCGCAAGACGCACACGCGTCGATCATCCAAGCGCACACGCGGCGATTTAAGCATCACCCGAGAGGTTGATTTAATCTCAACCGTCGGATTAAAAAATCGACGACCATGACGGCGCGACGACTCGGGGTTTACATTACGGAGTTTACAATCGGCAACATCTCGCATCGGATCAAAATCTAACGGTGAAGATCAACTCAATAATCACTCAACCGATCCGTTGCCGCCAAGATTCGCGAAGAGATCAACGGCCGTGATCGCGACCGACAGTTTGATCCGCCATCGCGTGTCTTCGAAAAAGCCGATCTTGTTCAAGTCAAGTCTTGTAATCGAAATTCTCATAACCCTCCTAAGAAGTGAGACAATTAAAAGGATGCATCCTCAATAACAATTATATACAGATCGAAACAACGAGATACACTCATCAACATAAATCAAATCAGAATCTCATCTGGTCAATGCAGTAAAACAATCGAAGTTTCAAACATTCAGAATACTCTAAGCTTCAAACGCTTCATGATCAGCATGACCAATGACGACCACTCACTTATCAAGATAAACCGTTGGCATCGAAAACATCTTCACTGACAACATTAGATCTTGCTCACAGAAAACTATCTCAGTATCGAAGTCGACAGACGAGTAACACCCTATATGCATATCAAACTTGCGACATGAGACCTGAATGAAACAACTACTCAACAGCATGCTGCATCACTCAATCTAGCGTGCATTCATCTTGCAGTGCTAACTGTCACTAAACAAAATGAACTCGACATCAGCTAATTTCAATCCATAACATCTCTGCACAATTCGCATCAATCATTTACTATTTACAATCAACATAAACACAATAAATATATTTTACAGAGGGCAAATTCATCTATAAAAATTCCAAACAGTTAGATTCTCACGTGATTATCTAAACAATGATAAGAAACTCAATTTTAAAACAAAACCAATCTAATTCAAACCATTGATTACGAAAGACGTTCCAAAATCAATAGAATCTTATCATTTACGACAAATTTAGCGAAGCGAAACCAATGGAACAACAGAGCTAATGCATATCATCCTTAAATCAATTGCATGAATATGACTACCTCAATTAAGTTCGAATGAACACTGAATGCAGAAGAACATATAGCCAAGTCAAAATGACTAATGTTGCATGCAATACCATTTACACGTATCAAGCTTACTACTAGTATCTATTTACGATGAAGTATCTGATGCTCCTGAACAATACATCTATTGCAATGAATGCATCAAATCATCTAATCATTATGCATCAAGTGAGCAACTAACTCGACTATTCATCTGATCTGTAATAAGATTAATCTGTCATGTTGAACCACATTTGACTTTATACCAATTCTGTCAACTCAATGCACATTATGGTCTCAGAACAATCAGAACATCTGTACTAACGATAAGCACAAGATACATCAAGTACGATTAATTCTTACAAGGCAATTTATCAGACATCTATGTATCAAATAATAAAGGATAATCTCAAAAGTAAGCTTAAGAACATTTGCAATTCAAAATTCATCCTAATAAGTCAATCTTAAGAGCTATCAGACAAAATAATGGATTCTAAATTCCATTTACAACTGGAACAATCATGAATTGACATAAACAATTCATTAAGAACAATGAAAGCATATAAGAACTATAATAGTTGAATCTCACCTCACATAGATCATGCAAATGCTCTCCAATCAATGACTCAAATTTACAAATAATTTGCTGAGACAATATGCAAAAAGCATTTATTACATATAAGTATAATTGATGACTATATCAATGGGAAAGCAGATTAAATATTTTTCAACTTGAATCGTAGTTGACTTTCAACCAATTGAGTAATTACAATAGAAATAATTATCTAAGCTGATTACATCTTGCTTTTATCCTAATAAGATGCTGAGCAATATTTATCTTACAAGATGCTTAGATTTATCTGCATACAATGAGTCAATTAAGTATTGATCATAATGTTTAAGTAAGATGCTGCTTTTGTCATAATATTATTATTTAGAGCACTTAGTCATCATTAGATATTTAAGATTATAGTAGCATCATTTTGGATTTAATTGATAACTTGTCAAAGCTAGATTCATTTAATGATCTTTTAAAAGTTATATTGTTAATATTAAAACGGATCATGTCTATAATTAGTAGTGAATTACTGAGTAGTTACAATGTAATGTTCCATTATTACAAATACGATGCAAGACTAAAATTAAACTAGAATTCAATGATTCCTAGATTTAGTTTAATTAGTAATTTAGATTATAAATCAAGTATATATATACTTGAATAAATTGAATATATAATCAAGCTCAATTCTATTATCAAATAATGATATTGAATAATTTGATATTCAACCTCAATCAATATATGCACAATACTTTTCATCATGATATATGAACAATTTTATAATTTATCAACAATTAATTGAGTCATTGTTTTTATAATATCAGATACATTTCAACTTGTGATTGTACCTTATATAAGGAAATAAATTTTAACTTAAACTGTTCAATGATATTGCATTAATATTCAAATATCATTTTGAGTATGCTATTGTAAAGGCCAATTATTAAGGCTAAGAATATTGTAACTCATTATATATTGGAATACGCTTTGATATATTGGAGTGTAGTGAAAAGGAAAAGATCAGGATGACAAGTGGATCGAGTTGGGATTGATGGTAAGAGCAATGAGTTGAGATCAAAAGCCTATATGAGGTATTAGGTATGATCCAAGTTACAATGGACGTGAGTACAGGAGCTATGTTAGTATAAGCATTGGGTTATCTAAGCTGAATTACAGTAGTTGGCTATTCGACTCAATCTGATGAACTACATTATGCGTGTATAGCATAGTCATTGAGTTTAGTTCATATGGATAGATATGTAAGCTTCATGCTTTTGGATGTTTAATGTACATTTGATTGTAGAATGAAGAATTTGTTTAAATTAAGCAATTGTGTTTGCAATGATTAAGTTCATATTGCATGCAATTGAACATGGATTTAGAAATCTGTCGATCATTCTAGTGTCATGTCTAATTTGCTAATATTAAAAGACTCAAACTGTGGTTTTGGAGTTATTTCAAGTTGCAAGTAGATTTGCATTTGTGGTGATGCTATTGAGGTGCAATATGATTCATCAATTGATTGATTCTCGAGTGTTATTGATTTGGAAGATCGTGATAGTTGATTGAAAGAGTATTTAATGATTGAATTTCTTGATTTTGAATTGTTTATACAATTCATATATGATTAAATTGTTATTTGTATTCACTTAGTCAATCATTATCGGATTCATAAGATTTGAGAATAGTTTAAATGAACAATTATAGATTTAATTGTTGTTTAAAATTGATACATAGTTGTTATTAAAAATGTGATTATTAGCTCTATCTCAATGAATTAGATACTAATGTTCAAGTAAAATCCTGATTAGTTGGCTATGCTAAAGTGTCACGCTATTTGATCGGTGATGAAAGTAATGATCACTCATTATGGACGAGCCGTGTGATCATTATTGTCTTTGCATTAGGGTCCAGAGACTCGATCACGCCGATGTGGATCACGGCATCTTTGTATGGCAAGGACCGTCTGATGTTCGCAGTTGAGACCGGTCCGCGACTCCTATGGCGATAGATGTCTGAGTTGTCCAAAGGCTAGGTTTCCTGATGGCTAAAGGATCTGGCAAGACCGACAGCTTTGATCCGCCATCGCGCTGCCGACATCGCGGCTCAATCACGACCATCGATCTAAATCTAACAAAAGTGATCTAAATCTAACGCAGTAATTGCTTTTTTTGTTCAAAGATTCATATGCATTTCTAGAATATCATATTTGATTGTTGAATATAGTCTATAGTTGTTATTTAGAGCATAATACATTACTGTATTAGATTATTTAGAGTTTGCTAGGACTAAGTTGATTAGCATTGAATGTTGCAAATAGCGATGACTCTAGCGATACAGATTGTTACGTTTTGCGATGTTCTTAGGCATAACTCAATATCTTATAATGCTATCTTTCAATTACATTTCTTAATTTTTCTTTTCAAAGATTGTTGATGCTTAAATCTTGATTTTGGTCTTTAATCTTAAAGAATTAAAGTTTTAAATTTGTTTTAAATATTACAACTTAATTTTAATTTGTAATTTTCCTTGAGTAGTTTTTCCTTTTTTTAAAATAAAGTTTAAATTTGGGAAAAATAAGTTTTTTGTTTAAAAACGGTTTAAATTTAAATGGGTATTTCCCGTTTTGGCCCGGGAAAAAAACCCGGGGCCCAAAATTTTTGGTTAGGGGAAATTTTTTTTGGATGACGTCGACCATCGCGACGGCTGCGTCGCCTTGATTTCTGCGCACACGCGTCGTCTCGGGACTGGCCCGACGCACGGTGGAATCCAGTCCGTTCGATTCAAAATCAATGGCCTAGATCTAATCATTCGTACGTTAACAGTACTTGATCCAACGGCTCCAGATAATTAAGCTACGTGGCGAAATAGAAACCCTACGATCCCGATCCAACGACTCACAGTTGAAGATGAGGTTTACTATTCCACGGCTACGTGGCTAGATCTAAGCCGCACATCTAAGATCCTACGGCTAACATGCACTTGGTTTCTAAGCACGCGTGGGCGATCCCACCTACGGGCACGTGGCGCTATCCTAGCCATTGATATCTAGATCTACGGCTACGGGTTAACGATGAGACTTACCAATGAAAGAAGACGTGGTGCAATCACGGGCGTTCGGCGACAATCGGACGGCGGTCAAAGCTCCTGGTCCCGACGATGGCGCGGCGAGTTGAGACGGCCGGAGAGGAAGAAGACGACCCACGGAATGGCGTTCCAGTGACGCTCCGGCGAGATGAAGTAACTCTCCAGGTGCGGCTCGACGCGAGAAGTACTCCGGTGGTCTCAGTGACGGCGGAGAATGACCGGCGACGGCACAAAACGTGGCAGAGTGGCTTTGAACTACGGCGAGCACGTACGGCCAAACGGCGGCGAGTTACGGCGAGTGCAATAGGGAGA
Organism: Guadua angustifolia; assembly: GCA_036346375.1. Taxonomy (NCBI): domain Eukaryota; kingdom Viridiplantae; phylum Streptophyta; class Magnoliopsida; order Poales; family Poaceae; genus Guadua; species Guadua angustifolia. Next base: position 56,310,173 of record CM070510.1, read on the forward strand.
AATGAGCGCAAAGCAAAGGAGAATCCGGCGAGGCAATCCTCTGGCTTTATAGCCTCGGTGAGCGTGCTTAAACGGCGAGTAAATGCGTCGGTTTCTCGGCGGAGAAGACGGCGGCGGCGGTAACGCGCGGAAGATGAAACGAAGCGACGTGGCCCTATCCCGTGCGTCCATGCGGCGTTCCAACGGTGCGGGCAACGAACCGACACGAGCGAATCTCAGCCGTCCGATGCGAATCCAACGGCTGGGATCCGACGGCTTTAGGGTTTCTGCGTGGTGCGCACAGTAATGGGTTCGGCCCGTTACTGTTCATCGCACTTTCAATTGTTTTTCAATAAAAATAATTCCAGAAATTCATTTGATTTATTTGAGGCATTAAAAATATTTGAAAAATTCTAGAAAAATTTTAGAAAATATTTTAAGACATTTTGAACTCAAATAAAATATTTCCATTTATATTTCATTAAAACTTTTCATTACTAAATTAATTTCAGAGAAAACTAATTTCCAAAAATTCAATTAAATTCAAATAAATTCCGAAAATCACAACAATTCGTAATAAATTATAAAATTCAAAAATAGCTAAATTTGAGGATGTTACACTTCATTAGTTTTTATAGTAAGATGGAGTGAATAAGGTAGTAAAAATTAGTGTATAAAATAATAAAAGACATATTAATATCATTTCTTGACGCGATGTGTTCCGTTTTAGTATCATTCTTGATTCATTTCTTTAGCCGAATGGATATTACTACATTTTTTGCCATGCAGATCGATTATTGTAGTAAAGTTCATAAAAACTATATGTATAAATTTTAAAAATTCTTAAAAATTACCAAAGGCAGGGAATGTGAGTTTCTACATCTTTATAAAATTTGAATACCAAACACAAATCACTGAGTTTGGTATTCAAATTTTACAGTATAGAACTTGATATCTCCTACGATGATAATTTGTTAAGAATTTATCAAAATATTAATATATAGTTTTTTAGTAATTTGATAGTACAAATCTAAGAAAATATATGTATAAGTTCTAAAAATTCTCAAAAATTATCATAGGTAGGGGATGTGAGCTTCTATAGTCCTATAAAATTTAAATACCAAACTCAGTCGCATTTAAAAGATATAAAATTGACTAATTTACTATTCATCACTGATTAGCATTTGTCAATTTCATATCTTTGAAATACAACTGAGTTTAGTACTTAAATTTTGCAAGGCTGTAGAAACTCACGTTCCCTACCTATGGTATTTTTTTGAGAATTTTTCAAAACTTATACATATAGTTTTCATGATCTTTACTGCCAAATAACTGATCTCCTATTTTAACCATATATATTCTCCTATTGCAGCCTCCAATCATCCACATCATACCATAGATTAAAGATGGCAAAGTTCCGGCATGATGAGGCTATCCGCATGTCACTTTGGCCATTTTTCAAAAAAAACCTTGTGTTTTTTGAAATTACAGATAGGTCCCTGCAAATTACAAATAAGTCCTTCGCGATTTTTTGTGAGGGGAAGATTTTCTTTTCTAAATCGCATTTGGGTCCCTCGTGCGCCGTTTTGCGGAAAAAACCTCATGTTAAATTCAAATCGCGAACAAGCCCTTTTCTAATTTTTAGGGATAGCGAATGTGTCCAAAAGCGTAACATTGAGTCCTTGCTCTTTACGTCTAGGTCCTTTCTCCGTTTTCTCGGGAAAAATGTTTTCGTCCCGAAAAAATGTGTTCACTCTATCTCTAGACTTTTTCCCTCCGTTCTTTCAGGAAAAATATTTCGTGCTCGTTTTCCTCGTTTTCCGGAAAAAATGTTTTCGTGGTCCGTTTTTCCTCATTTTTCCAAAAAAAAACGTGGTCCATTTTTTCTCCGAGAAAAACACAAATTTGTTTTCCGTTCACGCTTGACGTCGTGCGCCGCTTAATCCTTTCTCCATTTTTTCAAAAAATGTTTAGTGCTCGCTTTTCCGAAAAAAATGTTTTCGTGCTCCGGTTTCCTCGCTTTTCCAAAAAAAAATATTCGTGCTCCGTTTTTTCTCTGAGAAAAACACAAATTTGTTTTCCGTTCACGCGTGCGGCTTAGTCCTTTCTCCATTTTTTCGAAAAAAATGTTTTCGTGCTCCGTTTTTCCCGGAGAAAATGTTTTCGTGCTCCGTTTTTCCTCACTTGTCCAAAAAAAAAATTTCCGTGCTCCGTTTTTCCTCTGAGAAAAACACAAATTTATTTTCCATTCACGTGTGCGGCAAATTTTTTTTCCATGATCCGTTTTTCTCCGAAAAAAACATAAATTTGTTTTCCGTTCACGCGTGCGGCGTGCGCCGCGCTTATCTCTAGACTTTTCCCCCACCGCGGTTTTCCAACTCGGTCTCCAATATTTTCCAAATAATTCGTCGAAAGACATATTTCTACAATTCTAGCTCTCACGATATGTCTTTTCAGTTATATCTTATTAACTAACAACAGAAACTCCCGGAGAAAAGTTCACAAGGGACAGGAAATCCGCACTGCGCATACAAGAATCATCATCATCCTATCTACAGGCCAAATGGAGTTCCCAAGACACTCTCCTTGTCCAAACCAGTAGAGACTTGCTCCCCTCCGCTGGACAAAGGTATGCGCTGATAAGTTCAAGATGATGGAAAGACAATAAGAACAAATGGGAAACAAAGGAGGGAAGTGAAAGAACTCTACGATATATAGATGATCTAGAGCTCTTCCTCCCGGCAAAATTAAATCGTTGGTCCGTCTATCTTCTCCCACTAAAGCCATTTGAAGAGGATGCCTCCGTGGGTGGCGAAGAAGGGCGCAAACACGAGGGACTCAACGGCCATGAGCTTGATGAGGATGTTGAGGGAGGGGCCTGAGGTGTCCTTGAGAGGATCCCCGATAGTGTCGCCGATCACAGCAGCCTTGTGGCAGTCTGAGCCTTTCGGGCCCAGGGTTCTTGCATGCTCAGATGCACCAGCCTAAAACCAAAGAACAGAAGTTAGAGAGTTAATAATGTTTGGCAAATATGGGGAAAAAAGAAGCTGCTGAATGATAGGTGTTAATGTCATCAAAGCTTTTTACCTCAATGTACTTCTTCGCATTGTCCCAGGCACCACCAGTGTTTGATGCAGAGATGGCAATCTGAATGGAAACAACATAATTATAATGGAGCATGCTAACAGAATACAATGATGTAAGTATAGTCCCGAAAAAGAATGTACCAACCTGAACACCAGAAACGAGAGCACCGGCAAGAACTCCAGAGAGGGTCTCAACACCAAACAAGATCCCAACAATAAGAGGTGTGAGCATTACAAGTGCACCCGGGGGGATCATCTCCTTGATAGACGCATCAGTGGAGATCTTCACACATGTTGCATAGTCAGGCTTGGTGGAGCCCTCCATGAGCCCAGGGATGGTGTTGAACTGCCTCCGGACTTCCTCCACCATCTTGAGCGCTGCGCTGCCAACACTCTTCATGGTCATTCCAGAGAACCAGTATGGGAGCATAGCACCGACAATCAGTCCAATGAAAACTTTAGGCGTCAGAACATCAACAGTTGAAATCGCAGCACGGCTCACGAAGGCACCAAAGAGGGCAAGGGACACCAAGGCAGCCGAGCCAATGGCAAAACCCTACATGTACAAAATCACGGGAATGGGAATTAAGTGCTTTGAAATGAATTTTGTGAAGAAAAAAAAATGAAAACTGAACAGCCATCTATCCAATTACAATGGAATGCACTTTCTTAAATGTGATTTATCTCTTAAAATCAAACATATGCAACCAAGTATGCTCGGATAGGCATGTGTACCTTCCCGATGGCAGCAGTGGTGTTTCCTGCAGCATCCAGAGCATCGGTTCTCTCACGAATTCTATGGCTCATGCCAGCCATTTCAGCAATCCCTCCAGCATTATCACTGATAGGGCCATAGGCATCAATGGCAAGACCAGTAGCAATCGTGCTGAGCATTCCAAGAGCAGCCACAGCAACACCATACATTGCAGCAAGGCTGAAGCTGAGGAAAATACTAATGGCAATAGCAAAAATAGGGATAATGACTGATTTGTATCCCAGAGCAAGGCCAAAGATGACATTAGTAGCAGCTCCAGTTCTGCAGGAATCAGCAACATCCTGCACAGGACTGGAAAGGGGGAAATTCGAATTGTCAGGGACTTGAAGCAAATCTACAGAGTAAAACCAGTCAATCACTATTAAATATGATCAAAATTACAAGTAACTGTATGCGTTGCTTGTGTAATACTCTGTAACAAATCCAATGATTAGGCCGGCCCAGAGACCAACTGCCACACATAAGAATAGTTGCCTACCGAATTTAGAGTAAAGTAAGATCATCATGAATTTAATGAGTTCTAGATAACATATGGAAATTCCAATTAAAAAATGGCAGTACCAGCTATACACCGTCTTCTGGGCACCAAAGTTGAAGATTGTGAAGGTATATGGGAGGTCCAACCAACTGACGAGTGCAATGCCAACAGTCATCACACCAGTGGAAATTATAAGTTGTTTCTTGAGGGCAGGCTCTATTTCATCCACAGCCTTGATTTCAAAGAAATCAGTAGCAAAGAGAGTGGTTATCAAACAAGCTATTATACCCACAGAGCTAATTAGGAGTGGGTAAAGCATAGGGGTGAATTCAAGATTGATTCCAAAAGAAGAGATCGAGGCAACGACAAGAGCAGCGCAAGATGACTCAGCGTAGGAGCCAAAGAGATCTGACCCCATTCCAGCAATATCTCCAACATTGTCACCAACATTGTCTGCAATGACCTGCGAGAAGTGGAAGGAATGATCTTCTTGCATGCAAATACAAATACCTATCAGAATGTTAATACTATTGTCAACGACATGAATTATTGCAAAACTTTAATACAGAGGATTTCAAGCACTATTGGAAACACATGTCTTTAAAATGTCGTGAAAGAACTCTTACAGCTGGGTTTCTCAGGTCGTCTTCTGGGATGTTCCTTTCCACTTTCCCAACAAGATCAGCTCCAACATCAGCAGCTTTAGTGTAAATCCCACCACCTACACGACCAAAAAGAGCAATAGAAGAACCGCCAAGACCGTAACCAGTGTGTTTGCACCGATTTTAGGAAATACGAGAAGAATCGGCGTGAAAGGCGCGAGTTTGGATAAAACACGAGAACACCTTTTGGAAATCTGGATAATGTACGGAAGATTCTGATGGCATGCAGATAGTGTTTGGAAAAAGAGTCCAATTAGGAAACTATAAGCCGATTCGGATTATGTTGTCGTATCGGATCAGGACTCGGATCGGCTGATGAGTATATAAGGTGCGCCAAGGCTGCTGGATGGGGATCATCCACAATCAAAATCACATTTGCTAGTTTTTTCGTAGCCTTTAGTCTTTCCAGTTTTGTAATCTTTCTTCTGTAAGTCGACATCGATCAAATAAAGTTGCGTATCGCCGATTGTTTGATCGTCATCGATTTCTCCAGGTCTGATTTGTTCTGTCTTGTTGCGCATCGCCTTTTCAAAATCAATCTGCCTTTTACCCTCGGATTAGTCTTAATCGACTAGTCTATTTACCCCTTTAATCGGCTTCTGGCTGATTTTTGTTTTAGTCGATTCACCCCTAGGATCGGCTTGATTGAATTTTACAAATCTCTCCTTATCGATTGCAGGGTCAAATCGATTGGCACGCCTCGCAACCTGAACCCGGTGTTTGTCCGGTGTGTTGCAAGCTAGAAACCCTACATCACGTTTTTGGCGTCAACACATTTTTGGCACGCCTAGTGGGACAGATCGAGAAGATGACTGCAGGCAAGTCTACCGCACCAGCCAACGTGAACGCTGATGCCATAATCGTCCCTTCTTTGGACGATTTAACTCTAGAGCAGCACAAGGAGATCGAAGATCGAAAAGCTGCATTGGAAGAATTGATGCTGAGTTGTTATCAAAAAACCCGATGAGGGGTTACGCAGAAGATGGCACTTCCAACGTTAAACCCACTTGGCAAAGCTGGCGTCGCATCGACTCCGGTAAGCCGATACATGCCCACTCAAGCTGAATTATCTGTCATGATTGAGCAATCTGTGCATCACGCATTGATCAATCAATCATCGGCTTTGGTTACAACTTTAAAGCCGATGATAGAGAATAGCGTAAAAACGATTGCACAAGAGTTGGCAACGTCTGGGGGATTGCTGGATCCATTGCAGCCACTCCCAACGTACCCCGTCTATTCTGTGGCGCCAAATGCCAACACGGTCAAAGCATCGGTACCTACACCCTCACTAATGCCGATCCAGCCCACAGTGTTGGCACCACCAAACCCTCGCTCAAACCCAGTCACTCATTATCATGCATACACTGATGCTGCAAAGATGGATCCATCGGCATCAGGAACTTCCTACGTCCAATCGGCTACCCAGCCGATTGAATTAGACAGGAATTGCAAACCCCAAGGACCATTCCAAGTTAGGAATCTGGCTCCGTATAAAGTAGTTACCTACACCGAGCCGTTTGTTCCATTGTCTGAGGTCCCGGTTGCCAGAGCCGATGGGTATGAATCGTGGCAACAACAAGATGCCGTCGGTTAGGGCGAAGCCGGTACCGAGTTTGCACTCGAGGAAGGACGTCAGACATCACAATTGGCCAAACTCTGGTGCTCCATCGGCCAATAATGTCAATTGGGCCGACCAGATTTCTATGGTCTTGAGGGATCAGTTTGGCCTACAACCCAAAGGGAAAACGATCGGCTATAGAAAGCCGTATCCGGATTACATTGACCGCATGCCATATCCCCATAACTTTAGGATTCCCGATTTTGCCAAATTCTCAGGGGATGATTCGGTCACTACTTTAGAACATGTTGGACGATTTATCGCCCAGTGTGGTGAAGCGGCTCAATCTAATGGGCTAAAAATTAGACTCTTTCCATTATCTTTGTCAGGAACCACTTTCACTTGGTTTACAAATCTGCCTCCAAATTCGGTCCACTTTTGGAACGATTTAGAGAGCCGATTTCACGAATACTTTTTCTCTGGCAGTTTAGAATTAAGGATTTCGATCTAAGTGCCGTCCGACAAAAATTTCGTGAATCAGCTTCGATTACATTAGAAGATTCAGAGAAGTGCGAAATCGATGCTTTAGTGTAGTACTACCTGATAATCAACTAGCCGATTTAGCATTTCAAGGACTGATTCCCCACTCAAAGAAAAATTTGCTGGACAAGAGTTCTCCGATCTAAGTCATTTGCTTCATCGTATATCGGCACAAGAAAGCCAATATTTAAGTAGAGAGTTCAGAGATAAAATTAGGTTGAATAACAGAAGTAAAGATAAGGCCAAGGTAAATATGGTTGATTGCAGTTCGAGTGATAATTCTGAGGATGAAGCAGATGTAAATGTAGCCGAATGGATAAAAGGTTCCAAAAAACCGCTTGTTTGTTCGTGGCTTAAGCCGACAAGGAGCAAATCAGAAGTCAAGTATGCTTTTGACGTGTCCAAATGTGATCGCATATTTGATATGTTGTTGCAAGAAAAATTAATACGATTGCCAGAGGGACATACCATACCATCGGCCGACGAGATCAAGAAACGACGATACTGTAAGTGGCATCATTCTTTTTTCGAAAAATTAATACGATTGCCAGAGGGACATACCATACCATCGGCCGACGAGATCAAGAAACGACGATACTGTAAGTGGCATCATTCTTTTTCCCATAACACTAATGATTGCAACATCTTTCGACAGCAGATACAGGCATCCATCGAAGATGGTCGGCTTAAGTTTGCAGAAGAGCCTGCTATGGAGGTTGATGTCAACCCCTTTCCGATCAACATGGTCCAATGCTCCGGCAAAGGAAAACAGATTGTCGACGAAGAACCCAGAGCAACGCGGCAAGTCGACATAGAGTCTAGCTCGAAAGGGGAGACACTAAAGATAATAATCGGCTCACTTCAAATCGAAGCCGATCAAGATGGAAGAAACTCAAGGACAGTGAAACCAAAAGGAGAACTACAAGTTGGGCGATGGTACAAAGTTGAGCGTTCCCCACCACGAAAACCAGTATTCAAGCCTAAGCCAATGTTCTCACAGTTGCTTGAGAAATATGAGAGGATAAGTCATCGGCAAAAGCAGCAGCCTCGCCGACCAGATGAATCATATCGGCCAAACAATATGTTTCGGCCAAATAATTGGTATCGGCCAGACACCGCAAAAAGAGCACATGAGAGGTGTTCATTTTGGCAATTCTGTTGGGAGAGGGGTATGGCATTACCATCTTCAAGATCATGCCCCATGGAGCATTACCCGCAAGAGGATTGGCCAAGACAATTGGTGAAGGAGCGCCTGTTCAGGCCAGTACCAGATCAGAATGAGGCAGGGCATAAAAGGCCAATGAAGGAGAGGCTCGGTACGCCAAATCAAAACAAGAAAGAAGAGCCTACAGAGAGCTTGGTTGGCAAAATCCGCAAACCGGTTGAGCCCAAGCCTAGATGGTGTCCAACGGGACTTAGCCGATCGCAACGCAGACGACTTCAGCGCCTAAGGACGTAGGAGATCAGGGAGGCCGATGAAGAAAAACAGAGGGATAAAACATTCAATGAGTTACGGCCGATGAAACCTGTTAAAAAGGAATGGAGGAGAAAAGAACAAGCCGATGACGAGTCTAATTCCTCAGAAGATTTGCTGTCGCCAATAATTCGAAATGACACTCCTCCCGTAGACATTAACATGGTATTCACTCTACCGGCCGAATTCAGGATTAAAACCGAATCGGCTAAAGACACATTTGCTCAACTGTGCTTGGGTGCACAGGATGCTGTGTTCGAGAAACCACAAGATCCTCATCGTCACTTAAAACCATTGTATTTAAAAGGCTTTATCAACGGAAAGCCGATATCAAGGATGCTTGTAGATGGAGGGGTCACTGTGAACTTGATGCCACTCAGTACTTGCAGGAAGTTGGGCAAAACCGATGAGGACTTAATCAAAATGAATATGGTATTAAATGACTTCACAGGTGACCCCACTGAAGCGAAAGGCGTGATGGTTACAGAGCTAACAGTCGGCAGCAAAACTTTGCCGACCGCATTCTTTGTGATTGAAGCTAAAGGGAATTACAGCGTGCTTCTCGGGCGAGATTGGATACATGCTAATTGCTGTATTCCCTCAACCATGCACCAACTTCTCGTACAGTGGAATGGAGATGAAGTTGAAGTTGTCTCAGCCGACACATCGGCTCATATCGCAATGGCTAGTTCAGATGCGAACTGGCCGCACGAAGAGGCAGAGTGCATATCAGGTAAGGCATATTAGATGATTGCGATTTCATATGCATTGGGAAATCAGGGCTTACGCCGATCAGTGTCAAGCCAGGCACATTTGATCGGGCGAATGAAGTCTTAAGAAGATGGAGTCAAAAATGATCAAAATCTTACAAGACAAAGCAAGGGGCTATCGGCATGTAATAAATTCGTGTGAGGCCATCGAGGATTTCCAGAGCGAAAAATTGGGTCAAGGTTTCACTTCTGCCGATATGCTCGAAGAAGTTGATATAGGGGAAGGCGATAGAAAAAGGCTAACTTTTGTAAGTGCAAATTTAGGTCTAGAATACAAAAGTAAGTTGGTCAAAATACTTAGGGAATACAGGGATTGTTTCGCCTGGGAATATTATGAGATGCCTGGATTAAGCTGACAGTTAGTAGAACATCGGCTACCTATCAAGCCGGGATATCGGCCATATAAACAACCTCATCGGCGTTTTAATCCAGAATTGTACGATGTGATAAAAGAAGAAATTGAAAGGTTGATAGAGGCCAAATTCATAAGGCCTTGCCGATATGCTGAATGGGTGTCCAACATTGTCCCTGTAATGAAAAAGAACAGTAAGCTTCAGGTATGCGTAGATTTCAGAGATTTAAATAAGGCCACGCCAAAATATGAATATCCGATGCCTATAGCCGATATGCTTATCGATGCCGCCTCGGGCAATAAGATTATAAGTTTTCTTGATGGGAATGCTAGATATAACCAGATATTCATGGCAGAAGCCGATGTCGCCAAAACTGCCTTCAGGTGCCCTGGCGCTATAGGGTTGTATGAATGGCCAGTAATGACATTCGGCTTAAAGAATGCAGGTGCTACTTATCAGCGCGCCATGAATTTGATTTTTCACGATCTAATCGGCCATATTGTTGAGATTTACATTGATGACGTGGTGGTTAAGTCTAAAGAAGACTGGCAGCACTTGGCCGATTTAGAAAAGGTGTTCCAGAACACAAGAGCTCATGGATTGAAAATGAACCCCTTGAAGTGCGCATTTGGTGTGTCGGCTGGCCAATTCCTTGGTTTTATGGTTCATCAGAGAGGTATCGAAGTAAACCAGACAAGGGTCAAGGCTATAGTAAACACAAAGCCGTCGACATGCAAGAATGAATTACAGAAGCTGATCGGCAAGATTAATTACTTGAGACGATTTATCTCAAATCTGTCTGGAAGGATTCAGGCTTTTACGCCACTACTAAAGTTGAAGGATCATCAGGAATTTGTGTGGGGAGCCGATCAGCAGAAAGCTTTTGATAACATAAAGCAATATTTAGCATCACCTTGATCTTGGTTGCACCTCGAAAGGGATTCCTTTCAAGCTATACGACGTCGGTGAACGAGACCATCGGGCGATATTAGGCGCAAGAGGTCGATGGTAAAGAGCGAGTGATATTTTATTTAAGCCGACGACTCTTGGACGCTGAAACCAGGTACCCTTCAGTAGAAAAATTATGTTTGTCATTATATTTTGCTTGCACAAAATTAAGACACTATGTATTAGCATCGACTTGCATAGTAGTATGTAGAACCGATATCATCAAATACATGCTGTCTGCACCAATCTTGAGAGGACGACTTGGGAAGTGGGCTTATGCTCTAACCGAGTTTGATTTACAGTATGAATCGGCCAAAGCCGTTAAAGGCCAAGCATTAGCCGATTTCATAACTGGGCATGATACTATGATAGGAATGGTCGATGTAGCCCCATGGCAACTGTATTTTGATGGGTCAGTTTGTCAAGAAGGGAGTGGAATAGGTATTGTACTAATTTCACCTAAAGGACATGATGTTGAGTTCGCATATCGGCTTAAAAGCCGATGCTCTAACAATCAGGCCGAATATGAAGCATTGCTCAAAGGACTGCAGTTGGTAGATAGTATCGGAGCAAGTAATATAGAGGCATATGGTGACTCATTATTGGTAGTGCAACAAATTAAAGGGGAATTTAAATGCAACGACGAGGTACTATCAAAGTACTTGGGGCATTGTCTCGATATAATCAACACTTTCGCATCGTTCTGTATCGGTCATGTACCCAGGGAGATGAACAACAGGGCCAACATCTTGGCCTAGGCAGCCTCAGGTTATAAGGAATACAGCCGATACGAAGCATTCGACTTGATCGACAAAGCGATGCTATGTGTTGATAACGCCGATTGGAGAACTGAGATAAAAACTTATTTAATGAGCCCGTCCAGATCTGCTAAACGCAAAGTTCGGCAATAGGCATTGAAGTACGTTATGATGGGAGATGAGTTATACCGTCGGACAATGGAAGGATTGCTCTTGAGGTGTTTGGGCAATGAAGAAGCAAAAGTGGCTATGGGTGAAGTCCACGAAGGGATTTGCGGGTCACATCAATCGGCTCACAAAATGAAGTGGATACTGAGGCGAACCGGATATTTCTGGCTGACAATGTTAGAAGATTGTTTTAAGTATTACAAAGGGTGCCAAAGTTGTCAAAAGTTTGGAAATGTACAACTCGCACCTGCATCGGCTTTACATCCGATTATCAAGCCATGGCCGTTCAGAGGATGGGGAATAGACGTAATCGGCCAAATATTCTCAGCATCAAGCAAAGGTCATAAATTCATCCTTGTAGCCACTGATTATTTCTCGAAGTGGGTAGAGGCTGTTCCGCTTAAAAAGGTCACCAGCGTAGAAGCTATCGGCTTTGTCAATGAGCATATTATTCATCGGTTTGGTATCCCACAGACGATTACGACTGATCAAGGAACTGTATTCATGTCTAATGAGTTCAAAAGCTTTGCAGAAAGTCTGGGTATTAAACTGCTTAATTCCTCACCATACTACGCTCAGGCTAACGGACAAGCCGAGTCGTCCAATAAATATTTAATCAAGCTGATTAAAATAAAAATCGATGAAAGGCCTCGAAATTGGCATGCAACGTTGTCAGAATCCCTATGGGCCTATCGGCTAGCGTTCACGGATCGACCAAACTATCACCATATCAGTTGGTGTATGGTCAGGAAGCCGTGTTGCCCATAGAGATAAATATTGAGTCCATGCGAGTAGCAAGGCAGAATAGTCTATCGGCCGATGAGTACAAAGAGCTGATGCTGTACAATTTAGACGACGTAACGGAGTTAAGGCTGGTTACTTTAAATCGGCTTGAGGAGAATAAGAAAAGAGTTGCGAGGGCTTATAATAAGAAGGTTGTGCCTAAGTCTTTCGGTGAAGCCGATTTAGTTTGGAAAACAATACTGCCGATTGGTGCTAAGGACAATCGGTTTGGTAAGTGGTCTCCAACATGGGAAGGGCCCTACAAAATAAATTGGCTAGTTGGTGGAAACGCATACATACTCGAAACACTCGAAGGTACTGTGCTACCGAAGGCAATCAATGGGAGGTATCTAAAGAAATACTACCCTAGCGTTTGGAACGGTGCATAATTAAAGCAACACAGAAAATTCAGAAATTAATCGGTTAAACAGCCGATGAGACAAAATAAACATAATCGGTTAAACAGCCGATTAAGAGTATTGCAAAAGAAGCAAAAGACAAACATTGTAGCAAAGGACAACATTGTTTTAGGACACACCATTACACCACAGGAATTACACCAAGGATTACGGGCCCGACCCAGGGAGTCTGGCTCCTAGAGCCAATAGTGCAGCCGCTGCCTTTGCAAGTGCATCTTGGATCCCCTCCACTGTTTTTTCATCAGCTTGAGCATTTCCTGGGACGGGAATGATCTTGGCCGATCGTTCTTTTACTTCAGCAAAGGTTCAGCCGATGTCTTTCTTTTGTTCAGACAGGGATGCAGTCGTTGCCGATACTTGCGTTTGTTCCTTGATCAACTGATCTTGAAGCTTGGCCAGTTCTTCTTCAAGTAGTTTCTTGGATGATTCAAGTTGAGGAATTTTGGCCTTTGTGGATTTCAAAAAAGTAGCATCCTTGTCGAACTTCTGCTTCATCCCTTTCGCCTTAGCCACTACCCGATCCAATGCCTGACGATCAGCCTTCTGGGCCTCTCGTTGGGCGATGCGCGCACGAGCGGCCTCCACTTCTGCTATTTGGTCATCTAAGTGGCACACGCCTAGAAGCGCTCTCATTGTGTCGGGCGGGAGATCGGCTTCTACCGCGGCCATATCATCCCTTAGCGGTTGGCTGTTGGCAAGGATCTCAGACTCGGGCTGACAGACTTCATGAAAGAGCCGATTGAGCTTGTCCTGCATATTTGGTTCCGACTGAACAACCGAGGCCGATGCTTTCAAAGATACGTCGATAATATTGCGGATATCTACGACATAGTCATATGAAGCCATCACTTCTGGATCACCCAAATCGTCCAAGGAGAACCCAAGCAAATCTATCGGGTCAATCGACTCTTCTGGTACAGGCGCTGGGAGAGTCGGCTGAGGCAATAAAGCGGTAGGGAGTTGAGCTGGAGAAAGCGGTGGGGGGTCGACAGAGGATGTGCCCTGAAGGTCGGCTAAGATGCTGGCTGCCTGAACCGATGCTGTCGGCTGAAAGAAGGGACTGGAGAATCAGCATTGCAATGTTTAATGAAGTGCATGAAAATAATATAAACAAAACTTACTCCGACAACGTCGGTCGGAGAATGAGAGGAGCTCTCAGCACTTTTTTCTTTGCGCCTGGGGATTTTCTTGGTTATCACCTTTGTGGATTTTGGCTTTTCTGGAAACAGCAAGGAAGGGTCAGAAAAGGATTAAAGAAAAAAGAAAAATTTACCAAACAAAGGATGGATACTTACTTGGCAAGCGCTCTTTGGTAAGTTCCTCCAGTGACGGACTCTTTACCCGGAGGTTGCCTGATGTATAACCGGTTAAGCCGACTGACTGGTGCGGCCTTTTTCCTTTTGACCCACTCTCCGATGGAGCATCAGCGGCCTTCTCGCATGCGGCTGTAGCCTGCGAAGATCATGAGGAGATTAGCCAACGAATAATAAGAACCGAAAGCGGTAAGAAGCTACATGGAAAAGCCAATACCTCGACGGCTACCGACGAGTCAGTATAACCCGAGGAACTATCCTCGCTTGAACTGCTGCTGCTGCCACTGTTGCTGGAGACTACCGTCGGCTCATGGTAATCCGGTAAAAACTTTTCTATAATAGCCGATGGATCACGGTCCAAATAAAGGGCCTCAGCTATACGCGACCACCAAGCAGAAAATTGGCTAGCCCGACGGGAGTTCAGAGAGAAGCTCGGCAGATCAGAAACTTGAAGCTCATCAGCGATTCCCAGAGCTACGTTGGCCGATAGTAGATTCCTCACTTTGGCTCTGGGTTGAAGCCGATTGAGAAGGGGCAATGATGGAACCACTTGACCAAAGCCGAGCTGACGGGAATAAACAGAAGGATGGTAGAACTCATATGAAGGCTGGAATGTTCTATTTCTGGAATTTAGGCCGACGTGAAGGATATAGGGGGAGATAAAAATCCGATAAAGCATCAATGATAACTCCGGCATCGAAGAACTGTCAGCATCTAAGTGCAGGAAAGATGGCCATTGGAAATCAGCTGCATCACCATAGGAGAAGAAATCTTGCTGGGTGAATATTACGCTGTCTAAACCCAAGAAAAAAGTAAGGTATTTGTTTAGGCCGGCTGAGGAAATCTTGGTGTCGTCACTTGAGCACATTATAAGTCTTTCACCATGAGATCGGCTTGCCCTAAACTGAGGGGTGGTGCTCTCTGGGTAGTCTTCACGAGGAAAAGCAGAATCTTCGATGGGTTCGGGGATAAGCTGTCGGCTAAATATACTATACAGCCACAGCTGAATGAACCATAAAGGGCCTCCAACATTACCAACTACGAAATCGGCAAAACCAGAAAAAAGCCGACTCCTGATGACATACATCATCTGGTAAACTGCACCCAGAAACATCTTCCCAAGAGCGAGTCGACGGCCCTCTACAAGTTGCTCTGCTACCAGCTAGTACACCTGGGTTGGCCCGAGGGATGCACCGCAGAAAAGAAATCATTCAAGCCAGAGGTTCAGGAAGGCAGCATGCTCTTCATCCGATACAAGCCCGTTTACTTTGTTGTTATGCTGAACGTACTTCGACCATCCTTCACCCTTTGTTTGAATCAGCTTGTACCGAGGTTTTCCGCTATAAGCCGACAGCTGGTCTCCGTCAGGTCTTAGGCAGCATAATTCGGCCACATCCAGGAGGGTCGGGCCGATGGGACCAGGGCGGAAAAGAAAAGCATTAAAAGTGTCGGACCAAAAATAGCACGCCGTGGCCACTAAGGGCTCATTGGCTTCTGGGCAGGCTAGGCTTAAAGGGAGGCATTCGGCTATGCCCATCCGCTCCCATTCTCTTTTTTGAGCCGACACTCTAATATACCAACTTCTCCATCCCTTGAGCGCTGTTGGCCAGGCCCTAAAACTCTTGCTCCACTCCTTCATATTGTAACCTTGAGCTGATAGGGGGAGTCTCGGGATTTCTTCATTTATCACCGTATCGGCATCTATGTTCCCTACCGGTCCTAAGTAATACTGATTATTACTTTCTGGGATCGGGATGAGTACCTTTGAGGAATCCATTCAGCTGACTGAGGGAATTGTAAGGTTGATCACCAGTGCAGAGAAGCCAGCAAAGCCGATTGCGGGAAGTGCGAGAGCTGGAGAGCGTGAAAGTGACCGTGGGGGTCCCGCATATATATAGCACGGTGAAAAGCAAAAAGTGGCGGGAAATGAATTCGAGGCGACACCTGCCATTAAACCGCACCGAGATTTTTACGGCGCAATTAAAATAGCGGTTACTGGAGCAGATCTTTAACCAACAAGGAAGAAGCCGATGGACGAAGAAGCCGATGTATGAAGAAGCCGATGGATTTTTGAAAGATAACAAGTTATCTTCCAAAAATGGGGGGCATATGTTTGCACCGATTTTAGGAAATACGAGAAGAATCGGCGTGAAAGGCGCGAGTTTGGATAAAACACGAGAACACCTTTTGGAAATCTGGATAATGTACGGAAGATTCTGATGGCATGCAGATAGTGTTTGGAAAAAGAGTCCAATTAGGAAACTATAAGCCGATTCGGATTATGTTGTCATATCAGATCAGGACTCGGATCGGCTGATGAGTATATAAGGCGCGCCAAAGCTGCTGGAAGGGGATCATCCACAATCAAAATCACATTTGCTAGTTTTTTCGTAGCCTTTAGTCTTTCCAGTTTTGTAATCTTTCTTCTGTATGTCGACATCGATCAAATAAAGTTGCGTATCGCCGATTGTTTGATCGTCATCGATTTCTCCAGATCTGATTTGTTCTGTCTTGTTGCGCATCGCCTTTTCAGAATCAATCTGCCTTTTACCCTCGGATTAGTCTTAATCGACTAGTCTATTTACCCCTTTAATCGACTTCTGGCTGATTTTTGTTTTAGCCGATTCGCCCCTAGGATCGGCTTGATTGAATTTTACAAATCTCTCCTTATCGATTGCAGGGTCAAATCGATTGGCACGCCTCGCAACCTGAACCCGGTGTTCGTCCGGTGTGTTGCAAGCTAGAAACCCTACATCACGTTTTTGGCGTCAACACAGTGATAGCCTCAAAAAGACCCTCCCAGTCGTCTCCATAATAAATTCCGAACAAGTTGATTGCCAGGTAAAGAACAAAAAGGCCACTTGCAGCAAGCAGGAAGCCCATCACAGCACCAGAGCGGAAAGCAGTAATGAATGCCTTCCCAACACCCTTCCTTGCCTCAAGAGTTGTCCTGGCATTTGCATAAGTTGCAATCTTCATTCCGAGAAAACCAGACACAAGAGAAGTGACTGCACCAAGCACGAAGGCAATTGTGCTGAAGATGGCATTAGCAAGAGCAGGCTTGCATGTCTTGTCCTTGCTGTAGTGGCAAGGTTGACTCTTTGTGCTGGACCCCTCAACAGAACCAAGGAAGAGGAAGATCAGAATGGCAAAAATGCCCATGAATAGTCCAACATACTTGTATTCGGTGAAAAGGAAAGAAGTTGCTCCTGTTTACAAAAAAGCAAGATTATTTAGACCGAAACGCATATACAACAAAGTAATATATTAATGACTGCCAAGAAAAAGTTTAACAGTAACAAAATATTGACGGCAATATCAAATACCAAAGCTAGGGGCAAGATAGCAATAAACAAGTAGAGTAAGATCCTGATCAGAACTAAATCCTGTTTTCCATTTTTGATGTTAGCACTGAACTCAAGAAGCACGTCGACATCAAAATATGAAAATGAGCACTACATAACAAACTGAAAACAAAGGGGGACACTACAAAAAATGAAGAATTGATTTGAGCACTTGTCAATAAAAGAAGCAATCAAAACTAATCCATCAACTAGAAATAATTAGAACCCGCTGTCTCAGCAAAATCAAGTGGAATGAAAAGCTTCATCCTATTTCACAAGAAAGGCATTAATAGAGGGCAGTAACAATACCTAAATGTCTAATAGACTCAACAAATTACGAGACTGGAATTGTAAGAACTCTGGACATGTGTAGTTTGGGGCACTTTTCTGTGAAACAGACAATGTACAGTTGTGAACAACAGCTCCACGGTGGGGTACCACAAGTCACACCGCCAATCCTCTAATTCTTTCAGCAAGGAATGCTGAGCCGGCACATACTTTTCAGATTATGTTTTACACTGCTAATACAGATACTAATCACAAATCAAAATACACCTTGCACAAGAATTAAGGTTGTGTTGAGATTGAGAAAGATGCAAGAAAAAATGACTTAAATACCCCACTTAGTTGTCTTAGAAAATGAAAGATATACTTTGTGTGGGTGGTAATGAATAAATGCATATGGATGAGCGAAAATAAATAGGGGTATAAAAGGAAAGATCTTATTAAATTTATATACAAGCTTTATATTTGTAAACAAGAATATTAAAAAAACAGGCTTTATAAAGGAAAACCGGAGGGAGTAGTAAATTAACCGAGCCCGAAACACGTGCAGGCAGAGTACTACTGCACTTTGAATTGGCCTAAACAATAGGAAAGATAATCGGCTTGGCGATGACTCATCACTGACTCATGCTAGTTAATGGCGAAAGGGACGATATAATAAGGCCGTCCTATTTCCCAACTATAAACTCGCCCAACATAATTTGACTGGTTGCATTGTCGGCGTCGATTTCATGCTGACTACAGTGCTGTACGTCGTGCCTATGATGCAGAGCGTGTCAATGGAGAAGAATCTATTGGTTTTTATAAGACGCATTTGATTTGTATCATTGTTGAAAACATAAAATACGTGTATGTGTTTGTAATGCTATTTTTCTCTTTTACCTTTATTTATTTTCTTCTCTTTACCAAATATTTATATATAACTAACAACACAAAACTGGTGTATGTCATCCTTTCGAGACTCTTGGAAGGATTCTCTAATCATTATCTTTGGAAACTTTCTCAAGTTTTTCTATTACTCTCTTCGTTTATTTTTATAAGACATATTTTGACTTTACACAAGAATTAAAGTTGCATTGAAATTGAGAAAGCTATAAAAAAATGACTTAGATGTCACAACTTAATTGTCTTAAAGATAAAAGATATATATTGCATGGGTGGTAATAAATAAATGCATATGGTTGAGAGAGAATAAATAGGGATATAGAAAGAAAAATTTCATTAAATTTACATACAAATCTTATATTTGTGATTATGATCACTTAAAAAATAAGTCAATTAAGTTACAGAACGTAGGCCTGGACCCGAAGATACAAGTATAGCATAGCATCGAATGGTTTTTGGGCGACTCTCAGATTAGCAAGAACACTGCAGTGTTAAGTGAATTAATTTTGTAAGATCATCGTATATGATATATTTGTGATGAACAATTGGCGAGATTTTGATATAATGAATAAGTGGTAAAAAGAGTTAATAAAGCTAATGTGGATCAAGTTAGGATGAACTTGTTTCCGGAAGATGTTTTATTTGTCTTTGATGCGCAGGTGAAGCAAGGAGATGATCGTGGTGTGTGACGAGGGACCGAGACTAGGATGGGATTTCCGAGGTTGGAGTCGGTCAGGAGATGTCACTGGATGGTCGTGCTCTAGTTTGGGCGCATAAACATGGTGAAGACGTGGAAAGGGGAAGTTCTACGCAGATTCTGTCCATGGTGTGGGCTGTACGTATGTCTATTTAAGTTTTGGGCTCCATACAGGGGCGGACCCAACGGTGGGGCAGCTTGGGCTGCTGCCCCACCTACAATTTACAAGGTCAAGGTATGTTGTATATACTGCATATGTATAGACCCAATATATTTGGAAGTTGGAACGTTGCACTAAGCAAGAAACGTTGGGCACTTCGGCTTCTTGTCTGCCGCCGCGCATGACAAGACTCCTTTGGCCACAACCCACAAAGACGATTCGATCTCTTGCGCTTCCCGCTTCCCGGTGGAGTGGACGGTGGTGCCATCGCCCCAACGGCCGACGTCGAGGCCGACGAGACGAGCCCATCTGCGTGAGGCCGCGAGCTGCGACATGCTATATTCGACTAGTTGAGCAGCTTCGGTAAGTCGGTAAGTCCTATCGTCCTTAACTCCTGATGAAAGCATTTGTTGGATGTGGATTAGCATTTGAAGTTAGAAGTTATGTGCTTTTTGCTTGGAACTGAATCTAACTTAGAACTGAATTGTTTCTTTATGTATGTTTCTTTAATAGTACTATTATTGTTACGTACATTGCATTCTTTTTGACGTTTTAATACTACTTTAAACCTGCCCCATCTATAATTTCTTTCTGGGTCCGCCCCTGGCTCCATATGTTATTGGGCTAATGGATATGCATACATGTATTAGAGATAAGGAGTTAGGGTTTGAGTTGTATAAAAGGACTTGAAACATGATCAATAAAAAGAGCTTTTGCGGCGGCTAGAGAGGCTTGGCCGTTTTATTTTTTTGCTCATGCCAGGGAAAATAATTAACGAGCGTCATTGTTTTGCGGCCGGAGAGTTTCTCGCCGATGACTAGAAGTGGCATCATTTTTGCTTGCATGAGCGACTAGAAAAAATAATTCTGGCCATGCATGTGATCGAGTAGGAGCATTGACTCAAGCAACTAGAAAGAAGCTTTCTTGTGACGCGCATGCATGCAGGTAAAGGGCGTCCTGGTGAGTTCCTTGCGACTAGAAAGAAGAGCTAGCTACTTTGCGGCTGTTTTGGCTTGCGTTTCCTGGCCGAGACCCTCCTGGCGTGGCGGCGACTAGAAGACTTCGCTGCATGCATGCAAGTCCGGCGGCTGTGCATGACTAGAAGTTGTGACATGCATGCAAGAGGCGGCTGGGACTCAATACTCCTCGGCGGCCTGTTTGCGAGATAATGTGTTGGTAATCTCGTTCTTCGTTTTCGTTTCTCCTTTGCATGACTGTTTTCTTTTTAGATTGATTCATTGCTTTATCATAATAATTTTGATTTGATCTATTCAAAACCTTGCTAGGACATCAAGTGATTAATCTGGAAAGTTTGATTGGTAATTCCTCATATATTCTGATTAATCTCGTAATTAAGATTAGATCAATTTTCGTCATTATTTGTTACAGTCATATTGCAAAGATAATATCTCTAGATCCGTAAATCCGAACAAGCTGATTCCTATTGTGTTAATTTGGAAATTGAATCTAGTTTCTACAGTTAAAATTTTACATCAATCCAACAGTGGGATCTTCAGAAATTACTATTTTAGTGGACGTATATCTTTCTGTTTTTGTTGAAACCGAAGCAGTTTTCCTATGTTGTTTAGGGGATTTAAAAGAATCACTAAAAATTTGTTTTAGCTTCTGCTCAATCATTCACTCCCCTCTAATTGATGTCATCTGATCCTACAAATTTCGGATATGCAGGAATTGAAGCTCCTTTTATGCTGTGTTAGTTGTTGAGACTTGAGGGTGAAATCACATATTATGCACGTAAAAGAAAGATGGGAGTCTGCAAGTCTGCATTCTACATTGCTGCAATCGCCAATTCCACGTTTCAGCTCCGTCAGCCACGTCTTCTCCGGACGAGCCCCTGCAAGTAAAAGATAGTGGCGAATACTAGCGTCCGAACGTCTGATTTTTTTTTTCTTCGGACGCCTCTTGAAATATTTTTTGTCTACTCTTGCAACATTCGTTACCAACGCGTATAACATTTTTTTTGAACGCTTGCAACATCTGTTTACTGTAGCATTTGTCGAAGGAAAATGTTGCACACGTTGGTAGAAAATATTGCACGCGTAGAAAAAAAATGTTACGGAGTGTTAGGACGTCCGATGCCTAGCAAAACTGAAAGATAGTTGAGCTGAATAGGGGCATGCAACCATGAAGTATAGCAATAGAATTTGCAGAACACACAACATACAGCAAAAATGACCCGGAGTAAATAAATGAGTGCAAGAGATTCTTCTCTTTCGACAAGTTCGGAGCCAAGTTACAGGAAAGCGATGAAAGATTGCCTACTTGGGTTGGAAAATTAACGAGTTCAGTTCTCTAACTGACGTCGGTGAGTTCCAGGTAGAAATAAAGCCTAAGAAAGAATATAAGGTGCTAAGAAAGAATATATGGATACTTAGAGGATATGGTAAAAGAGGAGCAAAGAGTCTAATGGCTCAGAATCGAACTGTAACTTGCCAGTAATTTATGCATTTGGTCGTAGACCGTAGTATCTAATTGGGAGTGAACAAGAAATACGAGGTCATAGCAATTTTGGTAAATTTTCGTGAGTTACGTCCCCCGCTTACAAAAAGCTCCAGCTCATGACAGGGCCCAGATACACCGTTGCAGAACATAGGCCTGGACCCGGAGATACAAGTATAGCATAGCATCGAATGGTTTTTGAGCGACTCTCAGATTAGCAAGAACAGTGCAGAGTTGAGTGAATTGATTTCGGATATACATGAATTGAAGCTCCTTTTATGCTGTGTCAGTTGTTGAGACTTGAGGGTGAAATCACATATTATGCACGTAAAAGAAAGATGGGAGCCTGCAAGTCTGCATTCTTCACTGCTGCAATCGCCAATTCCACGTTTCAGCTCCGTAAGCTACGTCATCTCCGGACGAACCGCTGCAAGTAAAAGATAGTTGAGTTGAATAGAGGCATGAGGTATAGCAATAGAATTTGCAGAACACATAACATACAGCAATAATGACCATGAGTAAATAAACGAGTGCAAGAGATTCTTCTCCTTCGACAAGTTCGGAGGTCAAGTTACAAGGAAAGCAATGAAAGATTGACTACTTGGCTTGGAAAATTAAGCAGAGTTCAGTTCTCTAACTGACGTCGGTGAGTTCCAGGTAGAAATAAAGCCTAAGAAAGAATATAAGGTGCCATCAAACAGCAATGATCATCGTCGATGTAAAGATAACAAAACAACCATGCAATGTGGAAGCACCGGTATGCTGGCATATGCCTATAGCCTATGCAGTAGAGCTTAAGCTTGTAGCTATGTACCCTTTGCATATTACAGAACACTGGCTAAATCCAGAAATCCATTCTGCATCAAGTGGGAGAAAAAAAAAACATCAATGCAGCGTGCAGGTCATATGAAATGGCGATGGCAATATTCAGGCCACATAAAAGAAAATTATAAAAAAAATGCTCACTTAGCTAAGCATTAGCAACTGCAAATTGGCATGCATTAGTTGAATCAACAAAGAATGTGCTTGCAGCTCTCACAATCTTTTAGAAAGCTATGAACCCACAAGACACATACAAGTTAAAAAATGCATAACGTGAGTGAAACAGTGATTGAACAACAATAATACAAGCTAAGAAGTTACCCCGTTTATCTTTATTTCTGGTATGTGTGCAATGCGACTCCAGACTTCGCCGGAGCGGTACCGGTCTTCCAACCCCACATCGCACCACAATTTCAAGGCCTGCAATGAAGAGAGACGCTGCATGGACTGGGGAAAGGACAACACCATGTCAGAAAGTTTAATCCTTAGCTCCTTCAGTGAGCTCAGATGTTCCAAGCATTCTGGCAGTGTACTGAAATTCTGACAGTCATGTATGTCTAATTTCTGGAGAGAGTGCAGGCCCTGAATGCTCTCTGGCAAGGTGATCAGTGTGGGACAATTCTTGACAGTCAACTCTTCAAGGCTGCGTAGATACTGAAGTCCTTTCCAATCATCACAAGATAGCTTGCAGCCATCAATTTCCATTGAAATTGTAAATAATTTTCTCTGAAAAGTGGGCCGATCAAATAATTTTCTCTGAAAAGTGGGCCGATCAAATAATTTTCTCTGAAAAGTGAGCCGATCAAATAATTTTCTCAGAAAAGTGGGCCGATCAAATGATGATATAACTTCGCTGCTATTCTGTATGTAATATCTTGTACTGGCTGGGATCGATGGCTTGAATCTCAGCTTAGGGCAGTTTCTAATAAGTAATGTGTGAAGTTTTCGGAAGTTCCTCTCAGTGTCCTGTTCCTGGTCATCCACTTGCATTATTGACCACTCTTCTAGATTCTCAATATCAGAAATATCTAACACCTCTAGATTCGGTAATAACCCCAGAGGAGGGAGATGCATGCACCTTGGCATTTTGGACAGTGTAATTTGCACAATTTTGCGGAACGAAGAATATATCATGCTTGCCCAACCAGTAAATTGGGTGCCCATGTAGCCTTGAACAAGTAGTCTCTCAAGATTACGAGAAGGTTGCAGATTTGCTAGCACATCCTCGTCCTGCGCACTCGTCCGAGCATGATCAGTTGACCAGAACAAACTCAATGCACGAAGCTGCTTCGATCGCAATTCTGATTTCTTGGCTTCTTCTGGGTAAATTACATTTTGAAGACAATAAATGCTTAGACTGTCAAAACTACTAACTTGCTGAAGATTCACAATGTTAGTGCTGCCTCCATCTCCACTCTGCTGACGCACTGGACAAACAAAAAGAACTGCCCCCTGCATTTTTTTTTCAACATAAGCAGCATGTACGGATCAATTAATATATTCAAATTGGTGAAAATTGTGCTACAACAACATAAATTTATACTATTGCTACTACTGCATATATCATACCACTGTAAATTTGTTACTATGCAAATTAACTTGCAACCATAAGATTGTATTAAAGAAATCAATGTGAGACTAAAATTCACATAAATTAAAAATAAGCATGGACCAAACAAAGCTAGTGGATTTAAGGATGAAGTCGATAAAAATCAAAAGTCTTGGGAGAATACCTACCTATTATATACTAAAAATTGCTAACATGTGGTTTAGAAATCTATTATATAATAAACGTTGATGATAGGTGATTTACGATTGCTAAGAAAAGAAATGCTAGCGATTCTCAGAAAAAGAAAAATAATCTTACCTTTAATTTGGTGGGCCCTATATTAATGCCAACATCTAACCATCTATTTTGTACGTAGGAGATAGATTAATTAGATGTGTTTTATCTAACTAGATCAATGCTTGTGCGTTGCTATGAAAAATAAAATTGGTACGGAACATAAAGGTCAAGTAATAAAAAAATTATGCTACAACATCAAACATCTATTTCTTCCGATTACAAAAGTTTTTATAGTTTCTTCTCCAATATAAATTAAAACCAAATATATTGTACGTAGCAATATATATTACCAATCTCAAAAATCAATCAATCATTTTATCTCTTTTTGCAATTTATATTACCAGCTCGCGTTCCTCTTCCACTTGCTATGCTCGCAGTGCGCGCTCCTCGATGCCATCGATCTTATCTTCCTTATCGCCTCGCTCATCCTGTCATCCATCGTTTTTGCAGGGGCGACACGGGGGCTTCCCCCCGAGCACGAGACCCTGCTACCGAAACCACCGCTATTCCGGACCACTAGCCGCTATGCGGTCGTGCTCAGGGCGTCCGCCGTCCTCGTGCTCGCATTCTTTCTCCTATCAAGCACGCCATGGCGCGCTATGGAGTCCGCCTTCCTCGCCGCTCATTTCGTCGCGCACGCCATGGCTGCGTGATCAGTCGCATCGGAGAAAGGGGCCATCGCCGCCACTCAGCTTTTGCACCTCCGTGTCTTCTAGATCGCTACTGCCCTCAGCGTCGCCCTCTTCTTCGCTTCGGCGGTGGTCCGCTGTGCCGACGGTTCGCTTCTCTTCCCAAATGACCCTCTCACCTTTGCCAGCCTACTCGTCTCCATGCCTCTGACGTACCTAGCCATCACTGGCTTCACCGGCCATGACGCCGGAGCCCATGAAGGTGAACCAGAAAACACCAGCACCAAGGTGCCCGCCACGCCGTGCGTCGCCGCGTCGTTCCTCTCTCTCGCGACGTTCAGCTGGATCAACCCGTTTATCTCCAAGGGGTATGCCAATGACTCTCTCACCGCCGACGATGTTCCACCGGTGTCACCGGGCAACCGCGTCAAAGAGTCGTACGCTTTGTTCACGTCCAACTAACCAGTGTTGGGGTCACGACACTCGATGAGCGTCGCGCTCTGGCTGTCCCTCTGGCTGCAGTTACTACTGACCGCAGTGCTCGACCTCCTGCGCCTTGCGGCCATGTACGTCGGTCCGTTACTTATTGATCAGTTCGTTGAGTTCATTCACTGCGGCGGCACAACATGGGAGATTTTGAATGAATTCACTTGATTGATTCTGTGAAAACTGTACAACATATATAGAGTACAAAAGGAATGATTGGTTGGCTATTAATTACCAGCAATAATCAGGGATTTGCTATAATAATCAGCCATATTTAGAGAGATATGGTTGGTTGTAAATCAGAAAAAATAATTAGCTATAATGACCGATTATTATTGGAGATATGGCGGGGAAGGGGGGATTAGGAAGAACGGACCGCTGCCACCAACTGCAAATTTATATTAGTAGAGATAATATAGAGAGCGTACCATCTAAAATAAAATGTATTATATGAAATAAACTCTGGTCATTAAAGAAAAACTCCTTCCATATAATAACAAACTAAATATATGTTCCGATTACAAAAATATCACGACATCTTTCCTTTCATGTACAAGAAAATAGAAAGGGCAACCGGAATACCAACGGCAACTTGGCTAGTTATTAGAAAAAAAAAAGAGAAAAAAATACTAGGAAGGGTTTTGATAAACATCACCTGGATATTTTTTTTAGATAAAAAACATCCAAATTATGAAGCGTTGGATCTATTTTGAGATCCGTAAGCCGTGAAGGGAGGTGGGATTGTGTTTTGATGGAAGGTTTGATATTTTGATTTAAGGGTCCAAAATTTGGATGTTTTAAGAAACAAAACATCCGGATACTAGGAATGTAAAAAACAACGGAATGACTTGTGCCTGGACGTCTAAAATTTTCAGACGTGTTGCAACATTTTTTTCTACATGTGTAACATTTTTTTACAACGCGTGCAACATTTTCCTTCGACAAACAGTGAAATGCGGCACAATAAACGGATGTTGCAAGCATTGGAAAAAAATGTTGCAAACGTTGAAAAAAATGTTGCAAGAGGCGTCTGATAGAATGAACAGTAATCGGACGTCCGAGCACTAATTTCTCCCAAAAAAACAATAGGTACAATTCAAGGCACCTCATTCACTCTAAGGGCTAGGAATTCCCATAATAATATTAAAAAAGAAAATCCCCGAAATTCTACATTGTTTATTATTTTTTGGGGGTGTCAGGTTATAACATTGTAGATCAATTGATATAGTTATCACATTATAACAGTTGCAGTCATATAAAAAATACAACTATCTTTTTAATCATAGACATTACAGTTGTATAGCAAATATAGTTGTATTTTTCAATATACTGGAACAATTCCGCTTAGTTATTAAAAAACAAAAACATAGGCCTTGATTAGATGGACCCTAATTATGATTAAACCAGAATAATTAGATGCTACCATGGACCTATTTAAACTAAAAAAATGAAATAATCTTGAACCATGAAAGCAACCCACGTTAAGATAGTCAAATACAACTTATAGAAAAGTATGAACTCTATTATAGAAAATGAGTAGTTTTGGACATAAATTTAGGGATTGATATATAAATTTCAAATATCTCAATAATTCAGTTTAAAATCAAATACCTAAAATTAAAAATATTAGTTAAGATTAAAACTTTGATATAAATTCTGATATCTAAATTTTCAATTTGTTTAGTTTTTTGAAAATTCAAACACTACAGTGGATCGGGCATGCACAAACGGTTTGAAACCGTTTTCAGAAGCGGTTTTAGAACCGCTTGTAAGAATCATGAGTGATACCCGTCGGGTATCACGAAGCAGTTCCTCAACCGCTTCGTTGACACTTTCAAGCGGTTGGTGTTACCAACCGCTTGTGGAGAGAGTCTCTCCACAAGCGGTTGTAGTTACCAACCACTTGTGACGAGGCTGACAGACGCGTTTTGATTATATTCAATATAGAATATGTTTTCAGAGAGGGTTTTTGATATAGATTTTGACAATTAAAATAAATAGAACTACAGGAGTTTTTTTGACACAATAATTAAATATATATTATTCATGCGTACTCATTCAGATAATTACAGATTCATTTACAGAAAAATACGAACTTAATAGACTAAAAAATGAACAAGTGATGAACACATGAAATAATAATTAAGCCACTTTTACAAGTTTCAAAGAATAAAAGGGTGAATCTTGAGCTCATTTCTTGCGTGTGTCGCTCTTTGTGCCCTTGGTCGATGTTGATGTCAGTTCACCTGTCCTTATTTCAGCACAAGGTCTCCAACCATTTGCGTGGAACTCGCCTTTGGTGGATACAATCTCGTCGACAATAAAGCCGATGAGTTGTTCTTGGATTGTCAGTAACTTGGTCTTGGCGGGATCACGCCTTGCTCATCGATGTTAATGACAAAGTGGGAAGTAAATAAATCTCTGGACATGTAATTAAAGTGTAATTAAGTACTAAGAAATTGACATGTTCACACTACCTCGGCGTTGGTTGTCGGCACATCGCCGTGGGTAATACTTTGCATATAGTGGCACACATAATAGCCACATAAGTTGTTTCCTTCCGTCCGTCAGAGAACCCGCAATGAAATTTGAAAAGAAAACAATTATTATTGGGATGAAAAACTGTTACAGCATATTAATATTCTTTAATACGTACTCGAGTGCTTATTTGTACATCAAATTCGTTCTCGAAATCTCCTTGTTGCTTCTTTCGAAACCTTGCGAATGCCCCGTGTGATGCGTTATTATGAGTATTATCGAGTTGGAATTAGCAAGGTATTTCAATATATATAATAAGGAATTAAAACTATCGTATATATATGTGCTATATACTGTTTAGGGTGTCAATGATATATTGATAATTTTCCACCGAGTCCTTTTGAGTCTTGAACAACGATCGGCCGCTATCAAGCTTGATGACAAGAAGGATCCGATGATACCTATTCATGTATTGCAACATATATGTAACTAGCTAGTAGTATTATCAATGCCTTGGAAAATATAAGAACGAGAGGTTGTATATATCGCATTCGGTTGAAGGGCGTATATGTACGGTTTGTAGTGTTTGTCCCAAGAATGCATTGAGAATGTAATCTTCAACATCCTTTCACCATGGTTCAATCCAAAGACGCACTCGTTAACAATCTCGGGTCGATGAAGCCCACGTTGAAGATGTTCTCTTTTCTACATCGTTGTATCTCCATTCTACATAGAAAGGTATAAGTTTAAGAGTTGCAATTTTATTGTACGAGGAAACACACGGTAAAGGTATGAGGTTGACACTTACAGCACCGGCTGACTCATGAGAGACACGTTGATGGAGTCAAGATGGTAAATATTGTAGAAGTCGTCGAATTCGAGCCATATCTTTGTCGTCCCCGCGATAAAAATCTTCTTCTTTGAAACGGAGGAACATCGTTCTTCCTTGAGCGGACTCTGTCATGTACCATTCGTGAAATTGCCGCATCTTGGTTGGCGATCCTTTATCTCATTAGGGTCAATCGGCTCCTACCAACCGATATTGCCATTTGACCTTTGCCATTGGGAGATCATCTGTTAATCCAAGAGTCGCAATCATGAACCGAGTCCTGCACCCTTCATAAATTTCTCGAGGTTCTCGATCTTGGTCTCTCTTGTTCTTTGCCGCCGCATGACCACGTTTATTCTTCTGTGTAGCCTTCATTATTGTCCGTTCATAGTTGGACGGCACAGGCAGTGGCTTTGCACGGCATGTCGCGAAGTGTTCCGCCGCTTTTGGATCAATTGGTACCTTCTTTGGCTCTGGCTTCTTTTTTGCGAAGTGTCTTGCCAATGCGCTTTCGACGCGTCACTCTCCTCCTTAGTCATATCATATGGCCTCTTTGGAGGTTCCTTTGTCTTTGTTGATCGACTGGAGGAGGCCTTCTTGGGAGCGGGTGGAGGAGCCTTTCTGCTATCGAGCTTCTTCCTTGGAGGAGATGGTGGAGGCGTGGTTTTCTGGGGGTTCGTTTTGTTTGAGATGGTGGTGGCGGAGTAGGGCCTGCGTGGAGCGGGTGGTGGAGGAGGCGTGCTCTGTTTTGCCGGCGAGGCATTGCATGGAGGTGACGTTGGAGGAGGCGTGGGTTGCCGTGGTGGAGATGACACCTCCACACCATCTGGAAATATGATGTACCTTTTGCGCCAGAGGATGATATTGTGGAGGGCCTGTCCAAGCTTGGTCACGTCGTCGCCTCCAAAGAATATCGAGGTTAAGTTCACAAATCCGCAAAGACCTCCTCCATCGCGACCTTCGAGTAACCCGGGGTATCTCGTTCTGATGGAACGTCTCGCCCCGCTCCACCGGAAATGCCATGCCGTAAGCCACCTTGATGGAGAGGTTACGCGCATCAACGTAGCTCACATCGGCGGCGAACCCTTATGTCATCCACGGGTAGCAGGCCAGCAAGTTCTCGCTTCAGGGCCCGGTGACGCGCAGCTACTCCACCGCTACGGAGGGCCGATCACGGTGTCCGGTGATTGCTCGAACCTAGTCCTCGAAGGTTCCGAGGGCAATTTGTACTTGTTGCGCAATTATGTCGCCGATGCTAGCCTGGGTTGCTCTCAGCTCTTGTTCCAATTGGTACACTTTATATGATTCTCTTGTTTTGCTTCTCTGCCGGCTCCTATACGTATCCGCATCCTGGCTAAACCGTATTTCCACAAGTATGCTTGCCCATACCTCGTGTCCGTCCCGGATGCTCAGGGTTTTGAAGGGCATGTGTTAGCACGTCATGCTCCCTGTCTGGCACGAACGTACTTGCCTGAGACTGCTCGACAGCTTGTACAATCCTTTGACTAGGCTCTTGCACTCCTGGTGCCATCACCAAGCTGCCGTCATCTGAAAGGCTCCCCCCGTGACCCATAAACCAATTGCGCAGGCGCTCATCTCACAAAGTGGTAGCCGGTGTGACGTCATTCGCCATTAATTCTTCTTCCCGCTTCTCCCATTTCGGTACAGCCTTGAGGTAACCACCAGTGCCAAGATGGTGGTGGTATTTCTTCTTCTGTGAATTGGCCTTGTTCTTCTGACTCGTGGTCTGGCCTTCAGCTGACAGCTTGTACTCCTCGAATGCTTCCCAGTGATCCGCCAGCTTAGGAAATTGGTTGAAGTCGGGTCTTTCTCCCTTCCGGACATACTTGCGGCTGAGAGACGTCTTCCACGCTCAAACATTGTTGCCATCTTCTTGAGTGAATTTCTTGGCCTCGTCTTGGACCCTTGAGGAAATGTGAAATTTTCCTTAATATCATGCGAGCGTGTCCTTGGTAACTTGAGGAACTTCGCCCATTTTTCGATGCTAATTGCGGCGTGATCCCTCACGTGATAACCATAGCGTTGTTGTACGGCCCAAGCTGGCGAAAGAGAGGGCCACAAGCATCCTTCGTTGTTAACGTCCGTAAACACGAGCTTTGTGGATGGCTTCTTGTTAGGTCCCCGATGCTTGGGTTGGTTGCTTTCGATGTACGGGCTTGAAATACACAAACATATGTATAAACGTGTCGAGTGTATTATATTAATGAATTGCGATTAATTAACATGTCCATGAGGATTATATTCTTCTGGCTATACCTCATCCTCGCCGGAACTAGTGTTACCGGAACCAGTGGCTCCAGCGTCAATGCCTTCATCGGCTGTAGCCTCAACGGCCTCATCGGAACCAGTGGCTCCAGCGTCAACGGCCTCACCGGAACCAACATTAGCCTCAGCGGCATCAGCGCTACCCAGCGCGATGGAGTCCAGCAAGAACTGTTCTCCCGCATCGAAATTAGGGTCACCACGTCCTGGTTGCTCCATCTATCCTAATTCCGAAAAAATGTTGACATAAACAACCATATTACAGACTACAACACAAGCATATTGTAATAAATTTGACATTTCACATATACTTACACATTTCACATGATATATATACAATTTGACATTTCACATATACTTACACATTTCACATATACTTATACATTTCACATATACTTACACATTTCACATAGACTTATACAATTGACAATTCACATATTATTGCTTATTTGCTCAATAAAAAATAATGAATCAACGATCTCGCTTTTGCCATCATTTTGTGTAAAAGAAAAGGTTATAAATCTAGTTGTAGAATGTTATAAGTCTATTTTTGGAAAAGAAAGCGTCAAGGTGGAGATCGGTGATTCATTATTTTTTATTGAGCAATAACAATAATATTCTAAAGAATATATGAGTTGGGCCCTGTCTCTTGGGCGCTTTGCCCTTCACGACGACATCATAGTTCAAAGAACATTATGTCATTCATAATGTCATTCATATAATGAATCATGACTAATACATGATTAAGAAACACATAACACCTAAAACTGACATAGATCACACAGCCAAACTTTTTGGTGCTAGCTCAATAGACAGCTTGGTATATACCTTCTAAGAATAGCAAATTAAAATTCTCTCATATTATATAACATCTGGGTCTTAATTAACAAAATCAGGAAAGAACCAATGACAATAATGCATATATATAAATGAAACATCAATGAAGACTTAACAAGCTGAAGTATCCAGTACGAATGGGACCCGAATTAGGTAAAGGTACTAGTGAAGAAATTAACAAGTAGTGCGTGGCCAGTGCACGTCTCTCTTCCCCAGCCCCCTCCTGCCACTTAATTTCTTCCCAGACAGCAAGCTCCAGATGGGATTTCGCTCCAGACCCTGGCACCCAGCCCTTCTTCCTCACTCCCTCCTTCTTCTTGCTCCAGACCCTGACGCCCATCCTAGCCGGACGACTCCTCAGGCATTTCGCCGAACACCTTGCGGGCAGTGGGATTAGAGAGGGAGGAGGAGGGTGTCTTGCTATACCTCGGTCCTCCCGGTGGAATGGTGGGCGACGTCGGCGGTGGCAGAGGAGGCGATGGCGAGGTGGCGGAGGAGGCTACGGCGAGGTGGCGTCGGCGAGGTGGTGAGGAGGCGTGACGAGGTCTCGAGAGCTTGAGGACTTGGAAAATTTTTGGTCTGAGAGCGGGGACTTGGAAAATTTGGTCTGTTGGCGTACTTATACCGTCACCTCTACAAGCGGTTGGTAGTAAAAACCGCTTGTGGAAGGGATTTTACAAGCGGTTGGTATCACCAACCGCTTGTAGTAGTGCCAGTAGCGCTAAATATGAGCCATCGGTACGGTTGGTGTATTCAGCCGGGATCGATGAGTTTTAGCTCGCGCCAAATATGAGCCATCGATGCACGGTTGGTGTATTCAGCGGGATCGATGAGTCATCGATCGCTGAATACACCAACCGCATCGATGGCTCATATTTGGCGCGGAAGCGGGAGCCCTAGATTTCTTTTTTTTATGTACTGTGGGAGCCCTAGGCACTATCAGTCCCGGTTGGGGTATTCAAGGGACCGATGTTTCCTGATGCTTGATCGCTTGCCTTCCCAGTGCTTGATCGTTTCGTCTTCCCAGTGCATCATCAGCAGAACAGAGAGGCGTTTCATTTCCCAATACAAATTCGCGCCTATAAGAACAGAGAGGCTTTTCGACTTGATCGTTTCGTTTTCCCAATGCTTGATCGTTTCGTCTTCCCAGTGCATCATCAGCAGAACAGAGAGGCGTTTCGCTTCCCAACACAAAATCGCGCCTATAAGAACAGAGGCCCTTAATTTTCGACGCCATCATCAGCAGAAAAAAAATCCGACGCCATGAGCTCCACTCCACCGACAGTTCCTCCTCCGATTGCTCCGAAAAACAGCTCCTCCGATAGCTCCACCCCACCTCCGCCGCCGCCCATACCCGCCGGCATGACCATGCGCCAATGGCTGCGGCGCTACGCCGGCGCCATCTCCACGGCTGCTCCGCTTCCTTGTACCAGCGCCTCCGCCTCCACCCGCGCCCCTCCGATCGACTCCGCCTCCTCCCGTGCCCCTCCGGCCGCCTCCGCCTCCACCCTCGCCGGGAAGAAGCGCCCCGCGCCGTCATCCTCCTCCGACGACGAAAGCTACGACTCGTCGGAGGGATATCGCGACAGTGGGAGCCGGAGGATGACCTGCATCGAGCCGGCTCGAGCGAGATCCGGATGGCGCGGCGAGACTCAGATGACCCTCCGGCCTCCTCCTCGACAACGACGAGTAGCTAGTCTTTTGTAGTTAAAGTATTTTTGTAATCTTGCTTATAATGCAATCTATGAAGCATTATAATGCTTTCTATAATACTTTTGTAATTATCTCTTATATATATAATGCAAGCTACTACTTCTCATGCAATCCAAGAGTCTTTTTTGTATGGCGCGCATTTGTCGATTTCAATTGATCATGAAAGAGCGGTTACGTTTTCAAACAAGCATCACTACTGGGTTGGAGACACCAACAGGATCGATGACTCACATCGGTCCGGTTGAAAACACCAACCGGATCGATGACAAAATATCGAATTTGCAATCTGAAAAATATCGAGAATAAAAATTGAGGATTTGTAGAATTCATAACAAAAATCAAAAATTCATAATAAAATATCGAATTTTTGGAATCAAAAATATCGAGAATAAAAATTGAGGATTTGTAGAATTCATAACAAAAATCTGAAATATTCATAATAAAATATCGAATTTTTAGAATCTAAAAATATCGTAATAAAAATTGATGATTTGTAGAATTCATAACAAAAATCTGAAAAATTCATAATAAAATATCGTAATATCTGAAAAATTCATAATAAAGGTAGAATGCCTTCCACAAGCACTAGGCGATGAAGGCAGAGAGAGTGAGTAGGAGACTAGGTGTATGAAGGCAGAGAGTGAGTAGGAGACTACGCGTAATCTTCGCACGATTTACTAGTACAAAAGAAAGTGAACATCATTGCCACTTGCCATCATACAAAGGAGCATTAGTTCCTTATGAATGTTTCATACAGATGAGTGGTACACATACATAGTTCATACAAGAGTGGTACATCTCAAGTAGTCACATACTTTGTCTTTACAAGTGTTCCTTCATTATGATTGCGACGTATGAAAGGAGCATCCACATCTCGTGTCATTGAGGAGGCTTATGTCGACATCCACAATGAAAGGAGGAGCTCGTCGAATCGACTATACTCTTCCTCGTCTGGACGTCCTCAACTCCAACAATCCTTCGTTTGCCTTGGAGAACCACGTGTCGCTTTGGCTTACTACTACAATCTTTTCGCTTGTCATTCGCTTCTTAGGTTTGCTTGACATGTCCATTACGTGAAGACTGTCTCACATCATTCGCGAGGACGAACGGTTCGCGCCTGTAGCCGACTTGCGTGAGGTCCACGATTGTCATACCGTATTTGTCGACCTTCACGCCGCTTGAAGTCAGTTTGACCCATTGGCACTTAAATAGAGGGACCTTCAAAGGTCCATAGTCGAGCTCCCATATCTCTTCTATGAAACCATAATATGTATCCACCTTGCCTTTGTTGTCTTCGGCATCTATACGGACACCGCTATTCTGGTTGGTGCTCTTGTTATCCTGGGATCTGGTGTAGAATGTGTAACCATTTATCTCGTACCCCTTGAATGTCACGATTTCACTAGATGGTCCCCGAGCCAAGCGTTGTAACTGCTCATTGTCCGCCCTTTCAAAGGGATGTACTACAGAACCAAGCGTACGAAAGAATCCATGTGCTTCAGTTGTTATCCAATCCTCGAGACCTCCCAGGAAATCGCGCGTAGAATACTCTTGTGCTCATGGACATACGGGCCACTCTGAGTTGATTGTTTCAAGACCGTGAAATGTGCTTGCTTAAATGTAAGAAGATCATTGCATGCAATTGCTTTCCTTCCTAGTGTCCCTTTTCCCCGTAGCCTCCCTCATGGCGTGATATAGGACGCCGATCGGGTTTAGATCATTAATGTAATCCACACAAAACTTAATCACCTCCTCTGTCCCATAGCCCTCAAAGAATGCATCCTTCAGGACGAGAGCAGTTACGGACATACTTCTTTAGCACACTCATGTACCTCTCGAAAGGAACATGTTGTGCAGATACACGGTCCGAGAATACCTATCTCTTTGACAAGGTGAGCAGTGAGATGAACCATAATATCAAAGAATGCAGGAGGAAAGATCATCTCAATACTAACCACACTTTGTACCACGTCATCCTGCAGCTTACTTAGTTTATCGGGTCGATGACCTTCACGTGAAACCGCGTTGAAAAAAGAACACTGACTTTGTGATTGTCCCGTGCATCCACTCGGGCAAGTATGCCTCTCTCATGACCTTTGGGAGCAATCAGGTCATAAACACAAGACAATCATGGGATTTCATGTGTACGATTTTATTCTCTTTCGTGTTTATGAGTCTCTTTACATTGGAGGAGTATCCGGAAGGGACCTTCACACTATTCAGGAACTCTATCATGCTTTTTTTCTCTTCTTTGCTTAGAGTGTAGCTCGCAGGATGTAGGTAATGTTGTCCTTTTGCTCTTTTTTCGGGATGTAGGTCGTTCCTCAGTTCCAAGAGTTTAAGGTCCTTCCGAGCTTGCAGTGTATCTTTCGATTTTCCGTACATATCTATGTAGCCTAGTAGGTTCAAGCAGACATTCTTCGTGATGTACATGAAGTCAAGTGAGTGACGAACCTCCATGACTTCCCAATAAGGCAAGTCCCAAAATATTGATTTCTTCTTCCACATGGGTGCCTAACCATCCTCATTCTGCACATGTTTGCTTCGGGACCCTTTCCAAATACTACTTTCAAATCCTTTACCATAGCAAACACACGTGTCCCACTACGATCTTTGAGGCCTTGCACGAAGGTCCAGTTGCAGTTAAATTTCTGCCTTTCTTCGAACGGGTGACTCGTAGGAAGAAACCTAAGGT
The DNA here is from genome assembly GCA_036346375.1 of Guadua angustifolia. Classification (NCBI taxonomy): domain Eukaryota; kingdom Viridiplantae; phylum Streptophyta; class Magnoliopsida; order Poales; family Poaceae; genus Guadua; species Guadua angustifolia. The sequence goes on from CM070510.1 coordinate 56,346,689, forward strand.
GACCCATGTACACAACCTTCCGAGAGTTTTTCGGTACATGCCGTCCGTTTCATCTAAGCCATCGCATGCGTGCTCTATATCCTTTGACATTAAGGCCGACAGTTACTGAGAGCGAGCGATTGTTGATTGTTACAAATAACAATGCACGAGGGTGAAATACTCCCTTTGTACTCATCCCATACCCTTGCACCATCGTCCCTAACGTCACAAGATCTTCAACCAATGGTTTCGGTAGACATTGATGTCATTTCCGTGTTGCTTGGGGCCTTGGATCAACAACGGCATCATGATGTACTTTCGCTTCATGCACTGACCATGGAGGAATGTTATAGATACATAGTGTAACGATCTAGGTGCTATGGTCGCCGCTCAATTCTCCGAAAGGATTCATCCGTCGGTGCTCAACCCAAACCTTATGTTTCTCACCTCATCTGCGAAGTCCGCACGCGTCCGGTCGACTTTCCTCCTTGTGAGCCATCTGCAGGTGTCTAAGCCTCCCGTCGTCCTTACGCTCTTCTTTGTGCCAACGCATCATCTGGGCATGCGCTTTGTTAGCAAACAGACGTTTCAATTGGGGGATCGAAGGAAATACCACAACACTTTAGCCGAGGTCTCTTCTTCTTACGCCCCCATCTATTTCACCGGATCGCCACGCTTCACCTTATACCGTGATTCTTTGCACACCGGACAAACATCCAAATCGGCATACTCCTTACGATCTGAGGATACAATCATTAGGACATACGTGTATCTTCGTACTTTCAATCCCAAAGGATGACGACTTGCTTGGCTTCATATGTAGATTCGGAAGAGTGTTATCTTCTAGAAGCAACTTCTTTTACGAGTGATAACAACTCATTGAATCCCTTATCGACACACCATTTGTAGCCTTCCATTGCATGAGTTCCATTGTGGTACGCACTTTGTGTGGCCCCGCCTACGCTTTGGGTACAAAGGAGTTCTGTGGTCCTCTAACATGCTGTTGGAACTTCTCGAATCGTCTTTCATCTGTAGTCTCCTCTCCGTCACGCAAAGATCTGGTCTAGCTCATCATCACCAAAGTCACCAAGTGTTTCTTCCACGAACAAGATATGCGTGCCGTCCGGGATCTTCGTTGAATCCATGTTCCTCTTCCTCGCCTTCTTCATCGTCTTCTGGCTAATCGCCTAACTTCGCCATGGTTGGTCCAACAGTATAGTTTGGCATGAAACCTCTCATGATCAAGTGGTTCATAACTTGCCATCGCTGGGAGTGCTCTTTCTCGTTCTTGCAATCTACACACGGACAACATATGAAGTCGCTCGAGGCAAGAATGCAACTACGCATCGAGAAAAGATCGCACGCCATCAATGAACTCTCTTGAGCGACGGTCCGCATTGTACATCCATTGCCGATTCATCTACACCATGCTATAATTTCATTAAAATTATAACAAATTTAGATTACAAAAATTATAACCTAACTTATAGGTACATTTAAAAATCTATAGCTCACAAGCTCTTAAATCTACCTTTCTAATTATTTTTTCCTTCTTGAGTCTACAATTAATGACCATATTTTTTCTTCTCCAACAAAAAAGCTCCACCTACACCATCATACAATTAAAAACATACCTTTCTTATTTTTTATCCCTTTCTACCTTTGTAATTATTTTTTTATCCTTCTACATTTTTTCTATTTTATTTCATACACCAATAATTACTTCCTTGCAATGTACCTAGATCTCTCCAACTTATTGTGATATTTAAGATTCTAAAAGTACAAGCACCTAGATCTACACCCTACATCTTCATACAACAACAAAAACAAGCATACAAAATAAATTTTGGGGAAGAACTCCCTACAATTTGATCATGCATATGTTCTTGCCTAAAAAGTTCAAGATTTCTCCACATCCATTGAAAAAAATTGTAATATCTAGGTGAGAAGGATGTTGGCATGATGTCACTAATCTTGAAACACTTAATTTGGAGCTAATCACCCCCAGTTAAAAATTTGGACAGCACCTCCCCAAGAACAGTGCCGGCCCTTCTTTGTTCGATCGTACCTCTGCTGCTGCACTGCAAGCTCGTGGAGGAAGAAGGGTTTAAATGGGTTAGGCGGGAGGGCTTCGAGCGGTTTGAGTCACGAACCGCTTCTGTATGTGGCTTTCTACAAGCGGTTCTTGTCTCAAACCGCTTGAAATCGAAGCGGTTTGAGACAAGAACCGCCTAAAAACACATCTGGCTGTTCGTGTCTCAAACCGCTCGAAGCCCTCTCCGACCTGCCTATGAACCGCTTCGTGCGAACATCACATGAGTTCGCATCAAACCGCTTCTAATAGGCCGGTTGTGATGCCCAGTACTGTGGTAGTGAAACAGTAATCACAATTACTATTAAAATATCAACCCATTGGTGCACGTACAATAATTTAAGTCGTGTTGCTATCAATAATTACTATGATTACTTATTTTTAAATTTTTTTTTAAAGTTTGGGTTGTAAAGATTAAGACTCTATGCAATATACCAGGACATGGCAGACAATTGCATGGGCTAGTTGGTTAGTTTTACACAAATTGTAGAGTAACCCTTTATTGTTGCCTCAATTACAATGCAATTGTTGGAAGCAAATTACCTCGTCTAATTGTATATCTGGAATATGGGAGATGACCATCTGATTGTCACTGTATAATAACCATTCTCTCAATTTACTGTCACACCGTAGTAGGTGCAACGTCTTCAAGGCAGACAGATGTTGCACAGACTGAGGCAAGCATTCCAAAAGGGAGGAGTCAATTATTAATTTTTGCAATGAGGTGAGTTCTCCAATGTTTTCTGGTAATGCCTTGAAATCTCGACATCCCTCTATTACCAGTGTATGGAGGGATCTCATGCTTTGGATACACTCCGGCAAGTTAATTAGATTCTTGCAGTCCATTATATTAAGCACTTGAAGGTTTGTGATGTACTGAAGCCCTCTCCACCCATCGAAATATAGTTCTTTGATAAGCATTGTGGATAATAACATGGATTTGGGATGTTCCAAGGCTCGTTCAAATGATAATACATTGTTGCTAGCTTTGATGTCATAGGCCTCACTTCTTGGGATAAATGGCTCAAATCTCAACTTAGCACAGGACAATATGATCAATTTTCTAAGATTAGGGAATGCCACGTCTTCCTGTAAGACTGGTGTAGCCCACTCCTCCAGGTTATCCATCTTAGACAGCCGAAGCACTTCTAACCTCTGAAATGATTGTGTGTCTCCATAGATACCCAAACCGACATTCGTAATCCCAGGCATCTGTTCAATATCTACTTCCCTTAGATTTGGCAGTCGACCAAGTTTAGGGAGAAGGCCACATTTTGGCAGACGATACAACTGAATTTTCGTCAGTTGCGGAAGTGAATTACTTATGTCCGCCATCCAACCAATAAGGGCTTGTTTGGATGCAAGGGAAAAGAAACCTAGGGAAATTTTTCCCTAGAGGGGATTTTGAGGATGTATGCGAGAGACTCCTCCGTGCGATGGAGAGCATCTCGCAGAGTGCATGAGGGACTGAGTGGCGCGACTCGTCCCCGTCGGCTGCAGACCGTGAGTATCCTCTTGAGTCGGGCGAGAGGTTGAGGAGGAGGAGGAGGAGGTGGCGGCGCCGGGCTTCTGCGGAGGAGGAGGAGATCGTCGAGGCCGGGCCGAGCTCATGGAGAAGGCCTGGAGGCGGTCTTGGCGGAGGTGAAGGAGTGTGGGAAGGGCGGCGGAGTCGCTGGGGCGGCAGGGGAGAGGGTTGGAGGTGGAGGATCGGGATCCTTGCCCTTGTCGGCGGGCGGGGCGGGGGGGTCTTGGTGGTTGGATGGAGAGGGTCCATGGCCGCGGCGTTGGCGTGAGCGGCGGCGCGGGGCGGAGTTGGGACGGGAGCGCTTGGAGGCCGAGGAGGAGGAGGTGGCGGCGGCGGCGGGCGCTTGTGCTTGCCCGACTCAACAATATCACCACCTCGCGAGAGGAGGCGACGCGGGTGGAGGCGACCTCGCGAGAGGGGCCGAGTCGGGCGACGCGACAGGGAACCCTAACCCGACCTCATCCAGAGTGGAATGTTTCCACGGGGAAACGGCGCGGAAAGGGCCGAGATTTCCTCGTCTCCTCGGGCTCCAAACGGCGAATGTCATCGGCCCGGGAAAATTTAGCCTAGTGGTTTCCAACCCCGGGAATGGGCCGGATTCCCGGCCGGGATTAAGGCTCCCAAATGAGCCCTAAAGGTAGAGGCCCTGTAGCCTTTTACTGAAAGGTCCACAAGATTTTGGTGAGGACGGAGCTCTTCTAGTACGTTTATATCTGCGTCACCTTCACCAATACGATCACCAGAAATGTCCCCAGACCATTCCAGCTCGAGTGATTTAAGATGATTCTTCTTTGCCAACTCTGCTCTCCTGGCTTCTGACGGAGATTCCACTCTTTCAATGCCACCAATATATAAATTATGGTGAGTTGTATCGAGGATTTGTTGAAGAATAAAAATGTTACTTATGTTAACACCATCTGATTGAGTCATTCGACTAACATAGAATCTAGGAAGAGTCGCAAGATCCTTCAAACTCCTGAGGCCTTGCTCTGAGAAAAATGTTACTCCTCCAAATGACAGATATTTCAGGTGAACCATACTCCTCCCCACTTGCTCGAGCAACAAACTTGGTTTGAAATCTTCTCTAGAATCAACAAATCTGCCTCTTTCTATAGAGTTATCAATAGTCGTAGACTCATTAATTTCATGACCACAGGACAAGTTCAGGTACTCTAAATTAGTGAAGTGGCTTCTTGCAAGGAGCCTTAAAATATTCTTAAGCTTATAACAACCTGACAGATTCAAGAATCGAAGTCGGGAAAGGGTACCATAGGATTCAGGTATCTCCCGGAGATTAATACAATTTGCCAGATCCAGCCTTTCTAGCTTCATAAGGCCACCATCAAATTCAGGGGGCCTCTCAGGACATTCAGGATCACAGAAATCCAAAGCATTTAGTATGTTATGGACGTCATGGTGGCGAGGAGATAAAGGAGGCAGCTGTTCAAGTCGGCGGCAGGATGACAAATTTAGATCCGTTAAGTTTGTCAGATGGGAGAAAGATTGAGGCAGAATCTGAAGATCGGTACAATCTGACAAGTTCAATGATGAAAGATTTTCTAGTTCACCAAGTGAAATTGGTAGCATTTGAAGTCTGCTACAGGCAGAAACATCCAGATACCGCAAAGTGCTGAGTTTGCTTATACACTCTGGTAGTTCTGAAAGTCCAGAACAGCAGTGTAAGTCCAAGTGCCGCAGTTTTGGAAAGCTGCCAATCCACGTCGGCAGCATATGGATAGAAGCACAGTATGAAAGGTTCAGCACTTCGAGGTTTTGCAGGGTGCTCATTGAAGAAGGAAGCCTCCGAATTTGCAGGCCAGAACAATTAAGGTATTTCAATTGCATCAACTGGCTGAAAGAACTAGGTAAGTCTCCAGTGGAGCATCCACTCAAGTCCAAGACACGCAAAAATTCGGTCAACGAGAACATATCCTGAGAAAGCTTCATTTTGCTGCAACCTCTGAAATGAAGCGCCCTTGCTCTACTGGGAAGGTTCTCGCAACATGTAGATGGATCATCATAATTTGTGACTAACGCATAGCGACAGTAACTTATCGCAGTATTGCGACTGCCCCTGTTTACACCATTCAGGACAAAGACTTCATCGCCTGCGATTGACCTGGCAAGATCGTGGACTAAGTCGTGCATCGATAGTACCCTCGTAGGCTTAGAATACCTTTCAGCAATCTGAAAAATGGAAATTTAATGAGATTAGATAATCCTAAAGCGGACACTTGTGACCAATAATTATTCTTGAACTCGGTATGAAGATTGGAGTGAGAACAAAATCAAGACCTTTTTTTGGTGGTAACTTACCAGAATGGATTTATCGATGGGATATTTTTTTATAGAAAACTGCCAATGAAATAGAGTTATGTTTCCATATATGTGAGGACACCTTCCTAAATAGATTCGTGGGAGTCTCATTAAAGAACTCATAGAAGTTTCCTAATGAGGACTAACAATCCTAGTAGATTAGATTAGATCCATACTTGCCTTGCAAGAAAGGTCCCCTCCTTTCCCACTATATAAGTGGGGGCATAGGGGCATGTTGTATACATATCAGAAAATATCAATCAAGAGCAGAGAGTTGTGGATCTATATCTCGTGTCTCTGTTCTTGATCTCGTGTTTAAGTGATTTTGATTAGTCAACAACAACCATGATAAATAACACGTTACTAGCATGAGAGTGCTCCTGAGCAAAGGCTGTTCATGCATCAAATGTTGACACTTTATCTATCTTGGTCAATTCAATTGCTGGATTTAATTTGGACTCTCTCTAATTTTCTATTATTCTAATCTAGCCGATGTCTCACCATGCGTGGGATTAGCATAGACCAAACCATGGCCATCATTTCGCACCTTGCCACGATTAGTGTGTGGTTGGCTGTGACATGCATCGAGTTCTTTGGTCATCGATTCATACCTTGGTGTGAATGGCGTACGTATTGTGCCTTTGGCGTGGTCACCGAGTATATCTAAGCATTGGATAGCGCCGTGGCACTGCAAAATCGATGCGTTGACCGTTGGATCATGCTGTGACATGGCCAACGTCGTGCCATGTCTTGTGCATGGTTGACAACCCCTGATGAGACATGCTGTGTGCCTTGCTGTGGCGAGGATGTTGAAACAACATCCAAACCACAGCGTGGCGTACCTCGTCGGGGGCCATGAGAGTGGGCGGGGCGCTACACCATGAGTGTCGATGTCGCTGACTATCTCACTGCAGCAAGACACCGGATGTTGTCATAGTAGATCCACCGGCCAATCGAGTCTAGGACGCCATTGTCGCCGCCATGTGCAGGACACGACCAGGCGTCATAGTCAACACGCCAGCATGCGTCTGCCAAAGCCACCACCGCTGCCGTGCCATGAGTATAGGTCACTCGGATCATTGCCGCGGTTTCCTCGTTGTGCAGATGATCGAGACATCACCGCCGCATTGCCATGGGCGAGTGGGTGAGCAACGCCATGTTGCTGAGCCAAGTCGAGCTCAGGCCTCGTGGGTGTGCCATGTGCATGGGGCTGCAGGATGCCTTCAATCGCCTAAGCCAGGGGAAGCGGGTCCGAAGTGGAGTCAGGGCGACGCCATTGTCACATTGTGAATGTAAGCAGTGGCAGAGCTAGGATTCCGCTAAGCCTCAAGCAATAAATGAAGTCGCTATAATTACTAACGCTAAATACTACCCATATTGAGGTACATCAAAAGTACAACGCAAATGCACAATTAAAAAATTTGAACCTCATGCTTACTGGTACAACAAAATGGATAAAACATGGCAAAAACAACATTAGTGTAGTGGATCAATACAAAAATTAATATCTAACTAATGAATGTTAGGTGTATCCAAGCCAATCATATCTTCATCAATAATAGTACAAAAACATGAATCTTCAAAGTTGAAATTGCATATGTAAATTAGGGATACAAAATTACAAAGTTACTTATTGATGCAAATTGCAAAACAAGAATGTAACATACCCATAGCATGAGATAGTTTTGCTTATGTGACCTCATATTCTCAAAACACCGAAAGTCTTGTTGTTGTCAATACTAGCAAATACATCATACCATGCTATCATTCATCCATTCATCACTCATCTTATTCTGCAACTCAGTCTTGACAATGTTCATAGCTGAGAACGCTCTTTCTTTTGTTGCAGTTGCAACAGACAAAATCAATGCCAATTCAATGAGACGATATACCGATAAAAAAACTGTGTGCCTATTACATCAAATTGAATTCAATCAATTAATCCCTAATTGGCTAATTCAGAATGTGGGTGATGCAATGCGACAAAGTAAGGATTAAGAGAAAATTAGCTAGAGTTGATGGCGGCTGATTCATAGCTTGACTGCTTAAGGAGGGCACAGGATGGAGGGCTTGCTTTCTCGTAGCCTATGCTACTGCTAAGCCTCGGCCCTCATCTGGTCCACAAGAGAGAGAGAGAGAGAGAGAGAGGAGGCATGATCAATAGGTTGAGCGAATGGGCGATAGCGAAATGGCCTGATCCTAATAGCTGATAGGGTTTCTCACTTAACTTTGTGGGTTGTTGGCTATTATGGACGTAGTGTGCTACTGTGCTCGCTTGGTGTGCTAGGGAGGGAAGGAATATGGGCTGCTAGTCTGAATGTCACATGCAAGGATTTGTGGGCTAAAATTTTCACTACATATAAAGAGGGGCTTCCCATTACTAGTTGGCCCAAGCTTCTGTTTATTGCCCATCGGCTCGAGGCCTATCTCCGCCCCTGAATGTAGGAATGGGGCGCCACAACACGCCACCGCCAGACCACCGACTTGGGAACGTCATGCTGAGCTGTTGACTTGGGCTGCACGTCACATCGCCGCTGATTGCCACCATGAGGAGTGGGAGCCGGGGTCGCCGGGAGTCCGCCAAGGGCAGCGACAACTAGGACTTACAACTAGGAACCACCGATCGACGGACACCGAGGCAAGCCGATAATAGCTGCAGCATGCCATGGCGAGCGGGAAGGCGAGCTCGCTGCTGGCAACGTTGATTGCACAAAGATGAGCACGAGATGACACGAGGGACAGGTTCCGTCGAGTCACCCCCATTGCTAGGACCTCGCACTGCCGATGCGAGGCGTGTCGTGCAACCACAGCCATCAAATCGATTTGGATCCCTAATGGGTCCAGTATTGGGCGCAGTGGGCGGGTTAGAGTCCTTTCGGGACTCGTGAACCAATCGAGCTCTAACCGGACTGAAAAGGGTCAAATTGGGTAGAATCAGCACAAAACCCGAAACTGCTAAGTCGGTGGAAATTTTGTGAAAATTGTCCCCATAATCTCGAAGAATTACAAATAAGGCAAAAAATTTGCAAATAAGCCCCTGGAACCTTCATGTTTAATGTTTTTGGGCTTCCACCACATGACATCTTGTGGTTTAGACCCTGGAAGTTTTCTGGATTTAACAAATAAGTCCTTCCGGTTTTATTTGATTTCCCACCGCTGACTTCAAAGGGCGAAGCTGGGATGGGATTGATCTTATACGAGCCAAGAGAGGTGCTGGAGAAGGACTAAGGGGAAAAAATTACACATGTACTAAAGTTTTTTTATTATGATTAACCAGTTAAAAATAAACACAAATTCTTCGCAAGAAAGACAATGACTCACCGAGCAAATGTCCGCAACCTGAAGGAATGACATCTCGAGAAGATCTTTGAGGTACAGCTCAGCATAATATTCTTCGCTGAAACTCCCTTGAGTTGGCTGTATAAAGCCTAGAGCAATCCACTGATTGATCAAGCTATGTTTATCTATGTCAGATCCTTTAGGAAATACTGCACAATATGCAAAGCACAGCCTCAGATAAGAAGGCATATTGTAGTAACTAAGTTTCAAGGATGGTAGAACTTTCTTTTCTGCCAAAGGTCCATCATCTGTCTCATCCCAAACGTGACTATCTCGAACGGCTTTCCATGCCGTAACCTCCTTGTCTCGTAGGAGGAATCCGATAGATTTAGCAGCTAAAGGCACACCATTGCATTTCTTTACTATCTCCTTCCCTATGTTTTGCAGATTGACATCCATTGTTGAATGCTTGAATGCCTTGCTCTTAAAAAGAGTCCAACAATCATTGTCAGGTAAAACGTCCATTTTGAATTGCAAATTGGAATTTATCAGCTTAGCAACCTTCTCACTCCGTGTAGTCACAATGATCTTGCTACCCTTCTTTCCACCTTTAAACAACGTCATTAATTTCTCCAAGTTAAATTGATCCTCTTCCCATAAATCATCTAAAACGATTAGAAAATTCTTATCTGATATATTGCGCTGGACATGATTTGTTACCAATTCCAAGTTTATATCATTTTGGCTGCTTTCCTTACTTTTGGAGATTATAGATCTACCAATCATTTCCAAATCAAATTTCATGGAGACATAAACCCAACATAGCAGGCTGAAATTTTTCTCAATTTCCTTATCATTGTAAACCATCTGGGCCAGTGTGGTCTTACCGATACCGCCAAAGCCGTATATAGGAATGATGGAAGGTTCATCAGCTAGCAATAACCTCATCAACCTTTTTTTCTCTTCAACCCTCCCAACAATATCCTCGAAGGCATATGAAAAAGTCTGCCGACTCCTGGCCACCTCCTCCTCATCTGAGCTGCTGCCACATTTGAAGTCAAACTTACTGATATCTGCTTCTTTTTTTATCTTCTCCAATCTTTCTCTAATCGTCTTCATCCTATGCGATATGGTCAACCGCGACTTTAACCGATTGAACCAACCTTTTTCCTGCAAGTGAGTCATAGCAATTAATTGGAGAACATGATTGCATATATGAAACCATTCATGGATTTAATGGATTACCTTCTGGATTGTACCATCCAGAAGCTCAGCCTCGTGTGATGGGACTTTGGCTTCATAATCAACCAGCATGTCCTCGATATCATAGGCGGCAGCCTTGAGCTTCTTGAGCCAGAGGCGCACACTCTCCTCTTTTATCGACCGCCGCTCCGCATCCACCAGGACAGCTTGGATGCTACTCAGAGTGGCTTGCATGCTTTCCAAATCCGCGGCCGTCTTCGACTGCAGCGCGACCTCCTTCCAAACGGGAGCTGCCAGCTTGCTGCAGACCTCCTTGACAACAGCAGATGCAATCATCTCTCCAATCCCAACCATGGTTGAAGATGAAAGTTCTCCGCTTGCCTTTGCCAACAACGGCACTAGACAAATGCAGTGGAAAACTGATGGTCCCGAAGTGACTAAGTTTAACGGATCAAGAGCAGTTGAGAGAGGCCAGTTCAGAAATGTAGAGGGCAGAACAGGGCCAGTTGGGAACGGATTGGGATCAGATGACATGAGAGGAGGACAATAGCCGTGACTTTGGACGATTTTCAACCGTCGGATGTGAAATGGACGGCCAGATTGGATGCTAAAGTGATGCGCTACAGTAAGCGAACTACTATAATTGGTGCAGTACCTGCATCAATCGCTACACTACCCCCGACTACAAAAATTGGTGCACCACACCGCCAAAATAGCTATAGTACCTGCCATTAATTGACAGTGCACGAACTCAATGTTACAAATTTCATTTATCGGACCACAACTCGGGTGGTCAAAAACCGAAATTTTGGTCAAAATTTTAAAACTAAATTTCAAATTCGGTATTTTGGTGACCGGTAAGACCAAAATTTTGGCCAAAATGATTGAAATTTCGACTAGAATGACCGAAATTCAGCCCTTTTCAAACCTCTGCAAAATTGTCTCCTAGTTTTTTTTTGGCAGAATTTTCACATGTATTCTTTAGAAAAGGCTTTACAATTTACCACAAAAAAAATTGATACTAAATCCGGTCCTACAAACATGAAAACCAATCGAATTTGTGATCATCACGATTAAAAAACCCAAAATCTCACAAAAAAATAATCCTGAAATCTAAAAAAATTTCGACATATCCAATCCATCCTCAAAATTATAGTTAACATGTTTGTATAATTTAAGTTAGGGTTTATGGTTACATAATTTGTGTATATATTTTTTACAAAAAATTTACATGTATTCCTCAGAAAAGGCTTTACAATTCTCTACAAAAAAATTTGGTGCTAAATCCGGTCCTACAAACATAAAAATCGATTGAATTTGTGATCATCTCATCCTAGTGGCTAGGCTTCTTCCAAGGAATTTTTAGAGGTGGACTCGTTGTCCTGTCGACCAGGCTTCTGTTGTGAAATCTGGGTTTATCTGAAACTTTGAGTTGGACTTGTGGGCCGGCCTGTAGCTGGATAATTTACTGCTGGCCCATTAGGGCAGAGGAAAAAGGGAAAAAGGATGGCAGAGCTCAGGAAGAAAAATCACCTTCTCCCGATTCCTTTGCAGCGGCGCCTGGAACTTCGGCGCCTGGTGAGGACCTGGGTTGCAGGCCTCCTGTGGCTGCGCTTCTTATTCCCCTATTCTGAAGTGCTTGGGTTTCAACTCTTAGGACGTGTGCATCTCATATTTCTTGGAGTTCCCCACTGTTTTGATTCCTCTTGTGGCTTCTTACGAGCACTGGTTATTTAGCACATCCTGAGGTTTGGCTTTTGGGCACTTGATTTGATGCTTGGTTGATTTAAGCATCAGCACCTTGTGTCCAGTTTTGGCCGAGTGGATCTTGTGTGTGTGCTCCTTTGCGGGCTGCTTTGTCTGCTGTGCAGGGAGATCATTTTGTGTTGTTTGCACTGTGATCTGGCTCTTGGCACCAGACATTTGGGAGTAACTGTTTTTGGAGGAATTGATCTTGAGCAGCATCGATTGAGGCTCGACTCCGTTCTTGGTGTGTCCCAAGTGCGGAAGGGGCTCTGTATCTCCGATGGCCGGCTTCACCGTGGCACAAGCGGCGGCAATTGGATTTCTGGGACAGCGACCTTTGTCGTGCCTTGCCCCTCTCTTCTGAACAGTTTGGAGTACTGTTCCGTTGTAAGTATTCTTCAGTGCTGTGACTCATGTTCTGCTGACTGTGGGATTGAGAGTGCTCTGTGATGATATTGGGTAGATTAATGAATATGACAATTAATTTTGTGAATGAGGCCTTGAATCGGTAGACTTGCATGCTAGAAAAGTTTTGATTAATTCACTGTTTTGATCAGTTCTCAATATTTGCTACTGCTTCCTATTGCTTACTGTCTGTATCTCGTGTTTACCTATTATGCATGTTCTGGTCTAGTTTGATTCGGTTAGTGAAACTTGCTAGTTTCTAATCAGGATAATGTTGTTTCGTTTGGTAAAGATAATTGATAGCTACTGAACTGAATTTTGTTGCTTGACTTTGTAGCCAAGTTAACCTGTTGTTGATCTGAACATTGTCAAAGGGTTCTGTTGACAATTAATCTTTGATTGACCAGAACATTATCTATTCTTAGGTATTTATAACAGTGAACTTATTATCAATTCTTTATTGTGCATGTTAAGGTGGTAAGGATTCGAGGCCTTAGTTGCACAATTAATTGTTTAGCCCATTCATGATAGAAGTTGAAGATTTAAATCTTCTCTTACACCCTAAATCTGAGAGCAATATAGAACATATACTCATCAATCTGTTGTAGGAGATATGTTTCAATGCATAAATGACATAATATTCATAGTGGGCTTAATCTTGCAGATTATGTCATCCTTGGATTTCATATTTTTCATTATGTTGTTATTTAGTATTAGCTATATTTTCTTGCTCTTAATATCTCATCTGTTCTAACAATCCAGAAATCCAATTTTATTAGTGGCTTCTGTGTCCTCAGACGCAATTAAGCCTGAAATTTTTGATGGGGCTGGCTTTAAACGCTAGCGTGCTAGGTAAGCTCGCCGATCGAGCTCGGACCGTTTCGGGCCATCAGCGAAGAGATGCCACCCCTTCCAGGGGAAGATGTGACTGACAAGGCTGAGATAGATCGCATGACTGCGAAAAGGGCCAGTTGGGAGAAGGCTAACACCTCGGCGTTAGCCCGCATCTTAGCCATCCTATCAAATCGGTTTTTGACGTATATGTGAACTTCACGGAGGCACGCAAGATTTGGATAGAGCTTAATGAGAAATACGCCGAGAACGACAACGGAAATGAGTCCTTCATTACTGCTAAATACCTGAATTACCAAATGGTTGAAGGCAGATCCATCATGGAGCAAATCCATGAATCGGCAGCCTCGTGACGCGACTTAGGTCAAGACGAGTGTGTTCTACCGAGAGGATTTCGGTGAATGTGATCTAGCTAAATTGCCTTCTTCTGGCGTGACTTTGTCACACCGTCGACATCTCAAGAAGCGGCTAACAGTTGGTGAACTGGTTGCCGCCATTAATGTCGAGGAGAAGTCAAAAAATAGCTATGGAGAGATGAAGGCTCCCGCTCAGGCTAATCTTGTTGAGCACAAGACCCAAAGCAAGAATATGAAGAAAATCAAGAAGCCATCTCCTATGAACAATATCAAGACTAAAGACATGAAAAAGAAGAAGACGGAGATTGTCTGCTTCGTTTGCGGCGTACCTGGCCATAAAGCCAATCAGTGCCGCAATCGAAGAGGAAAGGGGCCAACGCCTGAACAACTAAAGGCGACTAAGGCTCAAGTGCATGTGGCTGTTGTAGAGACCGGAGATCCCGGTGCAGGCACTTCCACTAGTGGGTATGTACCTTTGGCCTTTATGGCAGATTCATCTACTGATTGGTGGATCGATACAGGTGCTACTTGACACATATGCACTGATCGGACTTGTTTCTCCTCTTTTCAAGGTGTAGCAAGTGGAACCGTTCTAATGGGGAACGATGCAACGGTTGCAGTGCGTGGTATAGGACAAGTAAGTCTGGAGCTTACTTCAGGCAAGACGCTTGTTCTTAAGGACGTACTATATATAACTGCTATGACTCGCAATCTGTTGAGCGGGTCAATGCTGTGCTGGCAAGGAATAAAGTTAGTCTTTGAGTCCAATAAGGTCGTGTTGACCAAATTTGGTTTGTTCTTAGGAAAAGGCTATGATTGCGGAGGCATATTCCGCATTTCGACTCTTGATAATAATATAAATGTGTTTCAGTCTTCATATCATGATAATAATAATGACTTATGGCATTCTCGTCTTTGTCATGTTAATCAGGAAGCTATTGAGCGATTGAGCAAGATGGAGCTTATTCCTAAATACAAGTATGAGAAAAATCACAAATATGAGGTGTGTGTTCAAGCTAAGCAGCCTCGGAAACCGTTTCATATGGTTGAGGGCAGAACCACCTTACCTCTTGAATTAATCCATTCGGATATTTGTGAAATGAATGGTATAATAACAAAAGGTGGCAAAAGATATTTCTTTACTCTCATAGATGATGCAACTAGATTTTGTTACATCTATTTACTCAAAACCAAAGATGAAGCACTAGAATACTTTAAAATCTATAAGGCTGAAGTTGAAAATCAACTAGAAAAGACAATAAAGAGATTAAGTTCAGACCAGGGAGGAGAATATATTCCTAAGGAATTCTCTCAATACTGTGAAAAAAGTGGTATAATACATGAGTTTATACCACCGTACTCACCTCAATCCAATGGAGTGGCTGAAAGAAAGAACCGAACTATTTGTGACTTAGTAAATGCTTTGTTGCAAAGTTCAGGTATGGCTAACTCATGGTGGGGTGAGGCTGCTCTCACAGTTAATTATGTCCTAAATAGGGTTGCACCTCGCAATCGTGAGGTTACACCTTATGAAGGATGGAAGGGGAGAAAACCTAACTTGTCATTTCTTCGGACTTGGGGCTGTTTAGCCAAGGTACATGTACCTCTACCGAAGAAAAGAAAGCTCGGTCCAAAGACTGTGGATTGTGTCTTTATTGGGTATGCTCATCAGAGCACAGCTTATAGATTTCTAGTGGTCAAGTATGAGGTTTCAGACATTGCAGTGAATACTGTAATGGAGTCCCGAGACGCGACATTCTTTGAGAATATCTTTCCTATGAGAGCAAAAGAAGATAGCACGCCTAATGGTTCTCATGAACACTCTATTCCTTCTAGTGTGGATGACACGACTCCAGATTTAGAGTTGAGAAGGAGTAAGAGGCAAAGGACTGAAAAGTCCTTCGGTGATGACTATGTCACCTATGTCGTGGATGATGAACCACGAAGTCTTCCAGAGGCATATGCATCACCAGATGCAGAGTACTGGAAGGAAGCAGTCCAAAGTAAGATGGACTCTATCATCTCAAATGGGACTTGGGAGAAAGCAGATCTTCCAACAGGTTGCAAGCCAGTGGGCTGCAAATGGATCTTTAAAAGAAAGCGTAGGCCCGATGGTACTATTGAAAAGTACAAGGCCCGGTTAGTGGCTAAGGGCTTTACGCAAAAGGAGGGCGAAGATTACTTTGACACCTACTCTCCTGTGGCCAGATTACCCACAATACGAGTGCTTTTGGCACTGGCAGCTTCATATAAACTCCTAGTACATCAAATGGATGTAAAGACCGCCTTCTTAAATGGAGAGCTGGATGAGGAGATTTATATGCAACAGCCAGATGGATTTGTGGTAAAAGGACAGGAAAACAGAGTGTGTCGACTGATTAAATCCTTATATGGTCTAAAACAAGCTCCCAAGCAATGGCATGAAAAATTCAATAATACATTGACTTTTGTTGGCTTTTGCGTAAACGAAGCCGACAAGTGTGTGTACTATCGATTCAAAGGGAGTGAAGGTGTCATTCTATGTTTATACGTAGATGACATACTATTGTTTGGAACCAATATGGATGTAATTAATCAAACAAAATCGTTTCTCTCCCAGAATTTTGATATGAAAGATCTGGGTGAAGCTGATGTGATTTTAAACATTAAGCTTATAAAGGGTGAGAATGGGATTACATTGTCTCAATCCCATTATGTGGACAAAGTGCTTAATCGCTTTGGCTTTGTAAATTGCAAGCCGGTTGCCACACCCTATGATCCAAACACTAAGCTGAAAAAGAATTTGGGTCAAGGTAAAGACCAACTAAGATATTCACAGATGATTGGTTCCTTGATGTACTTAGCTAGTGCGACTAGGCCAGACATCTCATATGCTGTATGCAGGTTGAGTCGTTATACGTCCAACCCAGGAGATGATCATTGGATAGCACTAGAGAGAGTCATTAAATATTTAAAGGGAACAATGAATCTGGGAATACATTACACTGGTCATCCTGCGGTCCTGGAAGGATTCAGTGATTCTAACTGGATCAGTGACTCGGATGACATGAAGGCTACGAGTGGATATGTTTTCACTCTAGCAGGTGGGGCTGTATCGTGGAGGTCTTCCAAATAGACCATTCTTACACGATCCACCATGGAGGCTGAGTTGGTAGTTCTTGACTCAGCAGCTGTAGGGGCAGAATGGATTAGAGAACTCCTTTCTGACCTACTAGTGTTGGAAAAACCAATTCCAGCTATTCTTACTCATTGTGATAACCAAACCGTTTTGGTGAAGGTGAAGAGTAGTAAGGATAATATGCAGTCGTCAAGACACATAAAGAGGCGATTAAAATCGCTAAGGCATGCCAGAGAGACGGTGTAATTGTCAGAGAATACATCCATCGAAAGGAACTTGGCCGATCCTTTCACTAAAGGGATGGCGCGGAAGGTCATTCTTGCAGCATCTAAAGGAATGGGGCTCATACCCATTTGAAAGGATCACATCGGTAGTAACCTATCCTAGAAGAGCGGAGATCCCGTGAACTAGGCTCTAGGAAAACAAACTGTGTGGTTTAAAGAGCACATCTAAGAGTCCCATTAGCTGCAGTGCTCAACTGTATGGCAGGTTGAGCTGTAAGCTCTTAATGAGTTCAATGCCATGTGGCAATAGGAGTTGTCCTACAGGACTCCTTGGAGAACTCACCTATATGAGTATAATCGTGAGGTCGCGATTAACGGAAACTTGGGTATACTTCCAGAAGATATTCATGAATAAAGATACTAGGACATGACCGGAAAGTCCTAACCCGAGAGCTAAAATAAAAGCTGCCGAGTACAGAGTGTTACTAGTGTGAAGTCTCTCACACCAAGGTGTTGGATCAAGGCTTTAATCCTCCATCGTCTGTGCAGAGACTGAATGCTTGTAACTAGATAATGAGTTCAAACCCGAAAGGTACTCATTGTTAAACTTCTGTATATTAAACAATATTAATTCTCCAACTTCAAAGTTTGGTGGGGATTGTTGTGAAATCTGGGTTTATCTGAAACTTTGAGTTGGACTTGTGGGCCGGCCTGTAGCTGGATAATTTACTGCTGGCCCATTAGGGCAGAGGAAAAAGGGAAAAAGGATGGCAGAGCTCAGGAAGAAAAATCACCTTCTCCCGATTCCTTTGCAGCGGCGCCTGGAACTTTGGCGCCTGGTGAGGACCTGGGTTGCAGGCCTCCTGTGGCTGCACTTCTTATTCCCCTATTCTGAAGTGCTTGGGTTTCAACTCTTAGGATGTGTGCATCTCATATTTCTTGGAGTTCCCCACTGTTTTGATTCCTCTTGTGGCTTCTTACGAGCACTGGTTATTTAGCACATCCTGAGGTTTGGCTTTTGGGCACTTGATTTGATGCTTGGTTGATTTAAGCATCGGCACCTTGTGTCCAGTTTTGGCCGAGTGGATCTTGTGTGTGTGCTCCTTTATGGCTGCTTTGTCTGCTGTGCAGGGAGATCATTTTGTGTTGTTTGCACTGTGATCTGGCTCTTGGCACCAGACATTTGGGAGTACCTGTTTTGGAGGAATTGATCTTGAGCAGCATCGATTGAGGCTCGACTCCGTTCTTGGTGTGTCCCAAGTGCGGAAGGGGCTCAGATCTCCGATGGCGGCTTCGCCCGTGGCACAAGCGGCGGCAATTGGATTTCTAGGATAGCGACCTTTGTCGTGCCTTGCCTCTCTCTTCTGAACAGTTTGAAGTACTGTTCCGTCATAAGTATTCTTCAGTGTTGTGACTCACGTTCTGCTGACTGTGGGATTGAGAGTGCTCTGTGATGATATTGGGTAGATTAATGAATATGACAAATAATTTTGTGAATGAGGCCTTGAATCGGTAGACTTGCAAGCTAGAAAAGTTTTGATTAATTCACTGTTTTGATTAGTTCTCAATATTTGCTACTGCTTCCTATTGCTTACTGTCTGTATCTCGTGTTTACCTATTATGCATGTTCTGGTCTAGTTTGATTCGGTTAGTGAAACTTGCTAGTTTCTAATCAGGATAATGTTGTTTCGTTTGGTAAAGATAATTGATAGCTACTGAACTGAATTTTGTTGCTTGACTCTGTAGCCAAGTTAACCTGCTGTTGATCTGAACATTGTCAAAGGGTTCGGTTGACAATTAATCTTTGATTGACCAGAACATTATCTATTCTTAGGTATTTATAACAGTGAACTTATTATCAATTCTTTATTGTGCATGTTAAGGTGGTAAGGATTCGAGGCCTTAGTTGCACAATTAATTGTTTCGCCCATTCATGATAGAAGTTGAAGATTTAAATCTTCTCTTACACCCTAAATCTGAGAGCAATATAGAACATATACTCATCAATCTGTTGTAGGAGATATGTTTCAATGCATAAATGACATAATATTCATAGTGGGCTTAATCTTGCAGATTATGTCATCCTTGGATTTCATATTTTTCATTATGTTGTTATTTAGTATTAGCTATATTTTCTTGCTCTTAATATCGCATCTGTTCTAACAGCTTCTTCTTCCAAGGAGTTTTCATCTTAGAGCATGCAGTTTGTTCCGAGACACTTGAGACCTCTCTTTAAAAGGTTTTCTTATTCATCCCCCTATGGTCCTCTGGCTTTTAAGCTCTTCTTGGATTTCTTATCCTCCAACTTCTTTAGACCTAGATGTGACGGCATATGGCCTTTGTCAACCAAACGATTCCATTCAACGGCCTCATGTGCATCTAAGTACCAATCTACCATATCGAATAGTTCTGATATGGTGGATGAATGTTGAGATCCTCTATAAAATGTTTGTAACGTAAAGCATGTTTAAACGCACGGATAACATAGTCGTCAGATATGTTAGGAATGGTATTACGAACCTATATAAACTTTTTTAATAAACTGATGCAAATTTTCGCTAGAGGTCTGGCTTGGCGTAACAACTTTTAAAGTTATTTAAAATTGCATAGTATAAATTTTTTTCAACCAAAAATGGATCTATCGGTATGATTAAATAGTCAAGTTCTTGCAGATCCTTTAAGTATAATAGAAAGATAATTTGACATATCTTCTCATCACCACTAGCAGTTTGGATGGTGCTAGTATATTTGCAAAAATTCTGATAGATTCTGAGCTCTATTGAAACTCTCTAGATGATCTGGTTTAAATTTCTCAGGCCAAGTGATATCTCTAAGCCCCGGGGAGAAAGCTTTACATCTTGTATAAAGTCCCAAGCGTGTTCAGAAGGAGTGAGCGCTCCGTCTTCATTTGAAGATGGGGTGTAGTCGAGGACTCGAAGATAATTTTCTAAAGTTGGGCTCTTCGGAATGTTATCATCATCTTGGAGAGCATGATTATCGTCGAATTCCATAGGATATGTGCCATGGACATCTGCCTCTGTAACTGGGGCAGGAGCAG